>OX421946.2:11800000-12379425 GCA_949128155.2 Xanthia icteritia | reverse complement strand
GGAATCGGCCTGCGATTCCCGACGTCCAGGGCGTCTCCTGCGGCGGCTAGGGGCGTGAGGGCGCGAAATTTGCCTCTCCCTCACGGCCTCCCATGCCCTCTCGCTCCGTACCATGGCCTGGACCAGGGCCGAACGCGAGAGATCCCCGCCGCCGATCGCCTCCACGAGGACACGGCGATGCTCTGCCCAAGCCGGACAGACCTCCACCGTATGCTGAACCGTGTCCTCCGGGCGATCCACGCAGTGATGACACCCGGGCGTTTCCTCCGGCCTGATACGAAAGAGGAACCTCCCAAAACAACCGTGTCCGGTGAGGACCTACGTTAGGCGGAAGGTGAGGACGCCGTGGCGCCTCTCTAGCCACTTGTCAAAGAGGGGACTAACTTATCGCCGCAATAGTGGCGTGCCCAGCACTGGTTTGCGACAATCGCACTCTCCATGACGCCATGAGATCCCGCCGGAGCTCAGTCTGCTGTGCCGCGATTTCTCGCGGAAACGGAGTTATGCCCCGGCGTTTCGTTCCTCGCGCACATCTGGGAGTGGCGCGAGGACATTTTTTGCCCCCCTAAAGGTCTATATTGCAACTTTCATCGAAAACGTTACAACCGTTTTCGAGAACGTGATTACAAGTATATAAATATACATACACACAAATTTTAATTTTGCTCATTTAATAGTATAGATTAATAATATTGAACTTAGATATTCTTCTACACTATAAAGAGAAAAGATTTGTATTTTTGTTTGTAATGAATAAAGTCAAAAAGTACTGGACCGATTTCAAAAACTATTTCACCAGTGGAATGCTATATATTATCATTGAGTAACATAGGCTATCATTTATAAAGATATCACGCGGGTGAAGCCGCTGGCGGAAGCTGTCAACATTGCACCTGTGCGAAGCAAGGGCGGTTAGTCTTTTATTAAATGAATAACCCATTTTGAATTTGAAATATTTAAAAGTATAAAAATATAATAATTTAAACAAATTTAATAAACGAAAATAATGGCCTAATAGCTTTTGGAATATACCTAAGTATTTTAGATAGGTACATGGACCTTGGTTACCGGCCTGTTTCACAAATTCCTTTGCCGCGTACAAAGAAACCGAGGAGATATTCTTATCGCGACGTTTCGGGAGACGCTGGAACTCTTTGCGGATGATAAATGGAAGGCCTACGTGATTCACCGTCTTTGCTTTTAAAGCTGCTTTAAATCCCCTTCTACCTAGATTATTTTTGTGCATTTTATGCAAATAAAAAGTGTTTGGAGTTTAGAGTTTGAGATATTTTTACGTGTTAAGGACGGCGAGTCGTGCAGTATTTTAAACATTCAGATGTTTTTAGTTGCGTCGTTTTATTGAGCAAATCCAACTTCAAACTAGCTGGTGATTAGTTTAGCATTCTTTCATTCCTTATTTTTATTGTTGAATAATTGAAAAAATAAGATTTTATTTAAGTAAAAAACAATATGAACCCTAAAAGTTATAGCGTCAAAAATCCCTGAATTAGTAGGATTTTAAAAAAGTATGTAACATACCTAGTTTGAAACATTCGTTATTTGCTCTTGATTTCTATTCATATGTATGTATGAAAACACATTGTCCCAGGGTGGAGTTCAAACTCGCTGCGTCCGCATTGCTGCCCGATATTATTATTCGCTGAACAAACGATTCTGAATAAAAACGGATTCTATATAAAACACACTGTATTTTTTTAGAAGAGTTTTAGCCTAAAACTGTCAGAATATATTACGACTGGTCTAAAGGTGACATGGAGATAAATGCGATTGTAAATCACTTCTATTTTACGTTCGCCATCCAATCGTATTGTTATGTTTGAACTACATTTATTTTCTTTTATTGGATCTCATCCGAACGTCATCGTTCGTCATTAATCGTCATTTTCGTCACCTCATTTTGATGGTTGATGGCAATAGGCTCGCCCACTATTACATAGGACTTAAACATCTGGCGAAATAGGGGTGTACTATAGGTACCCCTCTGCCTAACCCTTCGGGGAAATATAGGCGTGATGTTATGTTATTTTGATGGAAATTAAACATAGTAAAAATGGTTTGGAAACGTAAATTGTTGTTTAGGATATTGATCGATAAAGCTTTTGCGCTTGTGAAAATCACAGAAATTCCAAAAAGACAGACATTAAAGAAGTGCTGGGTGGTATACTCCTTTAAAACAATAATTTCCGTTGTACCCTATGGCAAACGGGTAAAATTTTATTCATGTAAATATTCAAAACAAAAGACAAACAATTCACAAATGACACTAACCGGAAGTACCCGTTTCAGATGTAGCAAACATAAAAGGTATATTTTAAACATGTTAAATGTTTTTAAACTTCATTTAAAAATCGCAGGTGACCCTTGTCAACCTTTGCTTGCTTATTTCAGCTTATAAAGAGATTAAGTGATATTCATGAGTAATTTATATGAGCAAATTACGGTAAAAATGTGTGTATTGCGTTTATACATGTTCTTACTTTGCATATTGTGATTATATCTGTGTAATTAGCAACCTTTTTTTTGTAATGCTAATTTTGGTCTCGTAGATATTCCTTATTCTACACAAACTTACTTAAGTGGTAAATATTATGATAATTTTGAGTATAAAGCTAAAAGCAACCACTTCAAAGTTAAGTTTAAGCCAATGTAAGTACCTACACACATAAACTAGCAAGGTAGCACGAGGTAGCAACGCACGAAGTGCTGAACGTATAATTTGACAGTGCAAAGGTATCAAAAACTCCACTTGTCTCCGAAATAAGTCGAACATGCCCGAAATAACTGGATGAATAAAGTCACCGTCTAAAAAAATAGGAAACTAAATGAATACCCATTTATTTCACACAAAGTTAAGCTTGGTAAATTTGATTTGCTAAATTATCAGGACTGTGTTAAATAGATGAAATTATGAAATCCACTAAAATATTTATTATGCTGACAAAAGGCTCACTTGTGGATTATGCCGTGTCACTGCCTGTGTACCTAATTGAAATATTAATTCATTACAATAAGCTCATTGCTTGATTCGCCATGTTTTACACTTATTCATCCGTTTACATAAATATGGCGCAATTTAAAGGAACCGAGTACCTTTCCCCGATTTCTAATGGCTGTTTGTTTTAATAATTCGGCGTCTGCAAATACATCGACCATTATTGTTGAACAACATGTTCGGGGACTATTTACAATATGAACAGAATGCTTTTGTATTGAAATCCTTCTGAACTTAATTCGTATCTTTTTAAATTGGTTAAAAAGGTAAAATTAATACAACAAAACCAAGTAAAAGTCTTTGTGGATTGGAGCAATGAAAAATATAAATGTGTGAGTATATAGCAATGTCACGAAAACACATCTAAGCCAAGAGATTGTGGTTGACTTCGTGAATTATACAGTGAGAAGAAATTACAAAGACAAGGTCATGCAAAATTAGAATAAGCACTTAGAAATTGCAAACAGACATCTGCCTTAACACTTTAGTCTAGTTTACCCACAAAACTGTCATCAGCTTATATTTTATCTTACACATAAGCCAACGAATTAAAAGTTAAACACTACTAGACGAGGTTCAACTCGTGTTAGTTTGGCAAACTCTAGAAGGTAACAATTAAAAGTGTTTGAAGAGTAAACACTATCCGACGCGCTGTTGTGTGCAGACGGCGAAGTTTCTGATATACGATGTAATGACAAATCACATGACAGTGTGCTTTGAGATTTGTAGCTGTAATACAAGATTTGTGTTAAAGTTTTGGACTGAAACAAGAAGACGTAACCAATATAACATGTAAATATAAAACATGCACTTTTTTAAGATTCTACACTTATATAACTTTAGTAGCATATTTCTCGTAGCGCTACGCGCGGTGCTACCGTAGCACCGCGCGTAGCGCTACGAGAAATATACATGGCGTAGCTTCCATTTAATTCTGCTCCCGAACGTTTTAGAGAAGGTTTTATATGTGATAAACCCATTTTCAGCGCGGAAAAAAGTGCTACCCAAAAAAGAAAACTCGAAAAGCAGAATCTATCAAAGTCGAATGAAAAGCGTGTAAATAATTAAGGCAAATGTGAAATTATTATGGTAAATTTTTCCGTTCGTTATTGCTTTGCATATTCATCGCATTTAAGTGAACTAACTTGATGTCAGGGTTTATTTAATGTGTTAATTGGAGGTAAAGCATCGCAAAATGGTGGCAAAGTCACAGGCAGCGATACAAATTTGTGACAGGTGGATTTCTTGCAAAATGGCCAATAATTTTCGAACTTCTGTATTGTATAGTAGATTTTACAGTTTTATCTGCAATAAATTCGGTTATAAAGATTGGATTTTTATGATCTTCGAGTTTCTACTGCCACAATAAACATGAATGAAAAATGGTGTATGTCTATTCGTGTCAACGATCAATTGACATTTGATCATCAAGAGCGGATGTGCACGGTACTGACAATTTTTATAGCAATGTCGATCGTCGAAATAGAGCAAATCTCTTTTCAAATAAAATTCTAAATGTTAACATTATACTTACACATTTGAACACCAAAGCACATAACCGAAGAGAAAAGACGTTGTTGTACATTCTCGCACACTGCGCTGTTGAGCAGTGAAGATACGAAGACTCGAGACTCAAGACTTTGAGCCGAGACTGCAGCTCACAACCTCTAAGCGTTAGGTCTTTATACGTTATGTCGCATAATTTTCTCGTATTTAATACATTCGTATAAGAATGTAAGCAAGAGTAAAGTTGTGTTATTAAGTTAATAATGTGAAATCATTTCTGTAATATTATTTTCGTTGAATCTCCGGCCCATTGCCAAAATTTGATTTTTCAAGCTTGAACGCTTGTTAGTTTTTAGCTTTTATTTGGATTTCACGAAGGCTTTGTGGATTTGGATTTTTCTATGGTTCAAAATCGGATTGTGTCATGTTGATAATAATAGTTCCCTCTTGAGAAATCAACGAAAAAGGTCTTCTATTTATTACTCGAGATTTCCTCGTGATTGTGCGTTTCTTTTTCTAATGTAACTCTTTAGTAACGCAGCGTACTTATATGAAACCAAGAGAAAAGATAATAAAAATTAATTATTCCGCCCTCATCAATTTTAATTTTCTATTTGAGCAAAGAGAGAAAAACGCTTTGTTTAATTTTGCTACCGGTTCCCTGGCAATTTCCATCTACAATTCTTCAGGAAGAGTCTGAAGCTTTATTCAATCGGTGAAAAAATACGAATAACAAATGAATAAACCAAACAGCTAGTCCGCCACGTCATTAAGTCAAATATTATATATTGAACTACTGTTAGTCAAACACGTGTGATCACGTGATCCTTTACAAAATACACGAGTCACAGTTTTGCCGAGATTAAATAAGTTTATTTAAAAAAAAACTATGCCATGAAACAGAATGACCTACGAATGTAATAACTATTTGGAAGCTTCATGGCCACTGGCTAAGTCTTTTCGTATCATAACCGAAACGTTTAAGAATAATTACAATAATATATCAGTGTAACGGCACGAGCCAGGTATCTATTTTAACAAAACTACTAAATAAACTCCTATAACTTCGATCGACTACAAGGTTAATGTTTGTAATAAACCCTTGAATAAAATATAATTTCCTGTAATATCAGTTTATGTTAGAAAATACAATAAGAAAGTTTTGAGGTGAGTTCAATGAAATTGCTTATAATAATCGTTACAAAGAAAGTAATTACTTCTCGAAAGGAGCTTAAACTGAACAGTGAACATGGCCATTGTTCGTCATGATTAATAGTATGTGTTGAGGTCCCTTTCATTAGCGTTGTGTTCCCGCCACTAGTGGTAATGGAGAATACATAATACAAATAACCCGTTTCAAATAATTGTCATGTGTGAAAACGGTCACCGTTTTCATTCCATAATTGCATGTTTCGAACGCAGAATATTTTAATAATCAGCGAGTGACATACTCATGTGGAATAATTGCTGGTTTAGTTGAAATAGAAAATAAGCGTAGTTTATGATCAAAGTTGTGTTTAACTATGTGACATCGTTTATTCGTATGTTGGGCAGACATTAACTGTTTTCGAATGCGTGCACGTACGTGGGTCTGACATTCTCATATTTACAAACTCAAATACAATTTTGTAATTACAGTGAAATATTGCTGTGATTTTTTGGTACTTGTTCTCAAGTAAAGCCGGGTGGGTTGTTGGAGTACAAATATAATCATTTGCTTTAAGTTAGCTCGACCCTGTTTTTGAACACTTGAGCAGTATGGATGGTCACGTATTTGATCTAGATACTTACTGATAAAATGTGTATTGATCGGATATCAATTTGATTGAAATGCTTGTTTCTATTTCAATACAAGATTAGATTATTTAGAGTCCACTTCGTCATATTGAGGTGAAAAAAAAGCATTAGGTGCTTACTCTAATATTGAAGTCTATACCTAGACGATTTTATTATAAGAACATACAGTATTGATTTGGATTGTAGAAAAACACCCAGTTTGTACAAATTGAAATGTATCACCTACTAGCTGCGCCCCGCGGTTTCACCCGCATAAGTCTCGATCCCGTGGGAATATCGGGATATAAAGTATTCTATGTCCTAACCCAGATCATGGTCTACCCATTTGAAAAAATTCATCCAAATCCATACAGCCGTTTTTGCGTAACAAACAAACTCACTTTCGCATTTATAATATTAGCTAGTATATTGAAAAAGAAAATAGTTCTTCTTCGAAATGCGCCACGAACGAAAGAAGTAAATTATAAAGGTATTGGTCATAACAGAATGGCGAAGGAAGCAGTCGAAGCATTTTTTTTTAAAGGGTTTTCAAAACATTTCAAAGTCTAAGTCGCCAATTTATTTGCATATAATATTTTGAATCTAAATAACCCAAGGGGCTGAATTTTTTCATGTTGTATCGCAAGATAATATGTTACCAAAAAACTTTTTAAAGAATAAACTTTCTCATAAAAGTTTTAACAAATGTCTGCAAAACGTTCCTGTCTTATTGCCTCCCAGAGAGTTATTTCGCAACTTTTCAATCCTCAGCCTACTTATAACTTTTCCCATCACAATGACTCCGCTTAAGACGATACAAATAACAAAATTCTCGAACAAATCCATATGGGGAGTAACGAGATCTCCTACAGAATGCGTGCGCTTCCAACTTTTAAGTGAAGTGAAGTTACATTCGGTATAAGTTATATGGGTAGAAAAAATGAAAAGACATTTTATTATAGACAACGCAAGATTATCAGATATTTTTATTCTATTCTTTACAGATATGTGAAATTGGATTAGGAGCTTAAGGATAAAATGCTTTGTGCTACTTTTGTTCAAATAAAGCATAGTTCTAAACCATCATCTAAGCCCCTTTGTATTGTGTGTTTAACGTTGTGTGTTACAAACCGGATCGTTGCTACAAAATAGAGACATAGGTGATAATTGACAAGTTATTGAATCAGAAGTGAATATTCCAACTTCGAGGTATATAGTTCCCATCCATTTGTAAGTACACTTGAATATCGATAGTAATATAAATAATATGTACGATAAATTCGATATTCAACGTAATTTAATGGCGTCATCACCCACCAATTCTGGGGTAATAATAATATGTATTTATTATAGGTTCTTGTATCTTGTAGCAATTTTAGCAGAAAAAAATGTTTTCTTTTGTTCCCAAAAACATTATGTTGTACATTGCCACGAACATCTTGTTAACATCAATAAGATTTTTTGTAAAAAAACTCGAAACTCATAAATTAATTTTCATTTTGATAGACATAAAGACTGAAGAGTTAGTTTGTAAAGAAGCTAAACCTTCTACTCAATAACTAAAGGTGTAAAAGAAGTAGTTCAAAGTTGAAACTTTTCAAATTAAAATAAAGTCAGTTGGTTTTCTCGCCTTTTCTTGTTACACTATGTAAGTTGTTGAAAAGTTGGTTATCAAGTACCTATCTAATTGAGTTATTATAAAGTCTCTAAGCTAATTTTCCCGAGCAAGTACATCTACATAGTTAATTATTAAGCGGGATAGTCGTCAAAAGTCCGATTATTTTTATCCGAAATGTTGATTCCGTGCCTTTTCTTCTGATTTTCTTTACCACAAGTTCTCGTCGGTCATTATTTCTGCAAAGTTTTGCGCTCGACCGATATTAACAGCGAATTTTATGCCACTGTTAAAACCTGCCACTATTAAAACCTATGTTTTTGAGATCAGACGGCGCCTCCGGCCCTCACAATAAATTAAATAGGTCGAAAAACTTATTCCACCCCAATTGTAATTTAGTACGATCGTTAAAAGTTTTACGAGCAATCTTCGGCTTTCTCGGCAATAATCTGTTTTAGTCGTCGCCATCAAACCGTTTCGTATCCGATTGTTCGTTCATCTCCGATCAACAAATTGACTGACGACGCCCGAATCAATTTTTCTTCCCCTTTTATTACAAAAGAAAACGATAAGCGCTAATCGATGGCATTTTTCTTGTCTGAAAAGACATTTTTCGAACTTATACCGAAAAATATGAAGGTCTTTGTTTTATGTTTTAGCGTTCTTTTAAATAAAATGCTCGAAAAAGGAGATTTTTTCAAGGAGAGTAAATTTCATCTATAGACTAAAGTATTTGTCGAGAGTCTTTGGTACAGGAAACCACATTAAGAAAATGAGGTTATTGTATTTGGTGGAGCCACTTTGATGTACGCAACGTAATTAAGTTGGAATTAGGACGTTAAATCATTAAGAGGTACTTATTTATTGTATTAGAGTGCATCTTCGTATAATTACAAATTAATTAACAATTAGAAATCGTCTAAGACTCACATTGTCTTTTTTCTGGTGTATAGTTTGCCAAACTATCGCATCGGTTACTGCGAAATTCTTTTTGTGCCATGTAAGCCTTTGAGAATAGATTATCGCATTACGTGCGCGTCTAACGAAAGACATCTTAGGATTCTATTAGGTGTCTTATAGTATTTTGCAAGTGCAACGTATTTTAGAAAAACTTTCTGCAGTCACTAATCCTTACACGATCTTAAGACACATTCATGTTTATGACGACATTTTCTCTGGTACAGCAAACCGCACAACCATGGTAGTAAGTTTTTTAGTTAGTTTTTTATGTCGTAGCAATACAGGCTGTTTTCGTAGTGTGTGTTAACAAACAGACCGTACAGCTGATCTCCACTTTTATTTAACCACGTTGAATTATTTAAACCAGGTCAAAATAGCCACCACGTATTTCATATGAAAAATATAATATCCAGTCAGTAAACATCTTCAAATGATACTTCCATCCAAGTTTCTCCCCCCTCTACATTTTCATCAGAAGTTCATCGTAGTTTTAAAACTACGAATACATATCTACTATCTGTTGACAAGTGGCCCGTAGTGGTGAATACGAAGAATGGGTACCTCTTTTGGCATATTCCTTTTAATGAACTGCATTATGAAGGATTTATGACAATGATGGGAGTAGCATAGCATAATCATAATCATAATCGGCTGCGACACAGGCCTCTCTGTGAAAGGGAGTCCACCTAGCGGGCCCAGCGCGATATCAGTCACACAAGAGTGTTGACAGAGAGGTCCTTGCCTTCAGAATTCAGGTGCGCATTCAACGCTCAAGTAACGATCGAGACCACCACAACAGTGCTCTAGCTTCAACCAAAAACGATTATATTACAATATTAGACAACTGCTATCAACTGTTTATTGCAATATTTAAATTTCTAAGTGGTGCAAGATAACACTAAATTCCACGCGGATGAAGTCGCGGTTACTAATAAGAGTAAAAATATTATTAAAGCTATTTATCATTGCTGGCGGCTGATGATTGCAATATGCTAAAATGACTTAATTTCTTCACCGTTTTTATCTTTTAATGTCCTTAAATAAAATTCTGGAAATAGACGGAGATCGACGATTAATCCGAGGCTAATTAAATAGTAAAAATGAAAGCTGTTCGTTGGTAAGTGCATCACTTGTGAACTGCTGGACCGATTTGGCTATGTTTTGTTTTAAAATGTTCTTAATGGTCTGAGTTCTCACGGAAATAAACAATTGATAAGTTTCCGGAAAAATTGGAAAATTCAGGAAAGCTGAAAAATAATTTTGAAATTTGGACAGGACGTCTGTCGGGTCATCTAGTTAACAATAAAATGAAAAATGGCGTCTGCCATTCTTGGAATTTTCTTTGATAATAACAAAATCCCTAACAAGTAATGTGTTCGTACCCAAGTTAGTTTTAAAAGCTTGTCAGTTATTAAATGCTAGGACAATAGTTGTACGACTAAAAAAGAAAAACAGACCAGTACTTTCATCTCGTTTATTTAAATTCACTTTTCAAAGAGAGTCTTAACGGCAACGTAAAATGTTATAGTAGAGGCACAGAATAGTAGGTACAGAAGGTCGACTTCCAGCCAGCGAAAAAACACGCACATATAGAAACGCCACGCTTCACGCAGATCGAGTGCAAGCGTGGTTGCGACTGACATTCGCACAGTGTTAGCGCGATGGGACAGAAGTGTTTTCATTTATTTTCAAAACTATAATTTGATATCAAACTGCAATAGTTGGTTGTCCCGGATGGACAGCCAACTATTCTGTCTGTCTGTCAGCGGACTGTATCTCATGAATCGTAATAGGTAGACACTTGAAATCTTCACTCGTAGATTGTACTCGTATATTTCTATTACATTTGTTAAACCTAAAAATATCTCATTTATTCAATCTGCTTTTACACAGCGAAAGTAAAAAAAAGAATTAAAAATAAAATACATTACCCGAGGTCACGTATAAATGTGTTAAATTTAAATACCCAACGCTTTTTAGAGATGTTTTGGTAAAATTAGAGCAAAAAGTTTTTCGGATTTTTCAAACTTGTTAGAAAACCCATTTTTTTAAAGGTTCTCATTAAATTATGTTTTTAAAATTTTCCCAGTCTAACTATCAATAATTAAGGTAGTTTTTCAAGGTAGGTATGTGCGCGTATTCGGTGGTACATTTTTTTAAATCTGGGCTTAGAAAATTTCGCTAAATTTACAAGACAAGTAAAAATTAAATCTGAAGCATTGCAGAGCCACACTGAACCTAAATACGAACAAAATCTTTTACCTACACTATCAGGGCATCTTTCAATCAGATTTGAACTCGAAAATGTTCTTCACAAGGGCGAAAATTCAAGTGAAAGTATAAAATTTCTTGAAAATGATTAAATTTGTGAAAATTTCTGAACTATTGAGAATATCCCAATTTTAAAAGGTGCTTTACCCCATTTGAATTTGGACCACTACGTTTGAGACAGTATGTATATATATTTTTTAATAGTGACTCAAAGTATTGCATTACACTTAAAAACTGCTTTTTTGCGCTCAAATTAAGTAATAATACTAAAATTTATCCTCCCCTCTGATATTAAATGATACTTTAGAAAATCTAAAGAATTGATTTTTGAGATCAAGATATTTTAACTTTTCCTTAAAGATATGCGTACTCCTATGTGTTTTAGATCGACGTATAAAGCCGACCTTCTGTAATATTCTGTGGTAGAGGTTAATTATATCTGTATTGCAGACGTTTTCTGAATATAAATATAAAGTGAACGGTGGACCAATATTCGTGACGTATTGCTTCAGCACGATGCTCGAGTTTTAGTTTATCTTTTGGAAGAGAAACGTGGTTGGAAGTGTAAGTCATCGGAACTGTAGTTAGATTTGTCTTTTATTAATTTATTTAACGACCTCCTCGTCTTGTTGAAAATACAAGGAATTGAATTTTTTAAGTAAGTTTTTTTTTCTGTAGGTAACGTAATGAATATAAACTAATAAGGCTGGAAAGTTCAAACGTATCATGCTGGTATCCCAATAGAAGTACCACTGAAAGTTGGCGTTTATAATAGTGACTCTACAGGAAACGTAAGCGTAGAATTATCTAAAAGTAAGTCTTTTTAAATGTCACATTTACATTTTACATTATATCCAATTTTTTTTATATTTACCAAGTTCAGCACTTGAGTTCATCAAAAAAATTATAGGAACAGGAAATACGTTTTTACAAAATTACTGCAACCTTGTTACTATTACTACCATATGCTGGCTATAATTATGTAAGAGTACAATTATGCATCCTTAAGCAAGTAGCAATTTTATGGTGCAGTATTAAGTTTATTCTTCTTGATTATAATAGCATCTACTTATGTTAGTGGTAGTTTGTTTGCTGAACAATTAACGTTATGGCTTGTAAACAGTGCAGTCATAAAACTATTCGAAGGAAACGCTTCGAAAGAATTACGAGTTTTATCTGATACGGTATAGATAAACACGCTATAACTACTACTTACCGTGAAAGACTTTTCACGTATTTCATCATAGGAAAATCTAGACTTCCAACTGTTCCTAGAACTGTCACAGAGAAAGTCCCTCAGGAAACATTAACTACAAATCAGCCTTTTTACAAAGCCTGAATAGGATTACAGCACAAAGTAATTACAACATTTTAGACGAAAAGAAAACAGGCAATAGGCTTTCCGAACTCATTGTAGTACCGTCACAAAGAGATGAGATAACCCAAGGCAATTTTCTTGAACCCTAGCTAGGTACTTGACACACAATTTTCTCTATACATAACCCTAATAATTGTCAGTAAGAAACGTAAACATGGTAACAAGTGGGTAGGTGAAAAGTAAACTGAATTACTCGCGGGCCGGACGCCTAGTACAATTTACGGGGGGTAGCATTACTAAAAAGTAGAATACGTTTGTGTGGCGCTCATTCCTCGCTTCAAACGAGCGTTTAATGCTAATAGGAATAGTGCTTACAATGGTCTTACGTACGTACTGATTGTAAATCTGCCACCGCTCCTTTTTAATTCGATTCCTGCAAACTGCTGTAGTTTTCGCACTTTATTAAACCATTTTAACGATTTAGATAATCTTATTCGTATACTTGTAATGTTTTTAATTACATATTTGGTCTTATTGTTTTCAGGAGGTCACTGGTCGACTTTCAGTGCTATATTTTTGTTTATAAATCTGTCCCATTTTTTCAGAACATTCAATAAAAGGAAAGTACTTACCTATATAAAAAAATCTTTGCTATTCACGTCACAAAATCCTTCTGTTTTGACTAAACGCAACAATGACAGCTAATGGGGATACGCTTTCAGCCAAGACATAGCTCTTTACTTAGAATACTATGAAATGTAACCACACTTTAAACAAAGTAACACCTGAAGCATGTTAGTTTAAGGTGTTGTAAAAGCGTGGTAACATGGTTTCTTACGAATATACTATGATCCTATTTCAAGTTCCCATTAGCATAAAATGCCAATAGAATACACAGTCACGTGAGTAAAGCACAGATACTTCATTTAAAAAAAAAAAAAACTATTCTGACTTGTGATTTTATTTTTGCGTCACTGAACTTTTGAATTCGTGAATTACTCCATATTTTGTAAGTCAGCTTTTAATAACAATTGCCTCGGGAAAGCTTCACACCAATAAAGGAAATCTTAGCACGTTAATATTAAACCAAAAACCCGAGTAAACAGTTGTTCAGTATGCATTGCGTTGTTAGTCCGTCTCTCTTAGCCAAGTCTACGGAACCAAATAGAGTTTCCCAGTTAAAACACGCGCGGCCATGTCGCTCGTAACATACAAAATACAAGTAATTATATTTTGGGATACAACGCTGTTAATTAAGGTGGCCGGTTACTGTAGTTACAGTGGAAAATACAAAATCGTAAATTATATTCCATTGTTACACAAATTTTCTTTTATAGTTCAAAGGTAAAACCATTTTCGTTACAATTTCTACTAAATGACATGTGTTTAGAACTTTTGAAGTCACATTAAAGCAAAAAACAGATAAAGGTCTTCAAATGACGCCTCATTACTATTGAGGCAAAACAAGACAAAAGTCTGTTTCATTTCGCTTTATAAATATCGCCAACATTGAAAAAAACAGGTTTGTTTTTAACATAAACAATTGAAATATCAGCCCGAGGCAGCTTGTTAGTCTTTGATCACACGGCTTTCTATGGCGTTTAATTAAAAATAAAATTGATGAACAAAAACGTTTTCGCAGACGGTAGGCTGGTTTTTTAGCGTTAGGAACAAGAATAAAAACAGTTAAATGAAACATGGTTCAGTTTTGGCTTACACCAGAAAAGGCAAAACGATCGCTGGTCGGTCAGCTCAGTCTAATTTATGTGGACGACGCTGCTGAATAAAAATGTTACGAACCCGAAACGCTTGCGAACCGAACAGAGCGCAATGTTAATAGGACTATAGCTTACGCCGCTCAAATTGTGTTTGACTTGGTCTCGATAACATTTCGCTCGTTTTAAGATTACACTGACTGTTTTTATTCTCGCGAGCGAAATTATACATTCAAATTTTTATACGTTGTTATCTTAGAATATTTTATATCGCGTTCTTTGTTAAATATAATAGCTATAACTTACTCAGTTTATCTACGTTGTAACCTTTATGGAAGGAATTCATAGAGACAAAAGATGGTTTCTTCGGCACTAAACATTTATTAAGAAAATACGTTTTTAAAAGTAAGACTATCATTCGAAGTTGGCGCTAATCTACATGTGTATGTCATTAGTAACCGAGCAACACCTAAAACCTGTTTTTATATGTTGCTAATGATATAAACCTATTATTAAATAATATCATTGAAACACACGAATGAAAAGTAATACTACTACTTTGTATTTTTAGAAAGACAATGTCGGGCATTTTGCTTTACTCAATTTCATTCGCAAATCCAAGCAGCAAATGAGGACATAGGGCGAACACACGTCTTCATTGGCTACGTAATACGTGAAGTACGGTAAGATTTATAAAATAAAATGGGACGTCTAAGGCAGCGTCCCCCGAGACCTCTGCGAACATCTATTTCGTTAGTTTCCGCACAGTCACCGGGACGCTCGTTTGTCATTCCGCCCTTATTGAGGAGCAAATTCCAGTGACCGCCTCCTGCCTTCTGTTATCCCCGTGATATTTTCATAATCCCGCTCGAAGGGCACGTCCAGGCTTGTTGTTGAATGTCGTTTGTTGTCCTAAACTTGTATCTCAGGGTAATCATCGTTTGATACAAGTGCCTACTAAAAGACCCGACTGATATTAAATCATTTATCGTGAACTAGTGACCCGCCCCTGCTTCGCACGGGTGCAATGGCGAAATGTCAAAACATCGAGATTTCTGTGCTATAACTAAGTAAAAATAAATATTAATGTTTTATTCACATAAACCTTCCAGAATGAATTTGACTTTTTTGATTTTTTATGACGTTGTGCGGGTCAGAAGAACAACCCGGTTACACAGCCAAACACAGAAACTACAAAAAAACCCATGTCAGTTGTTGCGCCGCGCCGTCAGCCATAATTATTTTACTGCGCGTAATTTGAAATCTGTGATATCTTTTATATTATTCATTTAAATAATGTGATGTCCAAGCATATTCTAATATTAATTAAATGGCAAATTTTAATTGCATAAATTTCAATAACATTGTAACCCAAAAAAAAAAAACTGAAAGTTAAAAATGGTTACTGTGGAGCTTCCTTAGAAGATAAAAATATGCTATTGCGGATTTTCGGTGGATCTTGATAAGATTTACAATCCAGTAGAACATTAATTTTATCTATCTGTTAAGATTTAGTCAGCGCACGCCATGTAAGCGCTCAAAAAAGCGACTTTTTCATGACTTGATAAAACGTCAAGTTTCAGTAGTACGTTTACGTTTAATATAAAAGAATTACTAAACCTTCCGGATTACATCCTCTAAATTATGTTGAAAACCACATCAAAATCCATTGCGTATTTTAGAAGAACAACGCGGTCATACAGACAAACGCGAAACGCGACTTTGTTTTATAATATGTATGTATAGATATTGTTCTGTGACTGAGGTTAAAAAACTTAGATGTTTAAAAATAACATGAACATTAAAACAACAAAGAAAAAGCGGCACAGGAAGGTCATTAAATGGCCGCTATATTAAAAACGCGAGCACATTGTTAAATTGCTTGTTATTTTCCGAACGATTTGTCAAAGGAATGCAATGAATCTCTCGATGAAGGCATTAGGTGAAATAAATCGAGATTAATACATACTCTGAAGCAATCGGTGGGTGTAATGACAAGACACCATTTTACAAAGAAGAAAAATCTGATCATATATTCACGGCAGGCTTTCCCTAGCAGTCTACAGAGACGGGACGATAAACAAACTACTGTATTGCACGCCCCTCCATCGATTTATCACACGTCTATGATTAAGATTTATGGCTATAATAATAACTTTTATAGATAAATTCTTTCTGTGGACTATGTGATGTCATCCACATTGAAAGGTGAAGACTTACGTTACTATGAAAGTTACTCCTTCGGTTCGGTATGACATTGCTTATTTCTCTGGTATAAGATCTAATTTTGCTTGGAGTTCTATTATAGTAGTTAGCTATCTGGCTATTCAGAATGCATACAATTATGAAGGCGACTCTAGCGGAAAGCAAACAAACGGGCCGGAACGGAAAAAAAAGTTGGTACTCCATCGTTTCATATTTCTGAGTTTTTTTGTCCGATTTGATGACTGCATCGATCTTTCTGTGGTAGTGACAAACAAGAATGCAAAGTGTGGCACATGTCTACACTAGTTGCAAAGATATCTTGGTAAAACATCAGTTTAAGAGGATGATATACATATTAAATTAAAATTGGTATGGGTTTCTTATACTGGTGTGAGATGAATGCTCTGTTCTAAAGATATTCCTTCACGCGCTGCCGACACCGTTTACTTCCCGACCTCTTTCTGTGTTTCCACTTACCTACGTATTCCACTCACGATATTTTCAAACACTGAGTTGGTAATACGTGATACAGTCAGCCGTTATCATACCCCCGACATATTTGTATCTCAAGAGAACATTCCTCAGAATACTTTATTATAAACGTCTGTGAAAAATCATCTTGAAATCTTACGTGAAAATATGAAATATTTCAGGAATTAAAAGTGATAAAATACACTGTACTTATATGGAAAATTCCAGCTCTCAAAAGATATTTCATTTTATGTGAAAAATGTTTTAGTTATTCTCTGTAAGGTCTTGTTAGAAGAAATAAGAGAGTAATTAATACTAGGAATTAAATCAAAATTGGCCTTTCAGCTCATAATTGTGTTTAGAAGAAGTAGAGATAGTAGTTAGGCAGGCATGTAACTACGGTAATTAATATAAATGCTTAAAAAAAAAAGTATAAACATTTTTATATCTTGTAAAATTGTAGGTCTAATTGCTAGTACAATAATATCTTCGTTCTACGTAATAAGGATGATGACTAAACATTTTTTTAAAATATTGGACACGTATTCTTTGTTTTTTTACGTAATCAGAAGATTACGACAATATATTGAGTTAAAACGTCACACTCCGGTAGTTTTTTTTTGGGACGTAGCGAGCCCCCTCTGCCCATTAATATGATAAAGCAAAAAATACGTGTCTATTATTTTTTTATCTGACTGACGGACTAAATAGTTTCTGTGTTTCTTCCCCAGTTAACATCCCTGTTATTTTAAGTGACTAAATGGGAATTGGCAGACAGTTACTATGTAAACCAATTAGATTAGTTTTTGTTATGCACAGAGTGTCTACAGACAGACCCTAGTATGAAGTTTTTGTGTGCATATTTTTAATGAAACAATGAAACATAAAAACTAAGAATTGATTCAACATATCCTATAAGCTAGGTCCTAACTACTTTCACAATTTTTCAAAAACAGACGTAATATGGGTGTACTGTAGGTAGGTACACCTCTGCCTAACCCTTCTGGGATTACAGGCGTGATTTTATGTTTATAAAATTTGTCTGAAACTTGGAAGAAAGGCAAAATAATTATTATACAAAAAAAGTTCTAAGATTCTGTAGTACAGTAGTGTTAGGTAATTTGAATTTTAGAATATTTCTATTATTGAAAATAGCGCTCAAATAACATTTCGTGTTGTATATACGAAATGATTATAACCATTTTACAGCTTAGGTATTGAAAGAATGAATAGTGAATAAGTAAAAAGGTTTCATTTATACGAGCACAGCAGCCGCGATACGCATAACTGTTTACAGAAAACTTTTCTGTGAATATAAACCCAAAAGATTTTTCCAATTTAGCGAGAAAGGCTCGAATGCTGGAGAGGTCACAAAGCGAATAGTAAAAATACATTCCCTATACGTGACCGTAAGTTCTGCTACCCGCGGGAGGACGCTGAGGACGCCGGAGGACGGCGAACATGACATAAACGAAAATGCCATTCGAAGCTAGAAAAATGTACAAGGCACGAATTTTACGCCGATAGCCACATAAATTTGCCATTTTAGTCACTGAAATATGTACCAATTTCAAGTTTTAGTTATGTTATTTTTATTTAGGTACGGTTTAGGCGCTTGTAGGTTCTTGTATAAGTAGATATTTATTACGTTTATTTTGCTTCTAGCTTTTTATAACATACTTTGTTTGCCTAATTAAAAAGTTTGGAGCTAACCTTTGACGTTTTAGCTTTATGTACGAGTATATCTAAAAGTCTCATCTTGCTCCGACATTTATTTCGATTTAATGACATTTATTTTGAGATCTATATCATCCTATTTTAGGCAGAAAGTGAGATAGGATAGACTTTTTCACAGATTACATTTCTACTGTCGACTTGCCCTTTTAGACGTTAGGTTCTTAGATTATAATGAATTTTACGACTCATTACATATCTCTCACGAAACCGTCTGAAATATAATGAGAAAATTATTTTTGGACTTTGCCAAAAATAGCAAGTTACAGTTACCTAATTTCAAAGTAAACGTATATTTTACTGGAAAGTAGGCAAGTTACCAAAGTGCGCTATGTATATTTTACTGAGAAACTTGTTCATACTGCCCGAATTTACGTGATTGATACAAAGTTGCGCGCGGCCGAATATCTTATTATCCCTAGGGAAGTTTTCAACTTTTCCCAGATATAAAAAATACCTGCGCCTAAACGGGCATAAGTAAATTATATGCGGGCAAGCTTATAAAATAAACATCATGCGTGTTAAACAAATAAATTTTTTAACCTTTTATTATCCTCCTTTTTATTTAAATCTTCTCCGATTTCGATCTTGTAGAGGGACAAAAATACTTTTGTGTGATAAAATTTAAGTAGCGTAGGTAAAAATTCTTATAGTTTAATGATATTTCCCCAAAAATTAGTCATAAAGTCTTTAGCGGAGGTTAATGTCCATTTAACCATCCATTTAACCTCCTCTAAAGACTTTCGTAAATATAATTTTACATAAATTATTCTTTTTACCTTTTGTAGTCTCTGATCCACAAAAAACCACTTCAAATACTAATTAAAGACGTGTAAGTTTTGTACAAGGTCGTGATGACTCAGTGGTTAAGGTCGCGCCACTCATACTCAAGGTTGTGTGTTCAAATCCGGGCATGGGTACCAATGAGACTATTCAACTCATATGTACTATCTGAGTTTATCTTGGACATTACTGACATCGGTGAAGGAAAACATCGTGAGGAAACCTGGGCTTATAGTTAATAATAATATAATTCTGAAATCGTCAACCCGTCTCGAGCAAACGTGGTGATCAATGCTCGTGTACGAGGAGGCCGTAATAGGTTGGTTTTATTAAGTTTTGTACAGTCCTTCGGGACCGTAAATATGGCTACCTGTTTGAAAGTCTCTTTCTAAGTCGGTACTGTAACTTTTTATGCTTCAGTGGTTGAGAATCACAAGAGCTTTGATTGTGTTCAATCACAATTCGTGGGTTTTGAAGGAAATTTCTAATCCATTGCTTCATAGGTTTGAAAAATTCGCGTGCTCAACAATGTATATATCGCAATGAACGTGACTGAACTGTCAAAATGGAAGGTATTGCGATCGATTGCCATTTTATGTTTCCTTACACACCTTCGCCATAATTCAGTACTTATCTAGTATAAAACTGTAATGACATAGGTACTTACTGTTTATCCGTTGACCGTAGCCGGGAAGCCATCGGTCACGGCGCAGCACGGCCACGTCGCGCTCTGTCTGTCAGTGATGAAACACTCCACCCATATCTAAATCACTACGTTTAACCTAAATAACGGTCACCCTGTATAAAGCTGTTGTTATACTGACGTGGCTTTTAAGGAGTTTGTTTCAGTATGTTAAGTGTGAGGTGTTTTATTTGGTACCTACACATGAAGCTTTCCAAAAGTTAGGTTTCTCAAGTCAGCAAGTATTGAGTGTTTAATTTATATTGATTAACTAGCAATCCTTTCAAACCTTGTCTAGATAATTACAAATACAACAAAAAAAAATGTGCCAAATCGGTCGAGCTATTCTCTAGTGATGATCTTTCATACTTGCAGCAGTAGATTTTTATTTATAGGTAGTTTTTTTTATGTACTCAAAATAAACCAAACGTAAATTCATGTACGCCTAGTATTTTGTGTTACTTATAAACTATTTATTTTAGTGGGATAATACTAATAATTGTAAACTATATTAAATTCATGCAAGCCTAGTACTTTTTGTTAGGTTACTCTCAGAAATTGTGCACATCGTGTCGTGAACAGAATACCGTCTTGTATGACGATAAACTATTTTTTTGCAACATCCGATTTTAATAAAACAAATGCTACCTATATAGATTCTGCTCCAAATTAATCTTTGTCTACCTGTGAAAACTACATGAAAATCAGTTAAGCAGTTCCGGAGATGTACACGAACACACAGACAGACAGATAGACATATGATTCTACTGTTTTATTATATGCATAGATTAGAAACTGTAAAATCACGGTAGTTAATAGTGGATACCGTGGCCCCTGGCAACGTACAGGCAACTGAAGGAACACGGGTGGGTTTTAGTCAGTAAGAGTCTGACACGCCCTCCCGCTCCGCCCAGAGCGGGAGAAGTTATTTGATAATTCCCCACCCAAAAAAAAAGAAGGGTAGTTAATAGTTTTTCAAATTGGCTACGAAATTAAATTGTCCGTATATTTAAATCACAACTGTTATTCATTGACAGTTTTATTAAACGGGTGCTTCACGGCAAATTGATGTAGTTTGTCAATTGTATATTGTATTCTTCTTCTTCTTAGTTTCGTGTGGTTAGTGACTAACCTGGTGTCAGAGTTTTAAAGCCGCCCATGGGCCTCAGACTTGGCTTGCGATATTGTATTCGTCTCTTTTTAATGTATTCTAATAGCATGCAAATTGTTTATTTTGATTTATTCTTAATGTGTAAGCTGTTATTGAGTGTGCATTACAGGATATTGTATACTATTTACTACACAGGTTTTAATATTGTAGAAGATTATTGTAATGTATCTCCTCAAGGAAGCCACTTAACGACTAGCCCCTCGGCGGTACATTCGTTCGTCAAACTATCTAAATTATTACCAACATGAAGTATCTTATGTACTTACCATAACTAGTCGTATTTTCCATAATATGTATATCCGATATTCAATCACTCTCATTAATTTGCATCATGAAAGGAAGCTGATATTCTGCTAACATAAATTGAATTCTATTAATTAAATTACATACGTATACACAGGTAGAGTAGCTCGTGGATAAGTAATTACAGCCGCATGGGTCGATCCATCAGGTAAAGCTACGCTTGCCGGGGTGGGTCAGTGGACGGGTGACCATCTTTACATATCGAGATTCCTCTGTGCCTCGGAAAGCACGTTAAGTCGTTGGCACATTCGTGGGTCTTTGGCAGTCGTTACCCCTCGTCAGAACCCCGAAAGTCTGACAACCAGTCTTACCAAGGGGTATCGTATTACCCAGTTACTGGGTTGTGGAGATCAGATAGGCAGTCGTTCCATGTAAAATACTGGTATTAAGCTGCATCCGGGTTGACTGGAAGCCGACCCCAACATAGTTGGGAAAAGGCTAGGCAAATATGTATATATTCTAATCCTTAAATAAATATATTTTATAAATAATTAATTTCAGTCAAATAACAATTATATAGTTTAGTGTTTTGTGATTTGTGGTGCAAGCGGGCCTAAATATATTTTAGGTACGCGTATATCTATTTTAAAAACTGGTCAGTCAGACGAAGAACACCGTACCGTATTAAGATCGAGCAAAAAACTCCGAAAAAAACATGTTTCTTGTATACCCCCTTTCATTTTTATTAAATTTGTATTATTTTGTTATGTTGTGGCAATAGAAGTACATAATTTATGTATTTATTTAGGTTAACCAACAATTGTTTACACAATACATTTATAATCAATTCCTTTTGTAAGTGCAACAATTACTTACAGGCTAACACAACATGCACCAATTATGGTTTTACATAGTATAAAAGACAAAAGGGAAATTTAAAATTTAAGTTATTAATTCATTTTTGGTAATTTATGTGAAACGATAGTAATAAAAACAAAAGTTGCATTCTAAATATAAAATAATACAGATTTTGAATAAGACAATCTGAACTGTCGACCTATTACGGCTCATGAGATACAGCCCGCTAACGGACAGACGGATGGAAGGACACCGGAGTCTTAGTAATAGTGTTCCGTTTGGCACCTTTCGGGTACTGAACCTAAAAATTAGGTAGTTCTAGTTAGTAGCCTTAATTGTGAGCGCAAGATGTTGTGACGACTTTGTGATAGGATTATAAGAAAAGCCTTAAGACAAGCACTAATTCCCTTGAGGTTTCGTGGGCTTTTACAGTTTCTATATCAAAGCCTAATATGCCTCTTCATCCTACAATGCCTATCCGTCCCGTGAAACTATTTGAGTTAGCACTTAATCAGTATGATATGCAAAAACCGCACCGGTAAAATATAATGTTAGGGCATAGTTCACACTAAATTCCCGAAGATCTACCATGTCGAGACATTTAGGCTTCTGCGAATATGCTGTAAAATTATAATAATGTGGGTACTATTATAATAGCAACTAATAACTGTCTTACTGTAGGACTTCTTCTTATACACAGAACAAAAGTGGTTAAGTAACGATTGCTCAATTCTCTTCGTATGTTAATGATTCTCTAAATGATTAACATTTTCTTACATTGAAAAGCTACGAGTTTTGTCGACTTCTGCCGCCTATTGTGATTGAGCCACCACATACGAGCCGTGGTGGCCCAGTGAGCAGTGGTGGCCCAGTTAGCAATGGTGGCTCAGTGAGCAGTGGTGGCCCAGTGTGCAGTAGTGGCCCAGTGAGCTTTGGTGGCCCAGTGAGCAGTGGTGGCCCAGTGAGCAGTGGTGGCCCAGTGAGCAGTGGTGGCCCAGTGAACCAGTCGTGGCCCAATAGTATCGGCCCCGACTTTTGAGGCCTCAGTTGTGAGGTAGTGAGTTTGAACTCAGGCACTTGTGTATTTAATTTCGTCACCACTGCTCTCAAAACGGTGAAGGAAAACATCGTGATGAAACCGAAATGTCCTAGAATCAAAAATTCGAAGACGTGACATCCACCAACCCGGACTGGGCCCGTATGGTGGATTAGGGCCCACTCCCGCTCACAAACAGGTGGTCTGTGTTCCAACAGTGGGAACAATATAGGCTGACTATGCTATGTTTATGCACCACATACATTGACCAAAATCGTAAGTGTTTATAGGCACGATTGTAGTTCTTGTAGCTTTGTAGAAAATATTAGAAATATTTACGTACAGTCGATGATAATATCGAATTAATTTTACTCTACATAAAGTATATAACCCAGTTGAGCAATCACTTGAATCAAATCGATAAAACCTTTCTCGGAAAAAATAAGTAATTTAGTCTCACACTTCGCTTCAACATAATTTGTTCTGGGGATCTGTCGGCAGGTGGGTTGTGTTCGGGAGGAAGGAGGCCTAATATCAAACAATATGAGACATATCCGTTATTAATTAAATACGTTATGTCTGCGCGAGCTCGTTTCCAAGGATATCGCTCTTAAATTAAGCCCAAGATAACGTTACGGAGAAAAATTCAATATTATCCTTTATTACTTCTTACTACGAGAATACTTCGTTGAAGATAATAATAAAGTAGTAAATTAATAAAGTTCTATTCGAGTTTAGGTGGCTGCTGGGAGGAAATGTACTTTATAATAAACGCGTAGCCGACGTGATGCTTTAAATTTTTATATTCATGTAATATCGACCGTAACATACATTTCCCTTTTCCTGGTATGGTTATGGTGAAAAGAAATGGTGTTTGTCCCAGCGTTAGAATGTTTGGGATGTATGCGGTCCCTTTGCATCAAGCCACATTACTCAAGACCCATAAAAATAGGTTGATATAATAAGAAATGAAAGTATACTTATGACGACAATAACGGCGCTTGTTATCTATATACAAATGAATAGGCGACTTCATTTGTTTGTAGATATTATGTACCGTCTCAGAACAATTGAATTAAACGGTTCGAGTTAATATTTCAATAGAACAACTAAGATAACTAGCATCCGAACTCGTATTGTTGATTTTGTGAACTTAACGTTTTGACTTGTTTTGTTAGCTACGTACTGAAGTAATTTAACGTATAAAAGATTACAATTAATTAATGTTGATATAAAAGTGAAGTTTAAAATAATGCATGGAATTTTCATTACGTAGTTGCAATAAATTGTACGATAAAGCGGTGTTGCATTAATACGATCAGTTGGCTTGTTGGTCGTGCTCAATCATTTCGTTTGTATTCACAAAAGACAGCGGTTGGGGTATTTTAATGGATATAATATTTTGTATTACGGTAAACTCGGCTGATGTACAGAGAGAATTTTTAATTGTACGCAGCAATTATAGTGTTTGTGGGTATTGATTAATTCTGACTGTTCCCTTTAAGGGTCTCAAGACGGGCGGTAATAGAGTGTTTGATACACGGGTACTTAATAATTCAGCGGCAAGTCGTCTGAATTCGTCTGGCGGTGCTGCCGGTGGCCTTGACCGAATCTTCTTCCATTAAGGCCGATGGGATTATGTATATTAAATAGAATTTCGAATGATACCACGGAAAATCCTGGGAATGGGATTTGGCCCAGAATCTTGTGAAATTGGATTTTATTTTGAAGTGAGAAAAGGCTTTAGGATTTAACTTTTTATTGATTTTATTCCGGGGTTTCTTCTTAAAACTTACCCATTTTAGCTTACCACCATCACATGGGCAGCACCACTTATAACACAGATTCAATTCCAAATCCTTTTCGATCACTACAGTACGCATCCTTCATACATTTTGGTAAAAATTCTTATAATTTTGTGTAGTAAACATTCCGTACGTTTTTAGTAAATAGTCTTCCTATTCACCTCCATCTAAAGGTCCATCCTTATATATTTATTCCTGAAAGGCAAAAAAGGTTTTAAAAGATAAATTCGGAAGTCTCTTTGGAAAAGAAAATAAAACAACCCTTTCAATAAAGCGGGTCCACACGCATGATTGAATGAACACGTAATACCGTCGTGTACTGTCGTATGAACCGAAATATATTCAATTTAATGTCTATTTTGTACTCCTGGCCTATATTAATAATTCAATGATCGAGTAGGGATTAAATTTTGATAATGGTATTTTCGGGGAAGGTTTATGCGGTTCCGTAGCTATGATTGGATGTCTTACCTTTTATGATAAGTAGGTAGCAACTCTAAATACGTCACAAATTCGTGAATTAAACGTTATTCGTTCCGATTTTTGTACACGAAAAAGTGTTCCTCGTTTAATTATTGTCAACGAAACATCAGACACAAAACTATTTAATTTTAATCCAATTACGTTGCTCGCCCGTTCTCTAGTACCTAATAGTTGTGGCTAAATATCGATGTTTCACACGAACTGATCACCGCCTAGCCTCCATTATGTCAATAAACACGCAATACGAGTATGTATATTTACAACTTCTAGTTTCAGTGTAAATTCAGAAGAGCTATGGAGTATAAATAAACAGTTGGGTACATTAATAAAGGACCCAGTCCTCACGTAACAGGTAATGAAACCTCGTGAATTATTATGATTATATATTATATACTGTAATAAAAGCCAAACAAGGCTAGGCAAGTGTTTCAGGCATAAGTAATGTAGAATGTATCAATTCTCATAGACTTATTTCTCCAGGCTGACTTGGCTTTGTTCACAATCAGACGACTATTTTCTTGAGGAAGAACTTCATATCTGAGGACACGACGACCACATCTGTTACCGCCCCGGTTCTATAGCGGCCGAGCGCTGCAAGCAGAAATAGTCCTTACGGTGTATATATATGAACTTCTTCGATGGTACATATGTATAACCACCTCAGAATCGTCGTACCTATTAGGCTTTCACGCGGTCCGGCAAACATGTAAACGTGGTCACTTTGACATCCGTAACATAGCGGATGAGATCTTAAAGTGTCACCCTTGCTGCAGTTATCCAAAAAGTGGAAGAGATTGTGCAGGAAGGATCGTGCAAACTAGAGACGAGTAGCGGCAGGCAGAAGCTGACTAATCAGTGACGTTGATCGGCGTCACCGCAGTCATGACCACGCTGTTCTCAACTTGTTTGACGTGGAAACTGGATTGCCTTCCCATCCAAGTTCTTCAACTTTAAATATAGATGTGCTGCGGGGAGCTTGCTGCACCACTTTTTCTTTTCTTCTAAGAAGTGGTGAAGGGCGGGCGTTTTGGGGGCCCGTCTTAGGTAATTATGAAGTTCAAAGAGTGCCGATTGTCACTTTAATTTGAATAAAAGAATTTTGATTTAAAATTGGAATACCAACCTCTTAAGTAAGCTCTCTCGGGTAATACAAATATAAAATAGTATATAGAGTTTGAGAAACTAGATATTATGAGCAGTTTTTTCATTATCCGGTAATCTAGGACAGCTTTACCAAAAGTAACCTAGTAACTTTATTCTGGGAAGTTAATTTCGAAAATGTAAACAGTTAGCTACCGACATTTTATTGTGTTGAGGATTTATTTATTTTAAAAGTGGGTAGCTGATTATTTATGTTTAATAGTTTGCTTCCCAGAACTTAGTCCCAGGGCTTAGTCACAGTATAATAAAGTAACAGAATTATGTCTCGGCAGTGACCTTAAAATAATTACCTACGGTCGCTCGCTAGACAAACCTTCCGCGTCCGTGCATAACTGCCGCGCATTCGATACTGTTGCGTATTGATATATACTGAGATTTTGAAGCGCCGTTTTCTATGAAAACATAATCATCATCATCATTTCAACCGAAAGACGTCCACTGCTGAACATAGGCCTCCCAAGCACCGCCACTTTGACCGATTCTGTGCTTCCCGCATCCAGCGGATTCTTGCGGCCTTAACAAGGTCATCGGTCCATAATAATAGACATAATACTGTTACTATTTATACTGTGGGTTAGTTGAATTTGTTTGAATATTTTTTATTTTAAAACCAACCTACTTTACAATACATTTTTGGTTATGTATATTTTTTCTTGATTCTTTCACAGAATTTTACACAAATTTTATCAACCAACTTTTTTTCTGTTTATTTTTTTAATCAATACTACTAAAAATTTGGAAACACTGAAATAAAGAAACAAATATAATAAATAGATATGTATGTAGCTATGCTGTATGTCCTGTGGTACATTCGTCTTGCTTTCAATACCTTTTAGTTACCTTGTTTACCTTTGTCGTAGAGTTTGTTAAACAAATAAGATCCCTATTTGGTTCGCTTCATTGACCGTTATTTACAAAGGTCGGGTGGGTATACATATTTATTTTAAAATATATAATAGTTAATAATACCAATGAACTTTCCTGAAAACTCAAAACCATCAGCAGGTACTCTGCATATTTATGACAAAGTTGCTAATATTTATATATATTTTAATTACAGACGCTTTTAACGTTCTGCATCGTTTTCACATGTATAATTTCAGCATGGATGATGTAACCAATATTTTTTAACCATATTTTAATTTAAAAGTGTCAGTGGAGTTTCTTGCCCGTTCTTCTCCATAGGTACTTACTACGCTTTGGAATGGGCAACTAGCTTCAAATTTCTGACTAAACGACCCCTTGACAATTCAAAAGTGCCTGTAATTGGTTTATTTGAAACAAATGCTTTGAGTTTGATTATAAAATTATGTACTTTTACTATTCAAAGATAAAAAGTACGAAGGTAATCCAGGTAGTGTAAATTAGAACATATTTTTGAAACACATTAACTTTTATAACTGTAAAATAAACTCCTAAGGTAAAGTGCAGAAGGCACAAAATGAATTCATGCTATAAAACTGAAAAGACCTTCACATTTACTTTCCGCAAGGTTCTAAGTAAATATTTCTGTCAAGAGGAATCGTAAAATATTGTGTACCCTTCGCAGATATGGAATCTTAAGGCCGGAATATTCCCGATAATATGACTGTGGGTATTATAACGTGGGGTGGAGTAACCCTTGCTCGTACATCAAGTGAACTAAGACCCCCAGTCGAACATACACTCGTATCTTCCCCCGATAGGACCAAAATATCCCGCTCCCACTGTTTCCTTTCATTTAGATACGCTCGGTTTCGGTCCTTTATCCCCTTTCCTCAATTTTGTCTTCATCTTTCTGCCCTACTTCCACGGCGGCCGCATTACTTAATACAATGAAATTTTTTGTCCTTAACTCGCTTGAATGAATCCTTTTCAGAGTTTTTTTTTGTTGGTGATTTCAGCTGGATCTGCTTCATCTAGCCACTTCAAAAGATTTTTTTTTATGAATCAACATAATCTTGTTAAACGGTATTTAGTCAATGTTTTTTTTTGGGTTGGATAAAATTACTAGCACTTATATAATTAAGATTAAGAAAATTAAGGTTAAATATAATGATACTCATAATATTCCTCATTGGTTTTATTACTATGTTCTGTATTCTTATAAATCGTTAGGTAACATATTTAAATACATCTACAATTTGATAGTTTATTACACAACCCTTTTGTTATCTACTTGTTAAAGATGGCGACTTTTGAAACCGTTGCCAAAGTAATCTGAATACATAAAATGTATTTTTGGCTGTCAAGACATTACAAACATAACATTTAATTCATTTTATTTACATTCAAATATTTACAATTGATCAGCTATTATGTACAACATACGATCTAAACCTTAGAGTTTAACATGATTTCATTTATTAAATCTTTAAATACAAAGGTACAATAGCCAATGTCTATAAATCATCTAGAGAAAATTAACATTTTATACAATTTAAACTTGCCTTTGACAAGCATTTTACTTAAGTTTTAAACAGATGTAAATATCTACAAAGTAACAAAGATTTAATATTGACATAGTAGCAAAACGACCTCGAGTTTACCCTTCTTTCTTACTTGAAAAGTCATAAAATTGTTTTTGTCCGTACTGCTAACATAAGTAAGGGAAGGACACAGAATAAAAACAAAACTGACTGAGAGCAATGTTTAGTACCAATCTGCCAGATTCGCTACATGAAATGAACTCGAAACGAATGATGCCTAAGGTACGTAATTTGTTTCTTGCTGTCACTGGAGACGACTTTTTGGGACGATGCCTTTTATTTTGGCCAGTATAGCAACCCTAATTCTAAACTTTGATTGTGTAATTTTATTCCGGAGTAAGACTGTGAAATGTGAAAAAGTCAGACAAATTTACAAAAACGTATGCGCTGTTTTGTTGTTTAAAAGTCAAGGGGATTTCGGTCGGGATTTTTGCTAAGTACCTGTGTCTCTACTTTGGGATAGTGGACACAAATTTCGTGGTCACAAACCTCAGAATGTTTTTGAGGTTTGAATAGCTCGTGTCAAAGCGAGTTGATGTCAAGAGACGTTGAAAGACTCATTTCAAAGCTACTCTAAGATTGACGACTTCCATAAATTCTTAGAACTTTGGTAGAAACCGAAGTAAAATGGTTTTGTGGTAGCTGAGAAATCAACTCGATTTAGTCCCATTCTATGTTTGAGCGCGCTGGAGATGAAATCGTTTGAGGATTGAGTCATGCTCTTGGAAAACGTTTAGTCTGAAGGGACTAAGATTTCCTTTGCAAATTGCAACAAGAGAATTCTAATTTCTCGTCAACAGCCAATTGTTTCATAAGAAGATTGCGTGGTAACTTAATTTACTAACGTTTAATCTAAGATCAATTCAAAATAAACATGGCGGCTACAAATTAAAAATAATGAGAGAGTTAACAACTAATTGGCTTTTGAAGAAACTTTCTACAAAATAAATTTAAAACTTTGTCTTTTAAGTTCTTAATTTCATATTTGAGTTAAGATTTTTAGACGCAGAAATTATGATACAGAAGTTATATTTTATTTATTTAAACTTGTAAACACGAAAGTTATCGTATGAATTAGTTTCTGGCAATACATTTGTATGTACTCAGGTATGTTTTACTATTAGTACAGACACTGTTTGTTCAAGTTGATCGAACACAAATAGCGTGGCAAAGAGAGCAACCAGCGGCTTAGATATACGTTACGCATAGATAGGCGTACCGCTTCGATTGAATCTCGGTATATTCCTGTGTTGGACTAACGAAATCGATTTGCTTGTAATCTCGGTGCCGGATTAAGACGACGAACGTAGTTAGCTGTGAGAACAAAGGAGATTCAGCTTCGGATAAATCATCAGACGGATTATCTCATGCGTGTCACATTAATCTCTCCGGTCGTTATTTCTTGAAATCACTAAATCCCTCTGGTCTGTTACAGATAAAATAGAAATTTTGGGATTCTTAAACAATAATATCATTTTTTAAATTGACCATACATGCTATTGATTTATCGCCTTAAAATTACCTCACAGGAAACATTACTGTCTATTTGTTATCGTTGTATTTTAAATACGTTCAATTCATATAACATAATCCGAAGGTCCGCCACAAATCCCCTAGTTCACTCAATCATATAAAATACTTCCTTAGTTTAAAACGTTTGGGAAGTCGCGCTTGCACTGATAGGTCATCTTGAGAATGTCGGTTCGTTGTGGACTGTCATAAATTTTGATAGGAGTTTGAGGAGCGCGTTGGCGAAGAGAAGACTGATGAGCAGTGTTGGGATGGTGAAGTAGTGAGCGGCGACGGGGAGGGCGATGATCAGAGCTGGCCGGGGCTGGCGCAGCGTGGTGAGCGCGGTTAGTGTGGCCAGGATGGCGCGGTTGAGGCGCGGTGGCGTGGACCCCGAGCTCTGCATGGCCGCCGGCCGCTCGCCGCTCAGCACGTGGACTATAACTGACGCCGATTCTGTACAACAAAGTTTCGCCATAAATCAGCCTATCTAATATCACGTAGCGTTATCGATTAACTGCGGGCGCCCCTGATCGCTTACAAATAATGTAAAGGGTTGCCTTATCTTGCTCTTTAAAATATATATAAGCTCAATTAAATTGGACATAAACTTTGGACTTACTTCAAAAAGATTGAATGACACTTTTCGATCATTGTTTAAAAGTCTAATAAGAAATATAAGATACTTTACAACCAATGATTTAGAAACAATAGGGTTTACGACCAATAACTTCGGCAAGAAATATTATTACAAAACATTTGAATAACATTGCATGTTTGTCATGATGTACGATGATATCAAACAGAAAATATGCAAGCCACCTCGAATGTTGAACTTCGATAAATGAAACGTCTTAGCATACTAGTAGCCTACATTTTAAAGTCACCGTGTCGCTAGTAATGCATTAACCTAGAAATATGAACACTGTATTATGTTAATAGTGTACTGCATTGTAATCACAAATAAATACTGCAATTTTCCACACACAACCATTTAAAATTGCTCAAATATTTTTAGACTTTCCAAGAACATCTAAAATTGACTTTTCTTTCAAAGCCATTAAACGGCGTCAATTAAAAAGTTGGCAGCGTTTAAACAGCCATGTAGGTAACTGTGGAACGTAGCAATAATGCTCAGCTACTTTGTAAGAATCCAGACTGGAATAATTACACAGCAGTTTGCAGCAAATCCTTGTAACGAATAATTTTAATATGAAGGTACTGAATACGGCAATCTGTGAGTCTGTATTGTACGAACGAGGTTTCATTTGAAAGGGAAAGAGAGATTTAAAAAAAAAAATTGTGTAATGGTTCTATTTCCTTATTGAAATTTTATATTTATGATGGTCCCTTTTTCCTGTATACAAAATACAGACAAGCACAATCAAACAAAAAATAAAAAGGGTTTATATAAAAAGCACTTTATAACAGCGCTATAGATTCCACTCGAAACTTGATTTAATTTATTTTTTTTGAATAATTTTCATCAGTTCAAGTTAAACTCAATCTACTGAATTGAATTTTAAAATTCTGACTAGCAATTGATTCTCAAACAAATATTCTTTTGACTAACATTACATATTGAGTAGCCTTCTTCATTACAGTTAATTATACGAAATACAACAACAAATAAACTAAATAATAAACACGCTATAGCAAAAAAAGTTGATCCCTTCGATAATGAGGGTAAAATCGATAGTCGTAACAATGAAATATTGACCCGTTCCCCGACTTTAATCGGTTATAAAATTTATGCGTCCGCCCTATTTCTCCGTTCAAACAGTATGTTTGTGCTTCTTCTAATTAGAGAAATTATTATATTTTCATGTAGTTGGAGCAATATGTGGAAGAATTTTGGTTTTAATAAAGTGAAAGAACGATGTAATACGAAGTAATGTTAGGGATAATAATGTCTGCCTCGTGGAGTGAAGTGAAACGTCTTGGATTTGTCTCAGGAGGCTTAATGAGGTCATTAGTCTGCGCCTACTTTATTAAAATATGATATGTTGGAGCATTGAAAATTAAATTACAGTCCCATTTCGGGGAATATACTAAAAGTAATATATTTTGAAATAGAAAGGATTTTTTTTGCATAAGTTGGAAATAAAATGTGATAGATTTGTCTGTTCTCAATATCAACAAATTAACAGCCAAAAGAACAAGTTCCATGATGATTTATAATACATCCGTAGCACGTTGCTACGTTTTTCGTAGTCAATGGCTACGCCGTAGCATACCTACTGCTACGAGATTATACAAAGTTGATTGTTTCTCTGAATATTTACATAACGACCGATACTAAAGTTATAATTGATGTATATAAAGCATACCTACAGTTAATATATATAAATTATACACAACCGCACTATGAAAGATCTTTGCAAGACCAATGCTGATTTCTGGAGGACGAATCATCGACTCGAAGAAGAAGGCATAAACCATACAGTTAAAATACATGAATCATATTGTTTCCTTACCAGAACTGCTCGGTGCACACGTATAGTTCCCAGAGTCATGTGGCGCAGCTCGTGCGATGAGCAGTCGGCTTGTGCGCGTACGCTGCTCTGTCTCCACGCTGATACCGCCTCGCTGAGCATAGTTCACTACTTGTTCGCCTCGATACCAGTAGATGAAGCTAGTGAAACAAAGATGGTGGTCAATGTCAAGTACAACAGTAAGGGTGGTGACAAAAGATTACGGATGACCTTTCATAAAACTGAGCATGAAAGGTAAATCGTAAATCTTGGTATGATGATGGAACTTTACAACTTTACGTGGACAGTGTGAAGGGCGATTTGAATTGTATACTAAACACCTTTTGTAAAAGAATATATTCCAAAGTGTATGCAATTGTAAAAATCTATAGACGAACAATATATATTCAGTGTTCAATGCATTTTATACGACTTAAGGGGCCGTTCACGCAATCGATTGATTTTGATCAATGTTGTTCATTCGTTGTGAGAAAGGGAAAAATAATTTAAACAAAACTATTTGTGTAATAGTTTTGCATGTTAAAAGGGATCTTTCAAATAAGTTAAGTATTCATGGAAAATCCCAAATATTCGCAACAAGTTTTCCAAAAAGTTACGCGAGTCTGACGTTTGATCACTTTTTTACAAGAAACTACTTTTGATTTGCATGCATGCATGTGGTTGAACAACTTTTTTTAACTTCAGTACAAAATATTGCAGAAAAATAATATTGAAAAAAAACATTTTTTTTAAACCCTGTCAATAATGTAGTTTTCCTATTATTTAGCAAATCATATTAAGAAATATAAAAATCACACATTAGTCTTCAGTCTAGTCTTAAGGATAGCCCTTAAAATAAAATCCAAATTTTATTTTATGATTATACAATATCTTCATTAAGTAAATCAAAGGCGAAATAAACCATATTTTCGAGAGCGCAAAAGTGATGCAACTATTAACAGGTGCTGTGACTGACACGAATGGTTTAGCACCACGAAAACTGTACTTTGGAACTTACACAAACTTAATGTTTCAATTATTTCAAGCTTTCTTACAATTTGATAAGTTATCGACGAAATAGGGTTTTTTTCCGTGCACGGAGCCTTAAATCGCCCTTAATGATGAGAAGACTGTCTACACTTGTATTATCACAAGTTATCTATTTAACTTGTGGTTCATTAGACAATGGACTCTGTTACTTAAAGTAAATCACAGTCTGAAAGAAAAAGGAAAGTTAAGATCATAAAGCATCACATCAAAAGTAAGTCGGAAAGAGTAAGAAACTTTTAAATCAGACTTTAAGAAATAAATACATAAACTGAGACTTTATTTTCATCTTGACAAATAAACTTAAAAAAAGACTTTAATCACATCAAAATAAGATCATTTATAAAATATTTATTTATAATTCAGTATCATACTGAATTAAATTCAACGTCATCTTATATTGGGTATGTGGTCACTGCCTTTTAAGATTTGTCCGTGCGTCGATAAAGAGATTAGCTTTTCTATTCATAACACGAAGTATATCAAGGCAGCGTTTAAAGGCCCCTCATAATTCGAAAATATATTACTTGACACCTTTTTTAGTTTGACTCGAATTTGAGAGGCACTTATAGCATCATAGGTAATATCTACACTTCTTCTTTCTTCTATTATAGAGAGTTCAATTTCTATGTTTGTGTATGGTAATCTTTGGATATACAGATCCGATCACAAAAAAACATTCACTAATAGTAAGCTACATTATTTTCAAGTAACATAGATTAGCTTTTATGCCAGTAAAATGCATGGTTTCTGAAGGAATCTCAAAAACCGCGGGATGTAGTTAGGTATAAAAATTGCAATTGCGAATGGCGGCTTTTGGACCTATACCTAGAGTCACGAGAAAGAGATTATTTTCTAGAGTTAATGTTATCGCTCTATAAGATAAATGTCCACTTGTGTACATTTACTTTATCTACAAAACACCATTAAAATAAACGAAAATTAAACAAAACTTCAAACTTAAACACAAAAGTCAAAGTTTCGTGTTGATTGTGTATATGAATGCCCAACACCTTAGTCGGGCTCATTCTACTCTAATTACATGTAATTTCACGTCAGACGGCTATTCATTATACTCAAGGATGTGTTTTGTACGGAACTTAGTAATTTCAGTTTAATAAGCAGTCTATTTGGGTCATATGTTCGAACTACTAACTAATTTTAATGTATTTGACACATATTGAACATGCTTAACTTTCATTTTCAAGCTGAAATATTTATTCGCTCCAAACGTTTTTTGGGTCTGACCTATAATTATTCATTCTGTTTATTTATAAAGTGACTTTAAACAAAGATACCTTCACTTTCGGAAATTGCAATTTTTATTTATTATTCATTCCACTTTGTGCGATGAACTGCTATTTACTGAGAAAAATTGTACTGCATGAAAGCTGTACTCATAATAATCACGAGTCATGTGAAACACGACAAACAAAAGAACCACGCGCTATACATATAAGAGTCGTCCACATCTGACCGCAGTCACTCCGAAACAGACACGAAAAATACAATATTGGTTGGCTTCGTAATTAACGCAACAAAAATATTTTTTTAAATTCCTGCGTTGAGTTACGAAAAATAATTCACGAAACGTCGGAATAAAAAACGATATCTGTCCACATGGAGCGTATCATCATTTCAATATTCAAATTGAAGGTCCCTCGATAGATCTCAGACATAGGCCACCATTAAACGTTGATAGCCAAAGAATACCTCACTTAGGGACCTCAGCCGACCCTTTTATCTGAAAATAAGCTTATCATGTTTATGGATACGAACACTAAATGTATAGGCACGGTACGGTGTGAAAAGGTGTCTACACGATAACACACTTCCATTATAAGATCGTAAGGTGGAAGGCGGGGTCGGCTATTCACACCGCAACGATTTGTGGCGGATATTTACTCGGAGTTACACAACCGCAAGCATCAATGACGAAGATCGAATTTTTCGTCGCGTGTATTATTTTAGGCGTACATAAACAAGTAATTCAGTTACGTGAACGTTTTTAAACAAGGATCGTATTTTGTGCTCTCGTTTATGTGGAGTATCCGGCCGTTGTTGCTGCTCAATAAAAAAAGCTGCATATTTTGCTTTATATTGTTGCTCTCAAATGTCATTCAGTCATTTGGTCAGGTAACAAACCACTAGTAAACTAGTCGTAAATTAAGCTCTAGAATATAACGTCGTCACATTTCCCAAAATATGATACCTTTGTAGGTCGCAGAGTGCGGGCAAATATGATCTAACTGAACAAGATGGTCTCATTACACATTTGTCACGTACGCTGACACAAAAGTCTCGCTCGAGAGTTATTTCTTACTTCCTCGTTTTTTATGTTGGCAACACTTTCATGTGTTGTTACTGCCCGTTTCGAGTAAGAAAACGGCACCTTTTCCATTTCCTTTATAAGCCGTATAAAAAGTTTCGCCTCTTTGCAGTCGAAACTGTTTGGCTTTCTTACTTTTATAATGAATTTATTCATCTAAATATTTAGTCTTGCCTTAATATTTTATCACAAAAGTATAAAGGACATCTTGTATTCCAAGTTTTAATTTTTAAGTTTTATTAAACCACAAAAAGTAACAAGCGTTGTAAAGCGTGTGTAAAACATAGCTATTATCATTGAACAAATAAAATAACAGTAGTAAACAAAATGAAGGCGCAGGCAAAATTAACAAGAAAAGTAATACTGTTGAGAAAGTCTGCTATTAAATAAAGTAAGATTTTTTTAGTAATTTATATACATTTTTTTAATGTCTAGGGTTAGTAGGAGGTTTAGATTTTCGCATTAGTTACCTTGGCGGGTCCGGGGCGTACTTCGCCATGCAAGTAAGATTGATGTCTGAACCAGCCCTGACGAACAGCTCTGGCCCCGACAGTATCTCCGCCTTCGACACTGTTGAAAACCAGAGATTATTACTACAAAATACCTAGAGATAATGTTAATACATTTTTGATATAGAAATTATAGTCAACATTCAAAGAACATAGACAGAAATATAAATTGCTAAAGAAGATGGTATTAAAAACGAAGTATTCAAAGCAATGAAGATATTCCTTAAAGATGCGTCATGTAAGTGAAATTAATTTATGTTAAGGAAAAGTCAAAAGGAAAATAGTTTTTTTTTTTTTTATGTGGTCCACTTGTAATATGAAGGTACTATTATTTTCTTAAGTATGTATTAGAGAAAGTTTTTTTTTAATTTGATCCACTTAAGTGAAGGTACTACCTACTTTTTTAAATGTTAGGAAATCAAGTGTAACAGAGGGGATATTAAATAAAAATGCTTTTATTTCTACTAAATATCAAAATTACGTGCAGTTTTTCAACTTGGTTCTATTCTATCACTGGTAGATGTCGCCTCTTTGGCGTAGGCCTCCCCAAGTCTCTCCGAAGTTGTCTGTTTCGTGCTACTTGCATCCAACTGGCTCCTATTCATTCATAAAATAGGTATGGGGATATATGTAGGTATTTTAATGAGAAACATATTCATCAATTTATCAGATAATCAATCACAAACTTCAAGAAAATTGTTGTGGATTAGCAGCGATGTCCAATAATAACGCTGGTTAATATATTATGAATGAAAAAATAATGCGTTTAATTATGAATTACATTGGTATTTAAAATATGCTCTGAACTCAAAGTAGTGTTTACAGTTTTCAATGAAACTGTTCATTTGTGGCTTTTGCCAATTAGTCCAGTTGCATAATAAAATAGTGATGTGCTTATTGATGACAGTTCAGTGTTATTTTGGTAGATACAATTTAAATTGCAATTATTAGTCTACTGAAAGAATCTGTTTGTCAATTTGACTAATCTTGTAAGAACCTTATTCTCTGCTAAGCACAACAAAATTATATATTTTGTCTTATTTTATAGTACTTCATAAAAAGAACGAATGTAGTTTGGTTGCGTAAACCGCCCCTTAGTTTGTGAGCTTAGAGCATTGACTACTTTTCCTAACATTGACCGGGCATCAGTGTCTTGGCACAGCTGCTGAATCGATTTCCTGAGCCCACGCATGACGGGGTTAATCAGTATATGTAGTTGCTTTGCCAAGCAAAACGCGCGATAGTACATTTATCAAAGTTAAAGGTCAGCAGATTGCTAAGTACAATCAGGGAACTTCATTGTTCATCAAATTTACACACTACGTACATTTTTCGTATTATAGCCATTTCATTCAATTGTCAAAGAATGACAGTTGTGATTTGAATATACGGACAATTTAAGTTGGTAGTAACTTGCTAAACCATTTAATTCCCTGACTTTGACAGGTAGGATATCTAAAAAAATTAGAACTATCGCGATTAAAAATGAAGCCAAGAAACAAATTAAGCTCAGTTTAAACCGTGCTGGTTTGTTATTTAAAACAATCTTTGTTCCAAGATATAGGCAAGCTGTTATTTAAATATCTTATTTCATTTCTTTTTATTTTGATCATCTAATCATAACAAAACTCACCCTTTATTACAAAGGTCTTAACCGTAACCTTCCAAGGATATACTGAGGTGACATGCTAAGGTGCGTTTATGTTAATCAAAACGGTTTACATGAGGTTTGACAGCATATATTTTACTGATAGGAGACTTGATCAGCAGATAACGGATGTTAAAGCTATGCAAACATTAAAGCCGGGTTGGGCCACAGCGCATCGCATTTCAATACAAAAAAGTACGGTGCAGCCCACCTGTAATGTGTGATGGTTCATACTCGTACAATACAAATGTATGAAAGTGATGCAAGAGGATTTTTGCAGAGTGGGGCGGCCCGCCTAAATTTGCGACAGCCTTTAGTATAACCTTACTTACCAACAACAGTAAGTCGAAACGACAAACTGATCTTCGGTTCGGTGGACACTTGGCACTCGTAGGCGCCGGAGTCACGAGGTTGCGCAGGCGCAACTCGAAGCGTCCATTCATCGGACCCGTCTGCGTGGAGCGCGGCGAATCGCGCGTCGCTGCTGTATGTGTGAACACCCACTGTCAGGATGTGCAAGTCACGCTTGCGGATCCAGGATACCTGATGACAATGTATCAATATTAGTGGTGGGATTTTCATTAAGAACTGACTTGTGAGAAATATTTGAAGAAACTGGGAAAAAAAACAATGGTAAAGATATTATATCCCATTCCTATATCCGATACGCTCCCAGATAATATTATTGATGTTTTAGCAAAACAATTTGTTGTGTAACCTATCACAGATTTTATTGCAGAAAGCTGTAGATACCAACAATAAATCCAATTCGATAAACGTTCTAATAAAAAACAAAACCATTTCAATAATAAACTATTCTAGCGTAAAATTACAGCCTATCCAAGAATTTCTTCGAAATTTCTTCTTTCTTCGAACTATATTATTGGAGAAATTACCCGTTTGTAATTTAGTGGCTTATTGAAATGCCTGTGAGTGTCTCCAACGTTAAAGGTATGTAACTTAGGTATGTGAGATAGCTAACATACCTTTAACTTTCAAGTTAGAATGAATACTTAATTACGAACCCAGTGTGCCTTTTTATTTCGGTCTATTTATAACTTCTAAGTTGTACGGTTCCTATAATTAATTTTGGGTCTTCAAACTGATTGTCTCGTAAATTAAAATTAAACTGTTTTATGTTTAATTAGAATCACATTCGTCGTTTATTTAGGGCAAGTAGGTTGTACTTAGTGCCTCGATGGTTAGTACCTTGTTAGTATTCTCACTGGGCGATGCTGTGACCCTATGAGACGGACGAAGCGTGGCGTCAATTATGAAACGTTTATGCTCTCTGCTTATTTTAGAATAATCTATATAATGGATAAAGAAGACCATTATTAAGTGCAAAAATGCACTGAAGTGGCGACCTTTCAACATCGAAATTTCTGTGGTACCTTTATCTAAGTAAAATATTAATGTTTTATACAATATTTTCAGCCGAAAGACGTCCACTGCTGGACATCCACCAAGCGTCGCTACTTCGACCGATTCTGTGCCTCCCGCATCCTGCGGCCTTTGCAAGGTCATCGGTCGATCTTGTAGGAGGTCTCCCAACGCTACGTCTTCCGGTACGCGGTCGCCACTCCAGAACCTTTCGGCTATTTGTTCTGCGAGCAATGTGCCCTGCCCATTGCCACTTAAGGTTGGCAATTCTTCGGGCTATGTCGGTTACCTTGGTTCTCCTGCGGATCTCGGCCGAAATGATGATGATGATGATGATGATACAATATTAATATTATTGTCCTTTTGTTTTGTGTATTTATTTTAATAGTTGATTAGTTAGTCATTGACTTAATTTTAGTACGTAGTGTTAATAGTTAGTTGTAATAAATTCAAAAGAATACACTAATAAAGCTTCCGGAAAAAAATCTCTGAAAACCACATCAAAATCCATATAGTTTATAAGAAGAGTTAACATACATACAGACACGAAAAGCGACTTGGTTTTGTACTATGTATTTATATTGATGTCGGAAACACTGTGGTTAGCTTAAAGACTCGTAAAAAATATTTTTGTATGTGTCAGGTACTCATAAATCGTCACAAAATGAAAACAGTATATGTTCGATTGTCATTGAAGCTGTTATTTCATGCCTAAAGACATCTGCAGCTTATTTAATCTACAATAAACTTGGGACAGCAGTCTGACATAACGTTCTACTTGACACGCAGTGCGCCGCCTCGCGTCGTGTTGGCTGTAAAATATGTATTAATTGACGTATGATCTTGTTTATCTTTGTCCCTGAGGGGATACCTCGTCCGATGGTACTTGATCGAGTATTAATGAACGTAGCAAGAGGTTCAATATATTTATGGTTCATTTAAGCTGTTACAGGTTTTGCATAAGTATTTTTTCTTTTTAAATGATTGCAAGAAAATAAAATGTCTACCTAATAGAAATGTAGTGAATATTTTTTGTCTTATAAATGTACTTAGTTAATAATATACAAAACAATGTTTTAGTCCGATTTACCTCAAATAAATTATTCCCAAAGCAGTATAAGCTACATTAATTCAAGTAGGAATAAAACTTAGAAGTAAGTACCCGAATAAAATTTAACCACTTCCATTTTATTCAAAGATAAAAGTTTGCTACAAATGTGAAATTGCGGGAGGCAAACTTTTACAGAAATAATTTTTGGGAAACCGGGAGGACTTAATTCTCAATAAGCTCTTCCAAATTCAGGCTCTATAAAATTCGTGCCCTAAGACCTGGATCACCATAAATTTCCGCCACGTAAGCGTAAATTTGATAAATTTGTTAAGAACAATTAAGAAGAAAAATAAAAAGCCGTTGTAATTTATGAGGCTCTTGTACTACAAAGTAATTGTTAGCTGTTTTGAGTCGTTCCAATTTTTATGTGGCCGTATCGAGAGAGTTTCATTCGGAATTTGTATTCGAGACTATTCGCTTCGAGGTTTTAAAACTTTCTTCGTGGCACGGTTTAAAGCGTGGCGGAGACAGAACTAACTGGATATAACTGGAAACCCCCTAACCATTCTTTCTCGCGGCGCCGAAGTTTTTATGGGTCAAGCCTAGATTAAGTAGGATTGAACTCGTTGTCGAATAAAATGGAACGTTGTTGTCACTCCTCTCGCTGTGTTATGCAGATTGTAATAGATTGAATCATGGATTTAATTTATCTCAAATGAAATCATATAACGGACTGTTTTATAAAATTGTGCATCTTTGGTATCCTAAAAAAGGTGAACGGTCACACAATAATGACTGTCCAAATACAGAGCGATTTTTAAAACCTTAATACAGGTGAAAATTACTGATTTTTCATGACGGCCTTTAGAAGATGACGGAACCCCTCTTCAAGGAAACCGTAGCTTTAGATCATAGACGTTCTATTATGCTGTTATTTTCCTAAATATGCTTAACTTAACATTATTTTGATTGTTCTCAGGATCCGGTTTTCAAGATAGAACATTCTTCATGTAGGTGGTCTGATTAAGTATAATAAGAATTTTATCGGGCTGAGATTGTGATTTTTGCATGCGCATATCTTCAATATTGCGTAGAAAAGCTAAATGCAGTCGTCACGAGAATAAATAAATAAATGCACGCTATGTATGATTTTCGTTGGCCCATACTAGCAACTTATAATAAAGTTCTATAAACAGCTCTATTCTATTGTTTTGCTTTACAGCCGTTTGCGTTAGTGAGCTGTGCTAATGATAAAATACTGTTAACTGTCCAATAGGTAAGTGGACCTCGCATGCGAGGGTTTAGACAAATTGATTGGGACTCTATTTGTGTTTGTCCTATATGCAATTTATCTAGCAACCAATTTATGTATTTTTCTATGAGAGCGCCATGCCACGTTGCAGTAACGTTTTTAGTTCAATGCCAACATGATAGGGCATCAAATCAATTTTCTTGGCAATTTTTCATATGTGAACGCAACATAATAAAGAAAAACTCTTTTACACTGAATACTTTATCTTCTAAATGGGATCACTAGATAAAATGTGAGTGGAGTAAAGTGAAGTGAATCAGCGCAATCTGCGGCTCGAATGAGTCAGCCCTTCGCTGGCAATTTGGCCACCATTCACGCGCCGCTCACATCGGAAACCACACAGAAGATTGCCCACTCCTCTGAATAGTTCCCCCACGTTCCCACTAGAAAGCCAACCTTTAATGTCTTTCACTAATCTTTTGCCCGGACTCTGAAAAGAGGATTAAATATTGAATCCATTCGAGGTAAGTTTTGGACGCGAATTGCGACGGCTGTGACCGCGTTTGACCCAAATGCCGTTGCCGTTGAACAGGGACAGACTGTTTAATGGATTCGCGATTATAATTATTGTTACAGTCATCAAATTAATTAATTACATTAAATTGCCAGGTGTTATTAATAGCTCGAATCTCTAAGATAATTCATATTAAGTATAGATTACTAATTTTCATGGAATTAATAAATTAACAGAGAAGGTTATCTGAGCCTGATTAACTAATTAGAGCCAGACGTGTTGTTGGGAAACTATTCAAGCACTGGTTGGTTGTTTTGAAAATTGTGGGGAGAAATTAGCTCGGCCGCGCCCGGCAGGTTTGTTCCTCCTTGAAAACTAAAACTTTCTTTGCCCACAATTGAGAATTTCGTACAGAAGCTATCAATCTCAGTTCGTCTTTTTATAATTGTTATTAAAACTGAAAACTCAATAGTGCTTCGTTAAATTAGATTTTTTGGGTGTCTCAATCTAGTGCGAAACTTGTTTGTTGGAATTTCATTACTTTTACTCGATACTATTTTTCTGCGATGCGCGTTATATCGACAACACTTTATTTCGATGTAATGTTACTTCGATAAACTCCTCTACGAACAACTTTACACCGATGTATTGATACGTCGATACTTATTGCATCGATAGTCTATTTAGATTCTGTATAAATCTGCATTCGGGTGCCGCAGTTCACAGCTATATTATTCGGAAGCAAAGATTTGCACAATAAGTAATAATAAGTATTAAAATATCAATACTAGTAGTAGTAGTATAGTGTTTTTAGGAAAAAAAATACTTTGATGTAAGGTATAATTCGCAAAGGAATTTATCGAAGTAACGTTACATCGAACTACAGTGTTGTCAATGGAACAAGTATCGCAGTAAGATGATAGTATCGGAGCAACGTGTTCAAAGCAATGACATTAAAAAAATGTTTTACACTTGAATAGGACACCCGATTTTCTAGAGCCCAATTTCAAAAGCGTGTCTATTTTTACTAATCTCGTGTGAAAGCCTTTTCGGTTGGCTTTTAGTTTGGAACCCATTTATTGGCTAAGTGTTCACCTTTACCTTTCCAATAAATAAATGTTCAAATATTATATTAGTAAGTTTTATTCCCAACCTTAACCTAGAAAGTAGCGAAAAATTGGGGAATATATTTAGCAGACGAGCCCTAGATTGTGCGATCGTAACAATAGCAAGGCCTTCACAATGTGGATCTATACATACCTATGTACCTAAGAATCTATTCATCGACTGAAGCAACTGCAGCCAGTATCCCACCTATTCATCCCGCATATTCATATAATAAACGCAAAAGTCAGCGTCAAGTTTTCTCAAATACCTACAGCGAGGAACGTCGATGAGTTTTCCTTCATTTCGGTGATGGCCTTCCGTTGGTTTTAATTTTTAATACCGGAAAATCAATTTTTTTCCCAGAGCCACATGTACGATTATTTGTTTTAGTTGATTGAAATTAATAATGTTTTGACACTTTATCAAGATTGTAGGCCTTTACCCACTAAATATTCCAGTCGGTGAAAGGCAAGTGATTCATCTTTCACGTTGACATGTATTAGGATTTACATAATATGTGAAGCTTTTTATTTATTGGACTAAAGAGATAATATTTCAAAAGGTTTGCGGAGGACATATCATTTGTGTCCGTGATTGATTAATCCTCTGTTTGGTGTACATTTGTCAACGTAATTGGAAACATACAGTGGATAAAGCAACTGCTGAATTTTGTAGTTTCGTTTTTGTGCCGCATTTTTTCCGAGAAGAGTAAAATTGTACGAAATGTGAGCCAATATTGATTTGAGCTTGGTTGAATATTGAAATGATTTCTTTTATATGCGTTATATTTTTTTTTTAAGCTAATGTGGCGACTACTTTTTAAATACAGGCGGGATGGTTACTCAATAGTAACTTCGTGAAAAATCTGAAATCTAATGGTCAAAGAATAAAAAATGTACTTACGATTGCTAATGAAAAGACGGCCAGGTCGGAAAAGCACTAAGACCAAGAAGAAGGACATTGAATTCTAACAAGTTTCTCGACTTATTTTGCGGTTTAGTTAACTTTTTTATATTCAGAAGTTTCAAGCAATTTGCAACGCTCGCAATCACAGAGGAGTTGTAACCGATAGGTACATAGATTGTATAGATATAATCAGTAGAGTTGAAAAAGGTAAGTATAAATAGCAAAAATAACATTTTACGAATTTTCAATCTTAGAATGTTCCAACTGCTAGCTTATAACATTTTGTTCACCGTAGAGAACTCTTACTGTTCTTAACTCTATAATGTTCATTTCATTCATCACCTTCATCATTTTCATCTTCATCCACAATCCGACTTCACCGATCTTTTCTCTTTTTAACCGACTTCCAAAAAGGAGGAGGTTATCAATTCGGTTGTATTTTTTTTTTAACGTTTATTTAGTTCATATTTATTACTTACTAGCTGCGCCCCGCGGTTTCACCCGCATAAGTCTTGATCCCCTGGGAATATCAGGATGAAAAGTTTTCTATGTACCAGGTCATGGTCTACCCATGTGCCAAATTTCAACCAAATCTGTTCAGCCTTTTCAGGGTGAAAGCGTAACAAACAAACTCACTTATTATAGAAAGGATACCTGAACGATGTAATGTCAACTTTTGTATTGATAATATTGTATAAAGTTTAGGAATAGCTTCTCAAATTGGAATGGGCGTTAGAAAAAGTAGTAGTATAGTATAGTAATAGCTCCAGCTAAAATGGCACCAATATGTGTGTGAAACATGTTTGTGTTTTTCTTGACACGTGGGCGATACCTTTTTTTTTTTGGGTGGGAAATTATCAAATAACTTCTTCCGCTCTGGGTGGAGCGGGAGGGCGTGTCAGACTCTTACTGACTAAAACCCACCCGTGTTCCTTCCGTTGCCTGCACGTTGCCAGGGGCCACGGTATCCCTTTCGGACTTTCCCGCAACCCCGGCAGGCATCGGTCCTATCGGACCCCTTCACTTGCTGACATCTCTTTGATTAGCGCGTGGAACACAACGCGCCGTCGACCCGGGCCTGGTCCTTATCGGACGGCGAGTTACCCATTGCTCACCGTCCGCAAGCCCGCGCCTACGGTCGGCCTGCGATTCCCAACGCCCAGGGCGTCTCCTGTGGCGGCTAGGGGCGTGAGGGCGCGAAATTTGCCTGTCCCTCACGCGTTCTGCCTCCTCCTTCGCGAGCATTACTGCTTCGCAGAAGTAGGTGACGGCTTCCCATGCCCTATCGCTCCGTACACGTGGGCGATACCAGTGAAACAATTATTATTTCGCATTAGAAAAAAACAAAATTTTGTCCAAATCTGTTCAGCCGTATTAGCGCGAAAGCGTCACAAAAAAACATACAATCGTACAAAAATCAAATCTTTTCTCTTTATTATATTAGTTTAGATTATGGCGGGAGTAAGATTTCATAATAACTGAAGATATCAAACCTCGAGCAGGATTTTGCTTCCCTATATTCCAATATATCCAAGTGTGAATATTAAGTCTACCAGATGATGCCACAAAAAAACAGTGATATTGGACGAGCTACTTAATAAGTGGACGAACTTTCTTACAAATTGTTAAGGGCAAAGAAGTTAAGTGCTGCCAGATGTTTCCCTACTTGATTAACACTTCGTCCCGATTTCTGAACCCACATTTTTTGCTGTCCGAATTTCTTTATATTGAATGTGGCAATACTAGGCTATGACAAATCTGGGAGTTAGAGTTATCCCAGATCTATAAAAAGCTTCATAAAATTTCATATTTCAAGATATGTATATTAATCGAGTTAGGTTGTGTCTAAAATAGCCAAAATTACACGGCTCATCGTTATCCAATGTAAAGCCTTACTGTCAAATAAAAGTTAACACAAAACATTAACAGGTTTTTCAAATGATACTGTATTACCTATATAAGAGCTTTTGTAAGAGATCTACCTTTTGAAACGGGCAATTAGTATCAATTCAATTTTCTTGTAAAATTTTACGTCCAAAAGTGCCTTTTCTGTGCTTATTTTGGCTTTGACACCGACAACTTTTAATTTTGCAGCATATTGTGTACCTACGCATCGAAAAACTACAAAAGATATCTGTGTCCTAGGCTCATCGTACGCCTGCCCATATCCCAATTTATTTGGAGAAGAACATGCTGCGCAGACCTCAAATAAATTGGTATAAAGACATGCGGATGTCAAGTGACACAGTGACATGAATAGCCTAGGACACTGATGTTTTTTGTAGTTTACCACAGGCGTATTCCCGGTTTGTGAGGTCCTCACGATGATTAGAGAAAATTCTTCATAAAAGTGTTTAGAAACGCAATTTTTTTAGATATCGATCCAATAAGAATAAGACCTTGTCAGAAACAATGCTGGTGCCGCAACCTGAGATATAAATGTCGTATAAAGTACACAGTTTTATAGAGGCTCTTTTGTTCCTGGCTTTTGCATTAGTACCTAAAAGCGATGTCGTGTTCTATTTGTAGGAATTACCACAGAGTAGCTACTTTGCCCAAACAGTGGGTAGAATGTAGAAGCGGTCAGCATTGTGCTGATTGATTATGATTAAGTGTCTTCGCTCACGCAAGTTCTGTCATTATAATCAATTATTATTGATGCCTATGCCTATTATTATGGTAACGAAATTAGTGCTAGTGGAATTATCGAAGTAGGATTGATAGTAATCAGTTTTATCCGTGGATTTTAAAAATATAGTGTAAAACATTAATCAAACCTTTTTTTCACACCTACGAAGTTTTGGAATCAATTGTTTGACTTTTCAGTAATCTCAAGGCCGAGAACACCCCCAATATTATGAGTTTGGTAAAGTCCATTTTCCGGTAACATAGTTATTACAGTCTGAAATAAACTTTATTTTTAAGCGCATATTTCATTCATGGACGTTTATATTGTAGTAGTAGAATATTTAAAACTTTCGTGTTTTTGTTATAGTGCCCTTCTATTGCTTATTATGCACGTTGTTAAATAAACTCAGGGTAGCTGCATGCAGTGCAAAAAATATGACGTACTTTTTACAATATTCATGTACTTGCAGCAAAAATACGTGCAAGAGAAAGGTGGACAAGTTCAGCCACTTAACGATTACGTACATGTAACTTTCTCTGTCATATTTACATGTCACGGGTAATTAGACTAACTAAATAAATATTCATGCTGTTTAATTTAATTAACATAACATAACATCACGCCTGTATTGCCCGAAAGGTTAGGCAGAGGTGTACATATATTACACCCACATTTCGTCAGTTATGTTTAAGCCATGTAATAGGGGGCGAGTCTATTGCCATCAACCGGGCACAAATCCAGACTCCGGGCTGGTACTGAGAAATTATAAATGGAAAAACCCAATAACACTTTACACGACCCGGGAATCGAACCCAGGACCTCGTTCTCAGCGGTAGCGCTTGCCACAACTAGACTAACGAGCCAGTCGTTGATAATTTAAATAAAAAATCATTTAATTGGCAACAAGAGTATAGTTTCTGTAACGAGCAAACCTCTCCTGTACGCCATCTTAAATTTAAATGCGATAACGAAATACGCGACTTCAAGCATTACCTACTTGGCCCATATTGAGTCGCGCGACTTCCATAAGTTCCGGAATTGAAAGGAAACATAAGTACATACGTAACTATCACGTTTGGTATACCAACTTGTAAGGAAATTGACTAATCTTTAAATGGTACAGTTGCTTGTTACCAACTAGTCTAGTCTGATGGATTTTTGACCTACCTATCTAATTAATTTTAAATCGACCCCTTACATCTTGAAAGTTAAGAAAGTTGTTCTGCTATGAGGTTAAATGGATTACCATTTGAAGAGGTGGGTAATAATTACACTACCATGACATGCAAATATTTCAGAAGGCTCACTCATGCTAAAATAAATGCATTATTATTAGCCTTCCAATACAAGCACAAGAGTTCCCATAATTTAAAAAGCCAATTTCAAAGTCAAACACATACGTCGGTATAATCATAGTAACGTAAGCGGATACTAGCGGAGATGCCTGTATCGATAAAATGAATACGACTGAAAATCTAAATAAATGCATTGTGGAATATGTGAACGTCTTGTGAAGTAGGTAAAGCAAGATGGATACTATCTATTTCATCTCCGGGGAGTACCGTTCGCGGTAACTACTTGCGGGTAAAATCCTTCCCTCTTAGTTTTAATGTCTATCGAGCTGTTTATGCAGCCTTTTGGTTTGAATATACAATTTTATGCTAAAGTTTGCCGTTCTACAGTCTTCTGGGAAAAGAAAGGGAGGTGTTATAGATGCCTGTAGATAAATCGATGTAACGTTCCCGTAGTCAAGATGGTTGTCAGTTTGTTATATTTCACTACATTTTGTTAAATATGTGGTATAATAAGTATGTGGCATCACGCTAAGATAGGACCACATATCACATAGTTTGGAAAGATATCAGTAGGCATCCTTCACTAATTAGGTTACGAAGGTCCGACGGCATTGTATTCTACCCCATCTTATAAGAGTAGAAGAGAACCCAAAAATATTTAGTTGGATAAGGATTAATATACGAATATCATCATCTTTCGATTCTACCCATGTTTTGATTGACTAATTTAATAATATATAATAATGTAATTTATTTAGGAACATAAAGGTTATTTATAGTACATGAGGATCTTACAAAGTATGCGTTATTAATAACATGGTGTAGGTACAATGAATTGTTGGGTGAATCGCTGCTCTCCTAGCTAGATCACTGAGTAATCTGTATTTAGGAGGGGCAAACAATTGAACACAAAACGGTTATTCTGACTTAACTATAATAGTTAAACATTAGCCTCACAGACTTTTTTGTGGGTAATTATGAGTACCTACTATAAACTTGTAGTACATTATTTAATTTATCATCAATACCTTTCGCAAATTTTTGGGTTATATTATTGCAATTTTTGCAGGGATCTTAATTTTTTTTTTAATAAAATACTCCCATGTTACTCCTTGATAATATAGCTGTCTAATCTATAGGTGAAATAATTTTTAAAATATGTTAAGTATTTTTTGTGTTTATCCATTACAAACGAACAAACATACAAATATGATATTTTAAAAAATCTGTTCTCTTTATATTATTAGTTTAGACGTTTAGATTTAGAAAAGGAATGCAGATGATTCAAACAAAGTCTAAAATAGTCGGTAAATTCAAACCACAGCGCGATTTTATTTTCAGCCACAATGCTATATTTTCCTAATCTCATTTCAACTGTGATACCATAGCACTCTATAAAGAACCATAAAAGTGTCGCATTTCCTTATCGTTAGCACGCATCAGTTTCAACGCCTTTATGGATTTGTATTCACAAAGCACTCCGTTTAATGAAATCAAGCCAGCACCCACCAAAATTTGGTACTCGTACAAAAATTTTCTAATTCACTTATATTATATAACGCGGTGCTGATAACTTTTTCAATCCGAATATCTTGTACATTGTAGGGGTTTGTCCTTTAAGATATCCCAGTCTCAACGACTTCGGAGCCGAACTTTAACACAGAGGTGATTTCGTAAATGTTTCGTTTTCAAGCTAAGTGATTCTTTGGGCATGTATGTTTTGTAGAGTATGTGAGAGATTTTGTACACTGTTATTTTACGTCGACAAGATTTTTGAGTATTTTTTTTACATTTCATTTCAAATCATTATTTTATATTAATCTAAAAGTTTTTAGCAGACCATTCTTCTGAAAGGTGTTTACGATATAGTTCAAGCTTATTTTAACTACTAAGTCCTAACTAAGTCTATTCTACACACAGAACCAGTAATAGTATTTCATATTCAAAGTATTTGTAGACCAATAAAGCTTGAAAATTATTCACAATGGCTTTTTAAGATTACTTAAGTTTTAAATGATAGTGTTAGGTATGACAGTGGTTGGTTTATTATTTGAAAAACCTATATGGCTAGATTTGGCAGAGGTTAACTATATCTAGCAGGTTGCTGGTGCTGGTCTAAAAAATTCCAATGTGTAGGAGGCAATCAAAGAACGGCATTTTATAGAACAAGCAGTGATACTTTGTGTATATCTAGCAGTGATACTTTGTGTATATCTAGCAGTGATACTTTGTGTATATCTAGCAGTGATACTCTGTGTATATCTAGCAGTGATACTCTGTGTATATCTAGCAGTGAAACTTTGTGTATATCTAGCAGTGATACTCTGTGTATATCTAGCAGTGAAACTTTGTGTATATCTAGCAGTGATACTCTGTGTATATCTAGCAGTGATACTCTGTGTATATCTAGCAGTGAAACTTTGTGTATATCTAGCAGTGATACTTTGTGTATATCTAGCAGTGATACTTTATGTATATCTAGCAGTGATACTTTGTGTATATCTAGCAGTGATACTTTGTGTATATCTAGCAGTGAAACTGTGCGTATCTTATGTTATAAAGCTACATCCGAAGCGGGATTTTTGACACATTGGGAACAGTTTTTTTTTTTTTGATGTGTAATATCTTTCCTCTCGCTTTCCTGCAATCAAAATCGAAATCTAAAAACTCTAAATTATCAAATCTGTGGGAGTGATTTCGTGGAAAGGGACGGAAGTATGTCACAGGAAGCCGGGGAAGCGCGCGCTATTTGATTTGACCATTAAGTGTGCGCGGTTCTAGAGTTGACTGTCAGAAACGACTTTGACGAGGCCCCGCCCCTTTAATGTTGCTTATTACCAGGGTGAGATGTCAGATGTTACACATCATATCCGACTACTGTAAGGCTCGTTCTCATATCGATGTATTATTGCTATACCAGTGAGTTATAGAAGAGCTGTGGATGATGGTAATGATGTAAAGTAACATCCAGTAACCAATAGATTAAAACTTACCGCTCTATCAGCCAGGTTCCGTACTCTGCAGTGTAGGTAGGCAGGCTGGCCCACGGCGGCGGTGGCTTCTCTCTTCGTGCTGTTGTCGAAGTACGGAGTCCCGAGGGGCTCCCAGCCGCCGCCGCCGGCTGTTACACCTGCAAAATATATTAGTTAACAACAATTCAACATACATTTATTCTTGAGTAAGTTTTATGTATTTTTAATGTCGGTATGGGTGTCAATTTTATGGTTGAAATATAGATTAGGTTTTTATTCTCAAAAAGATACAAAGTCACTTACATAAGAACAGTGTTTCTAAGCTAAATTATAAATATGAAGTTCGTCACAATCGTCGTAAAGTACTAAGGCATTATAGATTGTGCGATGCAATCTATGTGGGATACATCAAACTTAAAACTCGGTGAGATCAAAGAAGTGACGTAAGCTTTGCTTTTTAGTAAGTCAGGGATTTCCAACAGGTGGGGTGCGCCCCCCTCGTGGGGAAGGGGGGGGGTAGCGTGACCAATGGAGGGGGCGCGGCGGCTCTAATAATAAAGTATAAATTTATTAAATGTTATGTTATTGGTATTAGAAAAGATTAAGACTAGTTTCCAAAACCCAAACGTTTCATAGTACTTATTAGGTGCTGTAAAAAGTGGTTCAGCTTTTCTGCACAAGTCAACAAAATAAGTTATATTTCTGTTTGAATGGACTAGGGGGGCACGTATGTTAAAAGTTTGGGAACCCCTGATCTAAGTGAACATTCCACGATAGAGAACTATCCAATATTAAGCCAAGATATTTTAGAGATTAGAAGCATCGTCTATATCACAGAACACAGACGCCTCGGCTGTCCTGCTAGAGGCGCCATTGTCAACACTTTCCGTTCAAATCAAGCATATCACCGCTTACTCGCAATACGGCGCAAATGACGGCTTTGAAGGCGGTCCGTGACAGAAGATTTGCTCTCAACGCTCATTCGGCGCCACGATTTTTTTTTGTACTGCCATCTCTAGACGCTGCTGGTCCCGTGCTCTGTGCTCTTTATCTTATCATAGTCTTATCCTTAGATACCGATCACGTCTTTAAAGTTTCACCAAATATTTTAAAAAGGCTTTGTACACGGAGTTTTATTTTTTATTCATTAATGCAAAGTAGAAATATGCTATGTTGCATTCGAATCATATAAGTCCCATTCAAGCACTAAAATGCATATGGAATTCGCTAGAACGTAGCTCCATGCAAGATAGTACTTAAATAGATAAGTTAAGTCATGTGTAATAAAAGGCATATGCAAAATGCGGTCGGGACTTGAGAACGAAAATGTCAACGCAGTGCTCCGAGTGTAGGATCTGCAGCGGGTGCAATATTCCACACTATGCTGTCACCTCAAGGAATATTATTTTAGATAAAATGTGGCTGATTTTTTAAGGGAGTTTTAAGATTTGAATAATGAGCTGCTTGCAAAGCGGGCGGAAAACATCAAAACTCCTTTCCTTTCGATAAATAGCGTAGTTTTTTTATTTTTCAGTCTCAATCAGAATTCCACTTGCTCTTGTACCAAATTATTTGGGATAAGCACAGCATCGTCTTCTTCTTCCAGATCTCTATTAGCTGCCATATCAGTAGATACCTATTAATTTCTTTTCTAGCCATGTCATCCTTCACACAACCCATCCATCGTTATTTTGATATTCTTCTAACTCTTATAAACATCCACATTCATTTTCAAACGATTCCGTTAGTCTGTATATTTGGTAATAAGCCTACCAAATCAGTCTGTATGGGTACGTGTTTATGAGTCTGCGTCAGTCGTTCAAATGAACTGGAGGAAATAGGTAACCTATTTCCCTAGAATCTAGAATGACGCAAATAACTTGTAGGTGGTGCGACTACCATTTACGCACCGCGAGCACCCGTTCACGAGATACAGAAGTATTTATAGTGCTTGGACAAGTCTGTCACAATTTATTATTACATAGCTTCATAGCTTGTAAAAGTCAAACCATTTCAAGCAGACCGTTAGAAGGTGGTTTCGAAAGTACAAAAAATTTGCATTTTTTTAGCATTTTTAAAATAATTAATAAGAACAAAAAATTGGCTCATGTTTTTTCTTTTTCAATAAGTAACAAAATAATTCGTATCCAGTTTATACCACTGAACATATTTTGTACGTAATAGTATAAATTATTCTACAACCGAATTTTCATAAGCTAAACTGTATAATTTTCTGAATTCAAATAGCATTCAACATAAAATTATGAATCATTTTATAAATTCGGGCTGCCGCCGGAATCTAAAATATGCAATTTCATTCCCATTTAGCGTAAAAATGGAAACACGAAACAGAGCCAGTTCCTTAAGATTTTTTAATTGGTCATTTGATAAAATGAAAGCTACTCGAGTTGGTAAGCATTTAATTAGGACAGAGTGTCCTAAACGTCTGATAAACTAACTGGAAGTTTGTCGCAAAGTAACCCCACTTGGGGTACATTCGACAGCAAAGTTCAATCCGTGTTCCACTTTTGGTCTTAGCTACAGTTCAAGGAGTTTACAAGTTTATAAAATTATTAATAGTTTGTCTTTTGCAGGAAAGAGTTTGAAAATATGCAAATGTATAAGACGGTCGCTACTTTTAGCTCTGCGAAATGATATTTTCTAAGAAGAGATATTGATTTCCTGGCAAAAGTTTGGGACGTATTTGTATTTACCGAACTAACTTACGACTTCGTCTGTATAGATGTAGAAATACATACTATGAAGGTATAAATAGGTACAACATAAAACTTTGCAGCTTTATTTTGTTGGCACGTAAATTGGTATTTTTTTAATCAAATTCGCTAAAACAAAACCAATTATTTTTGTGTTGCTCTTTCATAGGATAAACTCACAAAATTAAATTAAATATACCTTTACCGAAAGCATGCTTCGTTAAATTGTTTCAGTATTTTTGCAGGGTGATCAAACAAATAGTTTCGATACATACATTAACTTACGCGGCTAAGTAATAACATCCGCACAGGAGCTCGTGGCTAAGTAATAACTTCCACACGGATCGATCTATCAGGTTAAGCTACACATGTCGGGGTTGGTCCGTGGATGGGTAACCATCTTTCCATCTTCGTGCCTCGGAAAGCACGTTAAGCCGTTGGTCCCGGCTGTCTTTCGTGAATCTTTGACAGTCGTTACGGGTCGTCAGAAGCCCGAAAGTCTGACAACCAGTCTTACCAAAGGGTATCGTATTACCCAGTTACTGGGTTGTGGAGGTCAGATGTGATGTGTAAAAGTGATTGCAATATCCTATTTACAGAATAAACAATTTCATTTCATTTCATTTCAGATAGGCAGTCGTTCCATGTAAAATACTGGTAATCAGCTGCATCCGGTTGGACTAGAAGCCGAACCCAACATAGTTAACTTACGTGATCATCCCATGAGGGTAGGCAGAAACTGGATCGCCCGGAGGTCACGGTTGAGCATACGGTGGAGGTCTGTCCGGCTTGGGCAGAGCATCGCCGTGTCCTCGTGGAGGCGATCGGTGGCGGGGATCTCTCGCGTCCGGCCCTAGTCCAGGCCATGGTACGGAGCGAGAGGGCATGGGAGGCCGTCACCTCCTTCTGCGAAGCAGTAATGCTCGCGAAGGAGGAGGCAGAACGCGTGAGGGAAAGGCAAAATTCGCGCCCTCACGCCCCTAGCCGCCGCAGGAGACGCCCTGGGCGTCGGGAATCGCAGGCCGATTCCCGGCCACCGTAGGCGCGGGCTTGCGGACGGTGAGCAATGGGTAGTTCGCCGTCCGATAAGGACCAGGCCCGGGTCGACGGCGCGTTGTGTTCCACGCGCGCCTCAAAGAGATGTCAGCAAGTGAAGGGGTCCGATAGGACCAATGCCTGCCGGGGTTGCGGAAAAGTCCGAAAGGGATACCGTGGCCCCTGGCAACGTACAGGCAACGGAAGAAACACGGGTGGGTTTTAGTCAGTAAGAGTCTGACATGCCCTCCTGCTCCGCCCAGAGCGGGAGAAGTAATTTGATAATTTCCCACCAAAAAAAAAAAAATAAGGGTAGGCAGAAACTAAAGAAGCCACCTGCTACGATCCTAACATACTCCTTCTAAATCGTGACATGGAATCATGGATTTTCATAACTTGAAATAATTTTTTGAAAGTATTGGATCAATAAAGCAGCAAATAGCTACTAATAGCTGGTTTACATAGTGCGAGCTGCTGACTAGACAGTAAACAGCTGCTCGCACTTTGCACTCGCATGTCAGAAGCTCGGCCTTGGCTGTTTTCATTATGAGACTAGCTGCCTAGTCTCTAGCGAGAGACGAAAAAAAGCAATACTGGAAGTATAATAATTGGTTAGAATGATTATGCAGGATCCTCTTGTGTCTGACTGACGAGCTATTGCCAAAAGCGTCCGAACGATGTGAGTGATGTGCGAGCTTCTGTCATGTGAGTGATGGGGGAAGGCGAAGAAGCGAGTGAAGTAAAATAAAAAGTTGTAGTTGCGAGCTAATTTCCTCCTCGCAAGTGCAAGTAACTCGTATGATACGTCCACACAGTGCGAGTTTCTTCACTGCAGCTACTCAGTAGGCCAACTCGCACGCTAGCTCGCATTGTGTAAACTAATCAGATCAAGTTATTTAAGCAAGAAGCAGATCTAGATATTATTAAGGTTCCATGTTTGTAACACAAATGCCATAGTAAAATATTTACATTATAAATCAAACAAGTTTGGGAGAGTATTTTATGATTTGTTTCAGTAAAAAGGAAAGCATTGTGAACACCAACAATCCAAGTCGAAAGGTTTTGCAAAATTGGAAAAGGTATATTGGAGGATGAATACATGCTGCATGTTTCGCTAAAAAAAGGATGTAAAACCATACATTGCAACACGAAGAGCGAAATCACTTGTTAACTTGTTATTGTAGTGTAAACAGGGAGGCGATTTAGATATCTGCGGTGTCAAGGGGTGATTTACTTTCACCATGAAACTCATATCAGATTCATGAAAAAAAAAAGTGTGTGTGTGTCAGCTCCGACGCACGACTGGTGTTTACTCCTTAATACGATTGTCTTTGAATATGGTATCTCTTTCTAGCAATAGTCAAAGAGAACCCTCTTTAACTATTGCATATTCAAAAACAACTTTTGAGACAATTTCTTTTTGCCTTTGTCTTTTTACCAACTAAATCGTCACCCTATATAGGTACCATTTTGTAACTCGAGGTGGGACATTGGAGTGTCTTCAAATAAACTTCAAAATATGGCGGTGACTATTGAAAAAAACCTATTGTGTTCAATGATAAAACAAATACAATTTTCATTTTCTTTCATGTCAGCCTGTAAAATCTTATTTACAAATTCAAGTCACAGCTGAAAACTGCTCGTCATCGCCTAATTGAACAAAAACATTTCGAGTTCAGCTTTGGCAAAATCGATATTGTACAGTACGACACAATTTAGATGTAGCATACATATAAAAATTTGCATTCATTCATTAAAATTTTACGAATGTATTTGATTATATGATTTCACAAGTTATTGCGTTTTTGTAAAGATCATTTTCACCTAAATCAGTAATGAATATTGGTGATTTTGACGGCACATTAAGTTTAGATGGTGATCGGTTTTACGAATTTTGCCGATGCTACATCTAAGTTGTGTCGTACTGTACCACTCTGTAAGGAATTAATGTATTTGGTTCAGCTATAGGGCCTACATATTTAATGTTTTGCCAACTAAAAAGTGTGTTTTAATTGTAAAACCCTTTTTTTTTTTTGGGTGGGAAATTATCAAATATCTTCTCCCGCTCTGGGTGGAGCGGGAGGGCGTGTCAGACTCTTACTGACTAAAACCCACCCGTGTTCCTTCCGTTGCATGTACGTTGCCAGGGGCCACGGTATCCCTTTCGGACTTTCCCGCAAATTCAAATTCTAAAACCCTCCTATTGGGTTTGGTAAGTAGGTCAATTAAACGTTCTATTGATTTATTAAGAGCAAATGTTTCATCCTGCCCGATTGAATTTAAATTCAAGCATATAAACCCCTTAATATAACTAAAAGCTTTCAAGCAAATCAAGATCAAATTAACTGAAGATCTATGGGGAATGTCAATCAAAATGTTTACCTCCATTATTGAGACTATAGCGCCGTACTTAGCCTTTATATTTAATTTGTGTGTAGGGGGTTCCCAACCTTTTTTTGTCTACTGCCCACTTTAAGAATAAATTATTTTTTAACGCCCCCCTTTTTAAACATACTTAAAAACCGCTAAGTACTTATAACTGATTATTGAAACGCAAATTTATAGTATTCGGACAGAGTATCTTTTATTGAAAATAAAACAAAAATAATCAATTCTTATATAAAAACTAATGTGAAGGTTGAATCTGATGCTGTTCAATAAGTTTGTTGATATCAGGTTCCAATTTACTCAAAAATAGCCGCAAGTCGCCACGTTCGGTAACACGCAAACGATTTCTCTTTTTAGTAAGCAGCGTTGCCACAGCACTAAATCCACGTTCACACAAATATGACGATGGGAATGCTATCAAAAATCGTTGAACAATTGACCACAATCCAGGGTACAATTGCGGGATCGGTTTTTGTAGCCAAAATTCTTGATATCCATTTTTGAACTTGATTTTTATTTCTTCGTTTGTTGTCAATTCTATAAGTTCTTCTTCCAGCTGAGGTGACATTGCTGTGTTGACATTTGAAAACGGATCCAACACCCAGTCTGGTATTTCCAAGTTTAAAATGTCCTGGTATCGTTCGGTGAAGTCAATGTGGAGGTTTTCCAATTGTTGGCAGTAGGCAAACAAGTCGTCGTTACTGCAGTATACTGATAAATTCGGAAAATTGTGAAACTCACGTCTGCCCATATTCTTTTTGTGCAGAAGCAGTTTGGCTGCAAAAGCAGCAACGACATTTTTTGTTTTAATTAAATTTAGTTCATCGCCTTGCAGTTGGAGGTTCATGTCGTTGAACATTTTATACAGGTCTGTCATGTAAGCTATATCATTCTTTGATGTTATGAGCTTGTTGCGCAGTTCTGTATCTTTAGTTTCCAAGAACTCTATCATAGAGTCAAACAGGTTGTAAAATCGAATCAGACAATTGCCTCTTGACAGCCAACGAACTTCAGTATGAAGCAACAAACGGTTGAAATCTTCGTCATTAGTAACACAAAGCTGATGAAATAATCTATCATTCAAAGAGCTGCTACGGATTTTATTGACTGCTTTGATGACATATTGCAGTGATTGAAATAGTCGTTCACTTAAGTTTCTAGCAACCAAATGTTGTCTATGAATAACGCAATGTATAGCATGGACATCTGGAATTTTATTATTTAAGTATGCTATGAAGCCTTTATGGCGCCCTGTCATAGCCGGAGCGCCATCCGTAGCAACTGATATAATATTTTTCAAAGGAATCTCTTTCTCTTCACAAAACTTTTCCAATGTATTGAATATGGTTTCGCCTTTTGTATCTGTCTCCAAATTTCTGGCAAACAATAGTTCTTCACGTATTTTCTCATCTTTAATAAACCTCACGTAAGATAGCAACAACGCTTCATTAGTTGGTAAAGTGGACTCATCGAGCTGAATTGAGAATTGACTAGTCCTCAGATGATTGCACAATGATTCTTCAATGTTTTCAGCCATTTCATCAATTCGTCTTTGCACAGAATTATTACTCAAAGGAATTTTTCGGATAATATCTGCGGCCGGTTTATGAAGCACAGTAGTTATTACTTCCTTTATTGCTGGCAAAATTAACTCTTCTCCGATGTTGTGTGGTTTGCCTTTTTGAGCAATTAACAAAGAGATATTGTACGAAGCTCGAAGTCCGTCGTCATCTTGCTTAGCAGCCGCCGAAAATAGTTTTGATACACTTGGCTGAGTATTATGCTTCTTCTCTAGGTCTTGAAATTATGCTACATTCTTTTCTGTCTTATCTGGATGCATTTTATTCAAATGATCTTGCAGTCTTGAAGGCTTCATTGCTTCGTTCGAAAATGTTTTTAGACATAGAAGACACAAAGGCGACGACGGGTTTGTGGGATTTTCAATAATTCCGAATTTAATATATTCCGCAGAGTATTGCCGTCTCTTCTTTTTTACTTCCGACATTGTTTTGTTTTAAGAAATACGTAAGTGTTGAAATCAAGTACTGCTTATCTATTATGCGCGAAACCGCAAATGAAAATAAAATAAATTTACGTCGTTTATATAGGATTGCATAAGCAGCACGCACCAACAGGAATAAGACAAACTTAGTGCATAAACTCGTTTATCTCATTCGACGCCCAATCGTACTCGACAAGCAAGAACAAGTATTATAGAACCAGCCGATTGGTATAGGAATGTACAATTCGGATTATTTAACAAAAACTTGTTAAAACATGATTGCCCGCGGTCTTTTATATCGAACCGAGTTTGAGCTATATCTTAATTAATATTAGTTGATGTTCACAAGATGTAGTCGAGAGTCGAGAGCTCAGTCGTTGTCTAAGAGTCTTCCTAGCTAGGTAGATGAAATTATAAATCGACCCCAAAGCCCTACACCAGTGATGTCAGAGTTCGAGGGGAAGGTGGGGCATTTTTACTGGAAAATAGGAATTTTAAACTGACTGGTGGGGCCCTTTTACACAAAAAAGTGGGGATTCTTAACTGATAAGTGGGGTCAAGAAATATCTCCCGTGGGGCCCTAAGGGCCCCATGGGACGGGGGTTTGACATCACTGCCCTACACAATGCCCCCTTTTTTTTCTGGGTCTCTTACCGCCCCCCTTTAGGCCTGCAGCGCCCACAAGGGGGCGTTATCGCCCACGTTGGGAAAGACTGGTGTAGATCAAGGAATCTTCCCTGATCTAATGAAATATAGTAGGGTAATACCAGTTTTCAAATCCGGGGACAGTAAAGACACCAATAATTATAGACCGGTATCCGTGTTGCAGGTTTTAAGCAAGGTGTTTGAAAAGAGAGATTATTGAGGGAAGTGACTCATTACTGCTCATTACTTGAATTTTATTTCTCTATAACCAAAACAATGCCTAACTGCGGGGCTTGCGGCTCAATAATAACGGATCACTTCTTGGAATGCTCTAATGGAAAGTGTAAGAAACGTTATGATTTAGCTTGTCTCGAAGTAAATATAGATGCATTTAAGTCTTATACTGAGGAATACAAATTATCTTGGGTGTGTCCGGAGTGTATCTGCTTAATGCCTAAAAGAGGGAACACGGAAACCCCGGTCACAGTTAAGACACCTGTATCTAAGACACCTGTATCTAAGACTACCACCAACACCACGCCCATGAATAACATAAATACGCAGCGAGGTAGTCAGGCTAATTTTTCACCTGTTATGGATTCTGATTCAGTGCTGCTTGAGGAAATCAGGGAGTTTCGCGCCGAAATGACGGTCCGTATGAACAGCCAGGCTGAAGCTATTACTCACTTGGTGAGTCAGTTCAGCCAAACACGATCCGATTTGGATAATATAACAAAACTGATGAGGGTTTTAGAAGAAAAAGTTAATACTAAACCAACCCAAGTCATTAGAGATATAGTCGACAACACTCCTTCTACGTTCGCAGAAGTGGTTAGTCAACAGAATAGTCCTAAAAAACAGAAGTTAGTTAAGAATACCTCCGCCAAAACACAAAAAGTAAATAAAGGTGGGGCCACGAAGACTGCTGAATTGCCGATACCGGTAACGGAAACGGGCACTACCCCACCAACAAGTGCACCTTCTGAACAAACGGATGTCGAGGAATGCGATACTGGAATGGACTGGACCACAGTAATCAAGAAAAAAAATACTAGACCACGTAAAAATGTAGTAGTAGGAACAAATAAGGAACTTAAAGCTATTCAAGCAACGGAACGAAAAAAACACTTGCATGTGTGGCGATTACATCCTGAGACTACCACTGAAGCTGTAACGGATCATGTAAAAAGTGTTTGTGGCCAGGATGTGCAAATAAAAGTTGATAAAATCAATCCTAAAACTAAACGAGACTACTCGTCATTTATAATAGGAGTGCCTGAAATCTGGTTCCAGAAATTACATCAGCCAGAAATTTGGCCCATGAATGCTGAATTTAATGAGTGGATTTGGTTTCGAAACAACACCAAAAACGGATCAAATTAATACTATTGATTTATATTATCAAAATGTTAGAGGTTTACGAACAAAGCTAAATGACTTCAGAAATAGCGTAGAATTAATGGATGCGAATTTATACGCTATCACGGAATCGGGTTGCAACCCTTCCATACATGACCAGGAATTAATCCCACCGGGATATCAAATACTTCGCTGCGACCGAGCGGACGGTCGGAAACAGGGAGGAGCGCTTCTAGTGGCCACACACCGGTTGGAGCTGCGACAAGTGTGCGTGAGTGACGTATCTGTAGACACCTGCGTTTTTGAATTAGTCAATGCAACGGTTTACATACATAAAAGGTTTTTATTTTTGTGCTCAGTGATTTATATTCCGCCTGGTAGTTCTGAGAATGACTATATGGTTCTGTTTGGCATTATAGAGAAATTGTGTACTAAATATAAAGAAATAATTGTGTTAGGCGATTTTAATCTTTATTCGTGTCCTATAAATGTGAGGAATTATTATGAATATTTTTTGTCCTATTGTGGATTCACTCAATATAATAATGTACCTAATTGTTTAAATAGACAACTAGATTTGATATTAAGTTCGGGTCTTGGCGAGGTGTCAGTGGTGATGGCGGATGGGTCACTCGTGCCCGTGGACGCGCATCACCCGCCGCTCGCGGCGACCGTGCGGCTCGCGGGCGCGAGCGCCCCACGCCCCTCTCCCTCCGACGCCGACGCCGCCGGCGCACGGACTGCTACTAGACCGCGTTGGAACTTTTATAAAGCGGATTATGAACTGCTATATTCTATGTTAGCAGCTGCTGATTGGACCGACCTGTTTGAACAGAGTGATGTGGAAGACATGTTGAATGTCTTTTATGATAAATTTAATAACATTTTAGATGCAAGTGTTCCTAGGAAAACATTTACTGCCAAACAGCGATATGTTTACCCTAAATGGTACACGAGCGATATAATAAAAAACTTAAAACTTAAAGCTAGACTTCATAAAAAATATAAAACAACGAAATTAAATAGTGATTACGTCGAATATTCAAAATATAGAGCACATATTAAAAATTTAATAGAAATTGCACACAAACAACATCAAATTAAGATTCAATATCAGTTCGCGAAAGACCCTAAGTCATTTTGGCAATACGTACGATCACAGAAAAGTTCAACGAGTAGACAGGGAATCATAAAGGACGGTCAGTATTTATCCGACAAGGAGTGTGCTGAGCAGTTCGCGAATTATTTTGAGTCAGTGTATAGTAGTACGCCGCCACGACTAGACCCAGAGGCGGCGGCGGCGGAAGCGGGGAACACTGGTAGTGCATGCGTGCAAATTAATGATCTAAGTCTTAAAGACGTTAGAAATGCAATCGACCGCCTCAAGCCTAAACGATCTGCGGGCCCGGATGGTATACCAGCTTTTCTTTTTAAAGATTGTGGTAGGGTACTCGCGGAACCGTTACTATATATATTTAACGCCTCTCTTCAATTCGCGAAGTTCCCAGCTCGGTGGAAGACTACGCGAGTCATTCCAGTGCCCAAAGGCAGGACGGGAACTGACATCAGTGGGTATAGGCCGGTAGCGGTGTTGTCGACGCCGGCAAAGGTGTTCGAGTCTGCCATTCAGCGTAGTATGCAAGGGCAAGTGCGCGGACAGTTATCGGATGCGCAGCACGGATTCCGGCCGGGGCGCAGCACTGCTACCAATCTCCTTGATTTCATGGGACGAGTGGTGCCGGCGGTAGATGCTGGGGTGCAGTTGGACGCAGCCTATTTTGACTTCAGAAAAGCTTTTGACACCGTCGACAATGACATCTTGCTGCGGAAGCTAGCAGAGGTCGGGTGTACCCAGCATCTACTGCAGTTTTTCGCCAGTTACATGCGAGACAGACAGCAGTATGTGGACTGCAACGGATGTGAGTCTGACTCATATTACACTTGGTCTGGTGTGAGTCAGGGCAGCAATTTGGGGCCTCTCGAATTCATAATAATGATAAACAATTTACCGGAAGTCGTAAGACATGGCTCATGTTTATTATTTGCAGATGACCTCAAGTTGCTGCTTGAGATTAGGTCCGAGTCTGATTGTAGGCGCCTTCAGGAAGACATAGATCGTATAGTACAATGGAGTCATGAAAACAAACTGTACTTCAACGTATCCAAGTGCTCGTTGATGAGTTTCACCCGTGCTCGTGCACCTCTACTCTTTGAGTACGTGGTGGACGCGGTACCACTGGAACGAGTTACGGAGGTGCGGGACTTGGGTGTTTCCATGACTCCCGATCTATCATTCCGTGAGCATGTAACTAAGATCTGTAAGAAGGCGTATAGAAACTTAGGATTTGTTCTGAGACAGACACAAAGCTTCACAAACATCACAGCAGTTAGGGTCCTGTATGACGCACTAGTCAGGAGTCATCTGGAACATAGTGCGGTCATATGGGATCCACATGAAGCCAAGTACTCTGGGATGTTGGAGCGCGTTCAGAACAAATTCACGCGCTATTTGTACAAGAAATTATATGGGGTATACCCGTTTTACCCACTGATGTATCCCACTCTGTTTGTCCTGGGCATGGTTGGCTATAACCAACTGCGTGTCCGACGGGAGTTTGCGCTGGTCGCCTACTTGGTGAAGGTCCTTCGCGGATTGGAGAGTAACCCGGGCGTATTGCAGCGTTTGAGTCTGTGTGTGCCGGACCGCTACGTGTGGAGGCGGCGCAGTCCGCCATTGCTACTGGTACCTACAGCCAGAACCAACCTTCTGGCCAAGGCACCCCTTACCAGAGCCATCCGTAATATAAATGTCCTACAAACTCGGATTGACGTCTTTACATGTACTTTGAGTGAATTCGCAAGAGTCTTACTATTTATTTTATGCTACAATTATTAAAGGAATAGACTAGTGTCACTGCTAGTGTTTATGATTGTTTAGTTTAGGTATGTAAGAAATATTTATGTTTGTAGTAATTTAATAATGTTGTGTAATTGTGTTTAATTTTTTTTGAAATTTTTATTCTTGTTAGTGTAGGTATAGTTTAGGTTATTAATTAAGGTCTTAAGTGTCGCATTAGGGTTAACCCTGTAATGATACTTTAAGTTATTATAAATAAATAAATAAATAAATAAAAAAGGTTATGCTTAACCAAATGCTCAATCATTTTAACATCAATAAATTCTTACATGATCAACAGTATGGTTTCACCAAGGGACGTTGTACGACTGACGCCGGTGTCCTTCATTGGTGTCCACATATTTACGGCGCGGGAAGAGGCTCAAGACTCCATGGGAATTTTTTGTGACCTCTCCAAGGCATTTGACTGCGTCGACCATAAAACCTTAATCTTGAAACTTGAGCATTACGGACTTGGAAAACTAGCGCTCAGTTTAATAAAATCGTATTTAAATGATGGACAACAGCAAGTTCAAATAAATAGTGTCAATTCCCTTGGTTTAAAAGTAGAAATGGGTGTACCACAAGGATCAATATTGGCTCCTTTCCTCTTTTTAGTATATATTAATGATCTATCCCATTTGTTAAAAACTCAACCATAAATGGCGTTATTTGCTGATGATACTACCTTAATTTCTTAAATTTATAGACGTGCATCAAATCTTGACGACGTAAATAACGTCCTATAGCAGGTCCGAAGTTGGTTCACTGCTAATAATTTAGTATTAAATGGGAAAAAATCTAAGTGCATAAGATTTTCTTTACCAAATGTCAAAAGTAGTAATTGTAGTATTGAATCAAGAGAAACTAGAATTCGTCGATGAAACTGTTTTCCTGGGGATCACGCTCGACTCGTACAGGGATAGATTATTTATTCAATAGCTCTAGTTATTTTTATAATAATTTTTTTGAGTAAATACATGCAGTAGTATTTTCATAATATCTATACGCCCATAGGTCTGTTCATAAAATGTTACGCGCTCGTTTTCGTTATAAATTATCGTCTATTTCACTAAATAAATGAATACATATAGAAATAAATAAATAAAAACTAGATATATAAATACTAAATAAATAAAATTAAATAAATAAATAATTACGACTAATTAGCATGTATGCCCACCAACGAGTTCGAGCCATCGACTAGTGTACCCTTAAGTATAATATTAGTGTAGACGTATGCATTTATTTGTAACTTGGTTGATTACTTTCCGAGAAACAGCGCGGTGAAATTTATGGATTTTTATGAAAAATCAAAGCTTTGTAGCCAAAAAATTTTGAAATTCAGCCCTACAAAACCCTTTTTTTTTGTACCGTCTACGCACAAGTACTACTAAATCCTAAAAAAAAAACAAAAATATCTGTCGGCCAGTTTTTGAGTTCTAAGGTGGCTCCTCAATTGACGACAGAATTGAGGAGCCATCTTTAACGTCCACTTAACGTAACTTTTTAAGGGTTTTACTACAAATTCCAGGATCTGGCCTACAAAATCGGCTAATTTATTTTAGTACCCGCGTTTAAACATGAGACTTGGCTCCTCAATCCATACGGACACAACAACACAGGGTCTACTGGTAGCACAGCTAACTTAGAAACGCTACAATATTTAAATAATAAAGGCACCAGTCTAAAGAGTTTAAATGTTTATCGTACAAGTTTTTTTTTTTTATAACACCTGTTTGACTTCTCTTTTGGGGGATGATGATGTTAAAAATATAATATTTTCTGACATTTACGCAATTAATCACTTGATTAATGTTCATTATTAATTAAACAAGTTGAATAAACCTTAAAATTAATAAATGTATGTTTTCATTCAAAGTATTTTATATCTTAAAAAAGTATTTTGTATCTTGTATTGCAAATACTATTTCCAAAAGTATCTTGTATCTGTTATTTCAAATACATTACTTAAAGGTATCTTGCATCTTATATTGCAGATACTTTTTTTTAGGTATCTTGTACACCTCTGTTCTTATGTGATTATGTTGCCGTTCGATGGCCAAGTCATTATATTTATTAAAGAAATAAAGATGACAATTTATAGATAGGTACTGAATAAATTAACTAACTTGGTTTTACATTAAATCTCACATCTTTTTGCCGTAGAAGAGAGAGATTTGCATTTTTTTACATGTTATGTTTTTGATTAGATTCGAATTTCGACGTATAGTGAAAAATAGAGGGTCGCGCGCATGCGCATGCATGTGACGTCATAGGCAAATTAAATCCTGCCTCTATATATAATCCTACATGTTTTTGACGGTCAGAAATATTGAACTAACTGCCAGAACTTCGAGCGAAAAGACGTTTTCACGTCAAAAATATATACAGACGAATTGAGAACTTCCTCTTTTTTATGTTGGCTAGCAATAAAAACAGTGAAGAGATTATTCTGAAAAGCAATAGAATACGGATTGTTTTGAAGTATTCCAACTATTGTTTTGAATTTCATATGAATAGGATAATAACTGTGGTCTGAGTGCTTAGCTTAATTAAGTTTTCTATTTAAATGGTTTTAGCCACGGTTTTAGCTAACATTACCGGTATGATATTACTCGTAATTAAGTATTATTTTACGTAACATTTAAGAATAATTTATATTTTAACTCATTTCAAAACGTAATAATTGTACCTAGTAGGAATAGGATTAGCTACCATACCAGCATATTTTTTAAATAAATTAATGTTTCTGTTGAGGTTGGAGTTGCCGTGCAAATAGGATGAGACTTATAAATTAGAAAACGGCTCCTGTGTTAACGACTGCTCATACATACAGATACGTATGAGGCTTTTATACCTACACCAGTCTTGTTATTTTTACGTTATCGTGAGCATATAAAGTAATGTTCGCCCAATTTAGAGTTGCGTCTTATCGTTACGCCTCATCAAAGTGTTTCTTCTGAACTTTGAGGAAACACATGTATGTTGTACCGAATTTTCCAAAACATAACGATTTGATCCAAACCCGTTCGCGTCCAGCCTCCATTAGTACGATCCCTTCCAGCGATAAAATCGTGTTTTGTTTCCCGTCACGTCTCGTTATTTTTTATTCTTCCACTTTTGAACATTAAACGGGGCATTCCGCAAATATTTCATTATGTAGTCGGCCTATTGAAAAAGAAATTTCTGTTGTAACTGAGATAAAAGGGTTTCGTTTGTTTGAATTTGAAACAACATTGCGATTAGGTCATGACTGTTCTCTTTATTGTTCATCTGAAGGCAAACAATGTGTTTTTATAACTGAATTATATAAGCCCATTGTTGTATTAACGGTATCACATTACATTCGTAGCTGCGTAGCGCCTAAAGGCTAAAAATAAACTGAAACAAATGTTCGTTAAGGTTTTTACAGTTATTATTTGCGTTTTTTTTTTCAGTCCGCATATAGAATATTATTATTTATTATTATTCTTTATTTATGTTGTTATTATTCTGCCTATTTTGTGATTTTTAAGTGTGTGTATTGTGTTATTTTTATGTAATTTGTTTCAATGTATAATTTATTTCTATGGACTTCAGTGTCTGCAAATAAATGTTTATTATTATAGGATCTATAACAATAAACATTTATTTTATTTATTGAATTCCTGTACTTTGAAAGAGACAAGACAACATATTGCGGTCACTGGTCACATTTCCTAGCAAATGTTTATGGTTGTATTGTAAAATTAGCCTTTTATATACAAAGTACCTATATTGACAGTACCTATAAGTTAATGTAAAGTAGAATATTATTAGTTAATTACATAGCTATGTCGACATGGATTCTTTAAAACAACATTAAAGGTATTTATTCGCCTTAAAGGAAAAAAGAAAGGAAATTTAAATTAAGGCAAACAGTAATTAAAGGGTAGGTACACAAAGAACAGGTCACTGCTTATTTTCCAAAGGATTTAATTATAAGAAGGGATTGTAACCGACGATAGCAATCATAATGTGAAAACTTAGTTTTCTATAGAGCTGCGGAAAACATACAGTAAGTAGTTGACCCGCGTTATAATAACGTAGACACACACTCGTGTGGAATGTACAAGCCCACATTTTTATTTTACTGCCCAAGCAATTAGCGTGTTGGTACCTATGATTCATCACGCAAGTCAAAGGTTACACGTGTTCAAGGCGTGTTTGCTGATGTGTAAACAGCCTAACAAGTGATTTAAATGTTAAACTAAGTCAGTGTGCGGTCGAAGTTAAGTTTAAGTTTACCTACGATAGAGTTGGCTACGACTTGACATACGAGTCAGACTATCACTAGGTAGATATTTGAAATCAAAGATGGTGCGCATACCGTTACATCACAATCTAGAAAGAAAACACTGTTTTGGTCAACGAAAGACAAACCAACAGGGTAGATAATTGCATAACACACTTACCTTTCATTTTGACAGTTCAAGAACATATTTTTTATATTTTGTCATATAATTTATTTAAGTTGTTGAGCAAAGAATTTTTCAAACACATGGAGCATTGGGTTAGCAATATCTTTTTAAATCCTTTGGAATGTGATTGAAAGTGTGTTACGATAGTGGAACTAAAGCAGGCAAATAGAAATCGTATTACTCACCGAACAATATGAAAATACAGCTGAGCCTGGCCGCCCACATTGTGCCAACTGTCTGTTCACATCATGTGTCCACCGCTAAACACTGTCACTGACACAATCACTGCACCCGATCAAACTTGACATTGTCTGTACATAGCCCGACCAAAACAGTTTTTCAGTAAGTGACGGCTTGGCTTGTCTAGTGTGTGATGATCCACGATTCTTAGTACCTGTTCGAAAACGAAAAAATAACCTTTAGATACAAAAGAGGATTACATTTGCTGTCTTCTTATTTGGGTTGCCAGCATGAGGTAGCATATAACTAAAAGCATTGTGTTCTATTTAAAAGTACCCAATAAGAAAATCACTGTCTTTTCTTATATACAATGTTTTGCCATCCGAATAAGATTTACATTACACAGAGGTACGCTTTCCAACACCGTTTCAGTATAAATAAATAAACACTTGCTCTGATTTTGTAAAGAGTGGGTGCCAATAAAAAGGTGAAGCGTTCACAGATACTAGGCTTTGATTAAATATTTGTAAGACGTAGTACCTACAGATGTTGCAACATGGTAGTGCCCAACCAAGTGACTTTATTTTTGTATTTTCTTTGTAGAGGTAAAAATAGCTTTGTCGGCTCAGTTGTTCATAGAATTTATTTCATAATTCAGATTTTCAAACAGCTTTTAGGATACACAATTTTAATAGCCGCGTTAAAAAGGACACTGCGATAAATAATATCGTAAATAGTATTGTGTCAAAGAAAAGTGCAATTAATCGCAAATTAATTGATATGAAAAACTGGTGATCAATTTATTCTCTGGACTTTAATACGGTGACACATACACGTGAATAATTTTTGTGTTAATGAGACTTTATTAATTTTCAATATGAGTCCCTTTAGTGCGCTTTATTTGAATAAATTGGTGGGATATTTGTAGTATTAATTCCACGAAAGATACGTTCGATTCTCCACATTTTGCTTTTGAAAGGATGAATACCTACCTACTTACATAAAAAGAGGTTGTAAAAGGTAACCAACAGTTTAAAAAAAAACAAATTTAAGTAAATTTGTCGAGTTCAAAAATAGGTATTTGGAACTAAAAATCAGGATTGAAATATTGAAGGAGTTATGACGACATTTCCTTTGTTTCATAATTTTCGTTATTTAATTTTACATAAAATACGATACTATAGAGGGGCAATTCTCGTATACTTAAGAACGGTCGCATTCTAATCTTATGCCCGGTACAGATTGGTGAAACGTAACACGAATGAGCCGTCCAAACTTATGCAATGCAACATGAAATGTAACACAAATGAGCCTTCCAAACCTTAAGCAATGCAACATGAAATGTAACACATTAACTTTGCGAATTAGTTTCAATGTATGTTACGTACCGGGCATAAGTCTCAATCTGTCAAAAATACCTCTAGTTTACGTAGATTTTTACAAGTTATTGACATTGATTGTCGCTGAGATGAGATTGCGATAAGATTTTGAACGTTTTTAAATACCTTGGAATTTGCTTTTTGACACGAAGCTTTACAACTACAGTGCGTTCATTATACCTTGTCCCGTGACGCGATTGGTAGCACTGAATTTTGCAATCATGTGATTGGTAGTACTGTTCTGTCAGTCTTCATTTTGAACTCTATTAGTATTGAAACTAAGATTGCAAAAACGGGACAAGTTATAATAAATGCACTGCCTATAGGGTTATATGTCGGCAATTTTCGAGTCATTCGACATTGTATATTTTAATTTCATGCATCTTAAATTATTAAATCTCAAATTACTCGAAAATGGTTGACATTGGCATAGGGGTCACCAGAAGTCATTTGGTTGCAAATGACCTCCCCTACATCCTCTTAACGGATTGCCGACAAAACCAACACATAATCAATAACCCTGTATAAATGTGTTATTAGTTTACCATGGGTAAATTTGTACAGAATAAAAATTTGCGAAGATGTAGGCATTAACAAAAATACTTTCAGGAATTGTACCCAGAACAAAACTGGGCAAGTTGAGTCGCTAGTTGGCTTCCTAACGTTTCCCACTAGATAAAGATACGACAAGGCTTGATTGCGGCTAGCAGTGGACTCCAGGTGGCCCAAATGGATTCGTTACAGCGCGGTTATACTAGTCCTCGGAAGAGGCTAACTTACAGCTGACTACGTCTTCTACCTAACTGAAATTGTATCAAACTAAACTTTGGCACGCACTTGTTTATAGTTACTTATAAGAAGCTTATAATATACTATGTGTTATTTAGAAACATAACATCATCCCTGTATTCCTCGAAGGGTTAGGCAGAGTTAGCACCCACATTTCGTCAGTTACGTTTTGCAATCAACCGGGCAAAAATCCAGAGTCCAGGACTCCTAGACCAACGAGGCAGTATTTTTGTTAATTAAGTTATTTAAAAAGGTATCTATCAACACTAGTTGATGAGTAAATAAGTAAGCTCGGCTGTCTGTCATTGAATTTTTCAGTCTTAGAAACAGTCGGGGTTGATAACAAACTATTGGGTGTTCTTCCACTTTTCCTACTTTCATTTTCCATTCCCCTCGAAATAATTGTCAACATTTCCATCGAGTACGTCAAGTAAACCTAATAAAAAGGAACTAATTCAACGGATTATTGTGCTTTTGATCCCCGCGGTGACCACGCGCCGTAAACTTGAACGTCGTAACATAAAATTTAAACAATAAAACTGGAATAATCCATAAAGTGAGCTTTATTTCTACGGCAAGAGTATTTTATTTTGAGATAAGGTAGAATTATGTTTGTAGGCAACTTCTAAAGGTATTTTCAACGGGATTTTCGTTTTGATAATGATGGCTGCTAAAATCGATGACGTGATACTTTTATTTACTTACTATAAAAACAGGAAATCATTAGTGTTATGAAGATAGTTTTAAACCAAAGTAATCGATCATAAATGTTTTGCTTGGCCGTTTTGCTGCCGTTTCACAGACATTCCTTATTTCAATGGAACGGAGAAGCCATAGGTACATGTTGACTAAGATGTAAGGTTTGTAGAGTTAGGCCTTGCGAGACGTGCGACTCCCTTTAGGGGGTTGGAGGGTGAAAGTTACAGATTCTTAATTTTTTTGTTGTTTGTGTGCAAATCCTAGCCTACATACCAAATTTCAGCTTTCTAAGACTTAGGGAAGTACCCTTTTTATTTTATATACAGACCTGCACCCCCCCCCCCCTTAACGGGGGACTAAAAGAGAAAGTTGCAGATTTCTTGTTTTTTTTTTTTGTGCTCAAATCCTAGCTTGTATACCAAATTTCAGCTTTCTAGGAGGTCGAAACGAGTTTTGATGAGTGAGTGAATCACATCTATATATTTCTTAGAATTCAATTGCTGTTTAAAAAAAAACTTTCGCTTCATTATTTCCGCGTGAAATTGCGAGCAGATGCTAGTATTTTATACACTGTGAAATAAGTAAAGTCGGTTTACAAATTATTTATTTTTTATCCTCACTTCTCGCGAGCTGCCCTTTGTTAGAAAGTACCTCACGGTAACTGTCATTGTATATTTTCCCACGACTCTTTGTGGCAGGATTTGTAAAATGGGTTATAGGCGTTAGGTAGATAACACAATAGGCGGTGTAGCTGCAACGCCAATGTAGTGTGGACCTGTGGCCATCATTTTAATTAAAATCGAATAGAATACCGACGCTTTTAGACATTTTTCCTGGTATTTACCACCAGTTTGTTATGCTTTGAAAATATTTTAATTACGCGTCTTTGTTAAATAACATCCTCTGAGCGATAAATTCCCGACTGTCATTTAAAACACTTTTTTTTTTTGGGTGGGTAATTATCAAATAACTTTTCCCGCTCTGGGTGGAGCGGGAGGGCGTGTCAGACTCTTACTGACTAAAACCCACCCGTGTTCCTTCAGTTGCCTGTACGTTGCCAGGGGCCACGGTATCCCTTTCGGACTTTCCCGCAACCCCGGCAGGCATCAGTCCTATTAGACCCCTTCAGTTGAACCCTTCAGTCTGACATCTCTTTGAGGCGCGCGTGGAACACAACGCGCCGTCGACCCGGGCCTGGTCCTTATCGGACGGCGAGCTACCCATTGCTCACTATCCGCAAGCCCGCGCCTACGGTGGCCGGGAATCTGTCTGCGATTCCCGACGCCTAGGGCGTCTCCTGCGGCGGCTAGGGGCATGAGGGTGCGAAGTTTGCCTCTCCCTCACGCGTTCTGCCTCCTCCTTCGCGAGCATTACAGCTTCGCAGAAGGAGGTGACGGCCTCCCATGCCCTCTCGCTCCGTAACATGGCCTGGATCAGGGCCGGACGCGAGAGATCCCCGCCACCGATCGCCTCCACGAGGACTCGGCGATGCTCTGCCCAAGCCGGGCAGACCTCCACCCTATGCTCAACCATGTCCTCCGGTCATTTAAAACCCTACGACAGTCATACAGTTTTTTCGAATCTCGACATTTTGGTCTAAGTTTATTTATTTATTTTATTATTTATGTACACACAGAAAAATAGATACAGATAAGACATAATCATAATAACTTTCCGTTAGTTTGGAATTAAACCGTCGAGACTTTCCAGGAATACCTTTACTCTTTATTCTAAGAAGTCAAATAACAATATTGATCCATGAAAACTAGTGATGTTCTGTCGCCTCTGGTGAAACTGAAAGCCTACCACTATACCAGTGAAATTAATAACCTTTCTTTTCTACCGCAGTAGGTGAATAACTATAAAATATCACAACAAATAACGTTATCCTTTCAACTTTTTTAAATAAAATAATCGATTTACCAGTTACCGTGATCGTTTTAGTGCAAACAATTAGTTTTCTCGATTAGTGACGTAGTTAGTTAAGTGCCGAGTAAGACCTGCACGAGACAGGGGCAGAGAATAGATAGGTACAGAAGGTCGGCTTTAAACAACGAGCGAAAACGCACGCACACATAAACACGCGTCTACGTACAGGCGCACTCGCTTTGAGATCGCCCTGTCGCTGTCGCAGGCAATTTATAAGATTCCGCTTTTCATAAACGGCGTCGTCCGTTTAAAAATGTTCGCAGTTTGAAATAAGCCGAAGGCAAAATGGCCTTGTCACTTTAAAATATGCCATTTTAATGGAAAATTCAAACACCGTTTACAAAATGCCGCGGCAAATTGAAGTATTTAGTGGTTAAGGCGAGCGCCTTAAGAAATAGAACTAAAGCTAGATTGGTAACAGTTCTAACTTAACCTAACCCATTTGGTCAGGGTTTCATGGCTTCGTTACTGCGACCAATTCGGCCCGTGCGTGGTTGGTCACAGGCCAACCGAACCTGCAATAACACTCGACGTCGAAATTATAACAATTGAACGAGTTGCCAATTTGCCTTCGGCATATTTCATAACTGCGAGCGTTTGTAAACGAACGGCGCTCTATGTATAATGACGAATCATACAACCTGCCTGCGACAGCCCCACGTTGTATGGAGTCGGCCTACTGTACCTATTTATTCTGTGGCAAGACATGGGTCAGCACCGAGATGTGGTAGCTTTAACTAGAGTTGTTCCTCGGAATGGTTTACGACTAGTTGGAAATCCACTTTAAAGCCTAAACTTCTAACAAAATAATTGTGCACAAGGGTTTGTGTTGAAGATACGAAGTCTGGACGATGTTTTGTAGTTGTAGTCATTCTGCTGGGTACTGATTGTTTTAAAGTATATAATTAAACGAAGGCGAATTTCCAATGAGGTAAGCAGACACTCTTTTCATTCTCCGTCTCGCTATCAAAAGCATAATGTTCAAAAGGCGTTGGCTTGCCTCAGAATGTACAAAGCATGCTGCCTGCTCTCATGCCGAAAATCTATCGTCTAAACGAGGCACAAAAAGTAAATTATGCCTTACCTACAAAATAAAACGGCAACATAACAAGTAGATCCACATGTTTTTCATAAATTGGCTCTATTTGTGTCGTGTTTGCCAAGTTTATTGTATAAATAACATACAGAAAGAGCTAGAAACCTGATATTTGGCTTGAATCAATACGGTTGTACACGCAATATGTAGACATGATTGTGTTTAGTAATAAATAATACGAGTACAGTTAACAAAAAAGAAAAGTAACCAGACAGCTAACTAAAATCTTTTTTAAATCATGTTGCGTGTGACGGTGATCAGTAGTCAAATCTTTAACAATTTTTGTAACAAAATTTATTACACACGCAATAATAATGACTTTTGCCATGTAGTGCAAAGATGTAAACTTGGCTAAAATTTCTTTTGCTGACTATACAAGACTATAAGTGAACATATTTTCCGATCGTCATGTGTTTAACAATCATTTACCGAGTGGATCTAAATCGGTACTTCGGTACCTGGCTACAATTTAAACGTATCCAGTTCACATTTTCACTTCACAATTCCCTTGCCACGCAGATGTCCGGAGGATTCGATTGTATCAAGTCAAAGGAGGTTGCAAAACAAGCCGGGTGGGTGTCTGTAAGGCTAAGGAGTAATTGTGTTCCTTATGGCTAGAAGCTTTCGTGTGCAATAGAATACATACTGTAGTGGTAATTACTGGCTGTTTATGAAGGACTTCATTATTAGGTGTTTAGTGTAATATCTACATTGAGCAAAGTAAACATGAAGAATTTGGAAGTGTATTATATCCCAAATATATATTTGCAGACTGTCACGTGTTTAGCAATCGTTTACCGACTAGATCTAAATCGATTCCCGGGAATCCGGTTCAAATATGCGCTTCAATAATTCCCTTGCCACGCATATGTCCGGAGCATTCGATTTATCAAGTCAAAGGAGGTTGCAAAACAAGCCGGGTGTCTGGAGCAATTGTGTTTCTTTTGCTTTTATGCTGGGGCCACATTGTCGCGATAAGGCGAACTAAACTGCGCACGCTCTCTCTCGCACACCGCTCGACGTCTCGCTGATCAACAGAGAGCGCGTGAAGTAGGTATAGTTCACGTTATAGCGACAATGTGGCCCCAGCATATAAAGCTTTCATGTGCAATGGAATAGATACTGTAGTGGCAATTAATATCTGTTTATAAAAGAATTTATTACCATGTTAGTTAAGTAATACCTACATCGTTGAATGAACTGTGGTCCAGAACCTTTTTACCTAATAAAATGCCTGGCAAACATGTTTTCAAGCCTTATAAAATGATACCACCCGCCAGGGAAATTAATTGTTTATCAAAATGACACACTTCGTCAATTTGCAGTGTTATGGCCATTTCATACAACTGTCAAAGAACGATAGTTGTGATTTGATTATACCAACGGACAATTTAAGTTGGTATCTAGTCAATTTGCAAAAAAAAAAAAAATACTTAACATAGGTAGGGCGGCTAAGCTCGGCCGCTTATGCTATTAGAAAGATAAGACAGTTAACAGATGTAGAAACCGCGCGTTTGGTCTATTTTAGCTACTTCCACAGCATTATGTCGTATGGCATTTTACTGTGAGGTCGGGCTGCTTTGAATCCATTTTTATTTTGCAAAAGAGAGCTGTCAGAGCCATTTATAATCTACGTCGTCGCGAATCTCTCACGGAAATATTTAAAAAGATTAATATTATGACGGTACCTTGCCAATTCATTTATTAAAATATTATGTATGTAAGAAAAAATCTACATATTTTTGATAATATAATTGATAGACATAATTTTAATACTAGAAATAAAGACAAAATAGATCAACCATTTTTAGATTATCTAAAGTATCATCTTTTATGGGGTACTGTGTTAAATGTCACAACAAAATACCTTGTGATATATTACAATTAAATTAACGAAAATTTAATGTAAAAAGTAGACTTTGTAAACAAGAATATTACAAATTAGAGGATTAAATCCGAAATAAGAATGCTTGGAATAATGCTGATCCTGCTCCATAGAATATTTTTAGTCTAGACAAAATCAAACTGGTTGATAATTTAATAAATTGATAATTTAATTGTATATATATATATATATATTTTAATTTCCTACATTGATTGTACATTCTGTGATTACTTCCTCATATAGTGACTTATTAACTGTAAAATTTTAGGAAAATCGTCTAGTTTTACAATGTTTGTAAATATGTGAGCACCATGTATCTATCACATTATTAGTTTATCTGTCATTGCTTAATTTTTAATTATTTTTACCTATTTTGGTATAGTAATTTTATTATAGGTGCATCGTCTTCAAAATATTATAAAACATTTTAAAAGAGTAACGGTAGATTTTCTTGCCCATTCATCTCCATACGAAAACTACCTTTTGGAAGGGGCGACTAGAATCAATTAAATTTTTTGTAAATTTGACGTTCTAAAGTGCTTTTTATTTTCCTAATTGAAATAAATTCTTTGACTTTGACTTTGTACTTGTAAGCAGTCCATTATGAAAGTTAAGTTAGATATTTAATTGTGCTTGTTTTTATAAGTTGATCAGTAACCAAACGTTCTAATCTAGCGATACCGTCTATCTATTAAGAGCGCGAGCGTTTATACAGAAATTGGGCAACGTCGCAAATAGCTGTCAAATATTTCGCTGTTTCGATTAATTTGGCAGTTTTACTGTATGGAAATAACAAATATGGCTAGCTAGTGAACTAAAATATTGATTATGAAATGCAATAATTAATATCGTAACACCGAATATTACGTAGGTGTAAAAAAAAAATTGGAAACTTTTCAAATGCCTTTTTTACAAAAAACGGTTACAACATCAAATTCAGTGTTATAATTGCAATTCATTATTAATATTCTAGTTCACTAGTTAGCCATATTTCTTATTTCCATACAGTAATATTGCCAAATTGATCAAAACAGGTAAACATTTGACAGTTATTTATTAGCGACGTTGCCAACTTTTTGGATGAACGCTCTTAAACCATCAGAAGATACATCAGGATCCAATCTGAAGATAATTATAAAACGCATCTAATGCAGCGTCAGCGAAAACAAGTTAGTCAGCGGAATAATCTCTAAAGCCTAATTGGATTACCCAGCACTAGCAAATTAAATCCACGTATATTCTTACGATCGTATTAGTCTATCTCGCTGTAGGAACTGAAATATTTCAGCTCTACAAATAAGAGTTTCGGATTTCCGAGAAATTTACAGAAGACTGTCTGGAAGGCAAACCCTACAATATAATTACCGTTTTTTAACATGGAAATATAAAAAAAAATTACTCCCTAGTTTCTACTAAAGAGTAGGTATACATTACTACATCCAAGATTGTAGACAAATTAAAGGCTTTGAGACAGAGTAATGAAGGGTAGTGTTTGTTGTACTGTGTAGTTTATATGTGGGGAAAAACCACCTGCTTTATAATTTCGTCGCTTTCTACAAATTTTCAATTGGGTAGCTGGCTTCGTAAAACGCGGTCGGGGGACACTGCCTACGTTGAACATACATAGTACGTACGTACATTAGGTCCACCTCGCTCCGCCCCCGCTCCATTCATTTACAAATCTCACTGGGACTGAGAGCTATTTTTAAATAGGTAGCTTGGTTTAGCTTAGAGTTTAAACAATTTCGCTCGTGTTCTGTTCTATTTTGAGTTTTTGTTCACATAGTCTCTCAGGACGACGTAATTTAGAAACTACTTACTTTAAAAGCTTATACGTTTGTATGTTATAGTTTAAGGGGCAAGTACCTACTTGTATAAAAGAGATCTTTTTAGACCAGAAGTGTCCACAGTATAAAATATATCAGTATTTTCCTATTTGATCGTTAAATTCCACTACCGATAATACAATGTTGCCCATGGGAATGTGGCCACCCGTATTTTTCTGAATATTCATGAAAAATTATCGAAAATTAACTTTAAAAGGGGGTTAATACTTTTCATGTTACTCATTTTTTTTTTTGAGTAGTGTTTGCCCTATCTCCTGTGTTATTGGCACAATTTGGATTCTGTTTATTATTTCTAAAAAGCTTATTTTCTCGGATTAATTAATATTTTTTATAAAAAATTGTCGACTATAAAACAACAACGGAGATAAAGAAAAATTATTTTCTAAAAAAGATCAGTATTTATTTAAAAAACACAAGTGTAAGGCCATAAAATCATAGGGGATTATGAAAAAAAAAATAAGAAAAAATGAAAATAAAAATACAGATAGGACCCCCCTTTTAAAGTTAATATTTGAAAAAAAAGCATGAATGTTTAGAAAAATACGGGTCACATGCCCATGGGCGGCATTGCATAGCTCGCTAAAAGGCAACTGTCTTGGCAATAATACACGGTGGTTCAACCAAGATTGAAATACGCAGACATTAAAGGTATAACCAACATTTTAATGGTTCACTTTTATGTTTACATGATTTCACAGTTCCCTTATGTCTTTTATACATAGGTACATAAACTCACGCCTTCTACAATGGGGGTAGGCAGAAACAGAACGCCGCCACCGCCATTATGACATGTCTTTAAGTCATTCAAAGTCATAAGTGACATAAGCGAACCGTGTATTACTGTATTAATCAATGGTTGTGAGATATTCACCACATTAGGCAAGAAGGCGAATATACAGCAATATAATGTTACTTTTTTCCTGTAACAATTCTTTTTGGTACCGTCAAAGTGAAGTGGCGATAAAAGGACACTCCGTAGACGCGCCACAAAGCGGCGAAGTAAAATAAAGTAATAGCCAGGAAATGTCGTCATCATAATTCTGACTGTCAATCTTATTTATTTTGTGTTGTTTTTTTTATTTTTATTAATAACCGGCAAGATGTAACTTCCGTTAGTTTAGTTTTAATTAGTTTCTCGCACGTTCTAGTACAAAACGCAGAAGAAATCAAGCTTAGCAAGCTGTATCCCTTTATTTTTATGGAATTTTATAAGTAATAATTTAGTTTAATCTACACCTAATTATTCTTGCAAATTTTCACACACTGCACGCATAATAGTTAGGCAAATGCATTGTACAGCCGACCCGGATGGATCGACCCGTGCGGCTGTTAATACTTAGCTACGAGCTCCTCTACCCTTTGTATACGTATGTAATTTAATTAATAGAACTCAATTTATGTTAGCAGAATATCAGCTTCCTTTCATGATGCAAATTAATGAGAGTGATTGAATATCGGATATACATATTATGGAAATACGACTAGTTATGGTAAGTACATAAGATACTTCATGTTGGTAATAATTTAGGTACTTTGACGAACTAATGTACCACCGAGGGGCTAGTCGTTAAGTGGCTTCCTTGAGGAACTTATGTGTTTTGGTTTGCAAGCAACCATTAGATAGGTAAGTATGTATAACAGTTGTTAGTTATGAGTAGATAGGTGGATACTTAAGTACTTCTGGACAACTGAATAAAAATACTGTGTGAAAAGTACGTAATTATGTACCTACCCAGTTTCAGATTTGAAACTGGGTATATAATATTTTCATTGTTATAATTTTCATTTTTTAAGACATCTATGGCTAGGAAAACCTTCGGGTGGAAAATGGAACTTAATTGTCTGAAAATCGCGTCGGTACTAACTAAGTTAGATGATAACATTCAAGTGTCTTCTCTTTATGAGAAGAGGCTTTTAGATTGGCAGTAGAAAGTAACAGGTCGTTATTATGCTGAAATTTTCAAGGCTATTATGAAAGCTATCTTCCAAAAAATTGGGGATGACGTAAAGAATCTCATTCAAGATTATACTGCCTCGTTTTGTTGGTCTAGTGGTTGCAAGCGCTACTGCTGAACATGAGGTCCTGGGTTCGGTTCCCAGTGGGGGCAAATTTTTCTTTAATAAAAACAAATGTTTGCCTAACGAGTGGTTACCAAAAGCTTTGTTCATTTGTTACGGATTCGTAGGGAATTCGCTAACGCTATTTATTTTAGAGCCAACTTAAACTTGCTTTAATTTGAAATAAAAGAGTTAACAAAACTTAACATCATGACATCAAGCTTGTAATCCCCGAAGGGTTAGCCAGAGGTGCGCCTACACCCACATTTCGGCAGTTTTGTTTTAGTCCCATGTAAAACGGGAGGAGCCTATTGCCATCAACCGGGCACAAATCCAGACTCCGGACTGCTACTGAGAAATTCCTGATGGAAAAACCGAATAACACTTTGCCTGACCTGGAAATCGAACCCAGGACCTCATTAGACCAACAAAGCAGTCAATAAAACTTTTTGTTAGATACCGGCTACCTACCCATACCCACACACCATACTCATACCATACATATACCTACTTATTTTCGTAGTATCTATACGAAGATGTTTTCAGTGTGTTCAATTAACCCGTCAAACGATAGAAGCCGTTTGCATGTAAGCGCACAATGGTTTTCATTACACTATATTTGACGGCGCAGGAAGTGGCGCCATCTAGTTTTGTTAGGAAGTTACTGGAATCACCGACAAGGTCGGTTAAGAGTGATTCTGGCTGGTGACAGTCACTCTTGCAGAGCGTCGTATCGATGGTTGCGTTGCGGCTGTCTTGATGACAAAGAAGATGTCAGGGGAGCCGCTGTCGTACCACGTCAACGACTAAACTGCTATATTCTGGCACAATCCTGATAATATTCAAGCCATTGAACCACTAACTGCCGAACTCAATTACCTATTTTAATTTAAAGACAGATCGCTATTGATGGTAGACAATATAAGTCTATATGTCATTGAATGTCGTCCCACAATTCCGAAAGATTCCATATTCTCCGACAGATTATTGGGACGTTGAAACCATAGATAGATAGATAGATCTGTCTGTATTACCTATCTAGTAATTCTTAAATGTTGTATTTTTTATCTCAGACCAATAAATCGGTCAGACTGACACGAACACGTGTCTTGCAGATATGCTTGTTGTGCAAAGGGTAATTTAGGAACATGTTTTATACTTGAATATTTATATTTTCTTGGACCTGGCCTGTAACTTAGGTAAAGACAATGAAACTTATTGCTCAAAAAAATTACTACCAACTTAAATTGTCCGTATATTCAAATCACAACTGTCATTCTTTGACAATTGTATGAAACGGCTATAAAACGGCAAATTGACGGAGGGTGTCAATTTGCTTAACGATCAATTTCCCTGGCTGTACCTACAATATTTTTCATAATATCATTAAGCTTACTACAAACATTCTGGAATTTGTCTTTATCTGTACGAATAGCACTTGCATCACGAATCAATGGTCGTAGCCCAGATTCCCTCGGGACCATCTCAGTTATTTCAACATCCCATCTGGATAGTAGGTAAAAAGGACAGTTAAGTTAACTCAATGTATTGAACTGTACCTATAACGGAAGACTATAAAACATCGGCCTAACTGTAACGACCAAAAGAGGATCGTATCCTAGTTGTTTGTGATACTGAGTTTACTTCGCAATGTGAACAGAGAACGTAATTTCGACTATTGGTCTATTAAACTTCATTGTCATTTATTTGTAACTAGCTGACCCGATAGACGTTGTCCTGTCCTTGAATCGTGTGATATGGTCTTATGTTCATAAAAAAATACCATAGAAAAAAGGAAGACCAGTTTTTCCCAAAATGGATTTATCGACAAATTTTCAATGTCGGAAAATGCGTTTTTTTCTTTCCATATAAACCTAATTTGGACTATGACGAACATTTCAAAATAAAAAAAATTGCCTATTCGGTCCAGCCGTTCTCAAGTAATGCGCTTATCAACGAACAGCGTTTAATTTTTTATTTAAAATAAATACTTTTTGTTGTTTTTTAATTATAATAGGTTATAAATAAATAAATATAATAATCGAAAATCGAAACCGAATCGATCGTAATGTTTAATTATTATCGTAAGAAATACGGTGTTTATTTACTTTTGTGTTTATTTATTATTATATTTTATTGATTAATTCTCTTGTGGGATCTATTTTATGTTCGTAGGCGTGTCCATGGCAGCACAGCGGGTCCTATTTGAATTGCAGCGCTGCGGTTTTTGTTTTTTTTAAATATCGTAGCATCATGATGACGATAGGAGCCTTTTTGACTGCGTACAGGTCTTCTTTTTTTGTTTTCATTATTTTGTTAGTTTTAATGTTCTTTTTTTATTTTTGTATTTCCTGTGCATGTCCCAAATAACATATTTTTCTTACTTTCTTTATTTAGGTGTTACATTCAGTATATTTAGGGACGTACCTACCTACCCAGCTATATAAATGTTCTCTAGAGTTTGTAAGTCAGATGCACATAAAAAGACGTTATTTTCTTCTGCGCAAAACACTTCGTTATGTTTTGAGTTGCTTTAAGTTCTATTTATTCCGTAAAATACCTAAATGTTCCACAGAAATATAATTAAAATTCAGGAGGAGATGTCAAGCCTACCGGTACCAAAGTGGTAGCCAGTCCAAAAATACTTTCTTTAATTAAGAAGTCATTTCTTAAAATGAATAGGTTTAAAATAAACGCTTATAAAGAAAGAAAGAAAATACGTTTTTTGCGGTAAAAGATATTTAATTAGTGCCTAAATTATTCATCCTCTATATTTAGTGCTTTAAATATTCAACCAACGTAAATTTAGTTATAACTAGGTCTCAGAAGCACTTGAAATTGGGCACAAACTAAATAATCAATCCTGTACTTAAAATACGCGTTTTGACGTGGAGTTGGGGACACAAGCCTGTATTGAATACCTATTACATAAATAAACAATCTTAAATATCTATCTATCAAAAAATCTAAATCAAAATATTTTATTTCACATAAAACTGGTCTTAAGAACCTAGTCTTCAACTATCATTGAAATAAAATAAAAAAAATATTTTATGATAATAAATCAATGGCGAAATATTTTTTTTTAAGAGCGCAAATTTATGAAACTATTAACAGGTGCTGTGATTCATACAAATGGTTTAGCGCCACAAAAACTGTACATTAATAGTCACACAAACTTAATGGTTCAATTTTTATACGCTATTTCAAAATTAGATAAGAAATTAACAAAAGAGGGTTTTTTCGTGCACGGAGCCATGTCTCACCACATTAACTTGATATCAAATTAATGTTTCTTAGTTTCTATCATTTCACGAATGATTTGAATTAATATATTTTTATATTTTATGTAAAGTCAGGCAAATTATTTGTTAAGCAAGTTTACAACCAACTTAAATTGTCCGTATTGTATTGAAATCACAACTGTCATTCTTTGACAGCTGTATGAAATGGCTAGTACAACTTGATAAACAATTAATTTCCCTTACTGTGTTTATTAACTAAAATATTTGACAGGGTTTAAAGTGCATTACGGAAGCTACGGCTAATAACATATGATTGGGTGATATTATGGTCAAGCTCGGTATGCGATGTGCGGCTAGCCACATTAAGTTCTGTCCGACACTATATTCTGCGCAGCACTGTACAGGGGGAGCACAAAGGACTATTCTCGTAGAGCCTGTTTAATGTGGTTATTTCCGTTGCATATATAGACCGCCGCATTATGCGAACTGCGTCTAAACGTTTTAGATGCATCGTAATCGAATTATTATCTTACATTAAATATAAGCACAATAATCTCGACTAGGTACTTGGAAATTTGTGTTTTCATAAAGTCATTGCAGCAAATTTAACTAATGAATACCTACTTATACAACTATTATCCAAGAAACCGTCAACGTAATGTAATTATCTATGGTCTAAGTATTTTTTTATTAAAGCTAGAGTTCATCTACGGTCTGAGCACGAAAAATTCACGCGGTCAAAATACCAGGCGATTGCGAATTGCTTAAAAATCTTTGAGCATTCTGAGCACGATGGGAGGCATAGTACTTTTTATGCAAAGACCTGCCGCTTGTCCCAACATTAAAGTGGAAGCTTAAATCGCTACCGTAGGTACTTAAGTAGAGACAGGTTGTAAACCCATCACAGCAGCCATAATAAGCCCTTTCCTCATTATTTTTTTAAATGTCTGTTCGTTCAGACGCTTTTGCGGCCCAGACGCCACTGTAAAGTTCGGCATAAAAGACAACTTATACAATCATTGTTCTAGATTATTTTTAACAGTAAAATGTTCCACATATTCTTTGCAAAATTGTTCAGGAAATGGTCTTTTTATAGAAAAAAGACAATAGCTATCTTTTGTAATGAATTTTTATGAATGCGTTAGTAAAAATAAATTAGAGTCTGTAGAAAAGTGTAGAAAAATGGAGCGTATTAAGAGTGGACAATTTTAGTCGGTGGAAGTTTTAAAGTTATTCAGAATTTCAGACTGTTTTTTTAGTGCCAACTATAGTTCGCTTTCAATTAAGCATTGATTGAAACGATAACACCGACTTAACTTCTTTTGTAAAAGTCACTTAGGAGCCCCTGGTATGTCTAAGCGTGATGAGCTGATGAGTGACGTATCAATTTTAACGTTCAAAAGTGCCTTTTATGTGCCTAATTGAAATTAATTATTTGACTTTGACTTTGAATTAAAAAGCTTACTGTAGTAACAAAAGCATTCCGCCTCATAGTGATTTCGCAACACCACTTTAAAATAGCGTCCGTTGTGTGTCCACAAACACATGGTTTGTCTTTAAGATGTTCAAAGACCTTTGTCTTTCAACTGACATAGTAAGTTGACCTAAATGTCGTCATAGCGGCAGATAAAGCGTTCGATTAAAATGGTGTAGAATAAAGTTAATGTATATTTCAATTCTACTTCTAGGCATAATCAAGGTAGTAAGTAAATTGATAGGTAACTAAAAATGACTTATTCTTCTACAAGAACTCGAACGATAAAGCAACATTTTGGTGAAGCCACTGTGGTTAGGTAGGTAATTATCACACCTTAGCCTACCCCTCCGGGGAATACTAAGCGGGAACAAAACGCCATGTTATGATACTCCGATGTTAATCCAACAAACACATTCAGAATATAAAGTGTATATTCAAATGCATGCTTACGATATTTTACTTAGTATTTCAAAACCACAGCATCCGAAGCTGACTCCGACATATGAAGGAGAGATGCAGCCGTCACGTCCAAATTCGGATGCTCCCAAATTGTTTTGTGTGACGTTGAAGGGTCACGTATTTAGTTGCCAGAGTCTTGCCAGACATGTAGCGGGAATTGGAACGAAGATTTTTGTGCCCGTTTTGTGCCCAATTACCTTCTAATTTCAGAGGATTTGAGGCTTGAGACAAGGACGTCAACGTGACGAGACGAGATTGAATAAAGAGATTGTTGTTTATCAAATTAAGCTTGCTGGGATGAGTTGCGGGATAAGAAAGAAATTGGAAAAGATAATGTAGTTAAATGTGAGTTCAGCAGTAAGCGATTTGACGAACAATTGATTAGGCATAATGCCATAATCTCTACAAACGTATTGCTGATTGCAGTGTAGTGGCCTAAATAATCATACAAGCGCAATTAATTATTAATTCTCACTATACAAGGGGGTGCTATTGCCAATTCCTCTGATTATTTTGCTCCTTGAGACATCTAAGAAAGGGAGTAATCTGATTCAAAGCCGATTACACGGGCGAACATAAGTACTTGTTTAATTTTGTATTCCAATTAAGTCCGTCCATCATTGGATTGAACGTAGTGATCCGGACAGTCAATTTATTAAAACAGGATATTTTAGAAACAAAACGGTCACAAAATTTATTTAATCTATGCAGTTGCGATACTAATGAAATTATCTTTTTTATGTTGTTCATTCTAATATAAAATACTGAATATAATAAAGAATAGAAAGGGAAAAACTATTGTAATATTTGTATTATGTGATCAAGTCATTCTTAACGAGTTTACGAACATGCAGCCGACGGCAACTTAAAAAGAATTGACAAGCGGAAAAAACTCGGAAAAGAAACATGGATACGATGGAAATTAAGATAGCGACAAGTAATAAGGAAATGCTTTCGAATATGCTTTTACTTTAGCCTTGTTTATTGTTTCAGAATGTTTAATGTTTGTGCAAAAAAGCTACTTTTTGCCATAAACAGCGCTAAAATGTATGTTAAACCTATTATAGAGATATATGTGGTAAATCTAAGATAGAACACTCAACTATACCTTATTAGACTAAATAAATAATTGTTAAATTGTTTTAATTATGCTTAATTTGAAATAAATCAACATTAATCTACATTCTGTTCCTAAACGTTTCATAAAAGGTATGTCTATGCAATACTAATTAAAATCCTCCTCCTCGTCCTTCCAATAACTTGTAAAAATCTTAAATCTAACATATAGTAGTAAAGGGTTAAAAATAAGTCACATGCTATGAAAGCGACGGCGTCGTTGCGTGCTAAGAGTTGCGGTTAATGGTCGCAATACGCATTAAAACTAATTTTTATACTTATTTCGTGTGACATTGTAAACTTTTCTAGCATAGTGATGACGACAGCCAATTATTTTTTCTGTATTTAATTCAAAATATTTAAAATAAACAGTTATTTTATAAAAACTTTTAAATTAGTATAATATTAAAATAATTACCCAAATAAATGCACGAGAAAATACCGTTAATTGTTGAGTAAACTTTTTAAAACTTTTCACACAAGTCACAAGTACGTTGCACCATTTAAAAAAAGAACTAGTTTGTAGTGTTTACATTGCGGGCGAGAGCGCGAGGCCACGGGGTTCGACGCGGCATCCCCGGGTTCCGTCGGCGAACTGGAGAGGCTCTAAGGCCGGCTTGCGATGTGCCGCGGCGAACATGCGCACTCCCACTCACTGCTCTTTCAAACCATTGTGGAAGACCCCTGCAAACGCTCCTCTCCGCATTACTAGAAGGTAAACCTTTTTGGGATAGTGTGCAGATGGTTTTATTGTTTCCCGCTGTATCGCTAGATCTTCTTCAGTGTTGCGTTCCCGCGACTGATCCTACTCTACTTGATACGAGTTGCGTTTTGTTTTTAAAAGCGAGTGTTATTAAAAACTTGAAACGAAACAGGTTTTGAATAGATACACTTTTAATTTAAAGATATTGGAACTTTAATAAAAGCCGAGTGTTTTCTTAAATCTTGAATGTATTAAAAAAAAATACATTTACTTTTAGACATAAAGAAGATATTTCAAATAGTGAAACCATAAATAAATTACATTTTCTTTCATAATAAAAGACATATAGACAGGTCATCAATGGATTTCTTGTGATATTGAACGTCTACGAAAGAACTGGGTATCAATGTTAAGTTTTAAGAAGAGGCATTTTCTGAGATCTCCAGTAGAACGCACGGTGAAATGTCGAGGTTAACTGTTAAGCTAAAGTCTCCTAGAAAAGCCACCTACTACATAGTGTTGGCAATTTACCGGCAGATGACATCACTGAAACGTTATATGTAAACGTATTTATGAAAGTAAGTTGGTGCTTTCCAAGAGAGCGTTTTTGGACACTGTAAACCCAAAGCCCGGTGCCATCACTTTCATGACAGCCGTCACTGCGGCCGTTAGGTATGTGGCGGCTACCGCTCTTCTAGAAAACCGTAACCTTGGTAAGAGTCTTGCTGCGAGTTTACTAACCACAACTAGAAAAATGTCTTCCCAATGAGTCCTGCCAGCCAAAATGATAGGTTCTAACTGTAGTTATGGCCAATACTGCTGAGCGTGCCCGCCTGTTGGCTGTGGGTGAGTGGGAGTCGGGCCTCTGGCTTCAGGTGCTACCGTCACCCAACATAGGTACTATGCTTGGTGATACCACCTTCCGGCTCGCTACCTGTCTGCGTCTGGGCGCTCCTTGTGTGGCTCCGCATCGCTGCCAATGCGGTGAAGGTGTCGACTGTCTCGGACACCATGGCCTATCCTGCAGTAAAAGTGCAGGCCGGATAGCACGGCACGCCAGCAAAAATGACATCATCCGTCGTGCTCTTGTCACCGCCGGAGTGCCAGCTGTTTTAGAACCCAATGGCTTGGCACACAACGATGAGAAGAGACCAGACGGAATGACCATAATGCCCTGGAAGGTAGGTAGGCCTTTGGGGTGGGATGCAACGTGTGTCGACACCCTTGCGCCATCCCATCTTCCTAGCACGGCGGGCTGTGCTGGGGCTGCTGCTGCAGGTGCGGAAAACCTTAAACGGCGCAAATACTCCAATCTAATTGGGACTTATATGTTTGAGCCGTTTGGGGTTGAAACACTAGGGCCATGGGGTCCGAGTGCCCACTTAGTTTTTCAAGACATCGCCAAGCGGTTGGTCGACTCTTCACGTGACCAGAGGGCTGGCCTATTCTTTGGCCAAAGAATCAGCATTGCCATTCAACGTGGCAAAGCTGTCAACCTTTTGGGCACTTTTCCTGTTGATAGCGATGCGGACGAATTTTTTGATGCCCTATAATAATCCCCCCCCCCTTTCTATATACTTGTACATATTATTATTATTTTAAGTCTGTTTTTAATCATGTAAATACGTTTGTGTAAATAAAGTAAAATACAGTTATGGCCAAGAAATAAACTTGCAAACACTTTAAGTAAACTTGGCTTCAAATAGGCACAAGTAAGTAATATCTGTCATATTTCCAAGATGCGTAAATTCGAGATAAGTTGTTTATCGACATCCGACTTTGATTACACAACTACCAACAACCACGACTCTGTTTGACATTTGTGATAGCGTTTTGTTTATGGTATGATACTAAAATAAAAAGAAACGAGATAAACAATTTCTTCGTAAATATAAATTAAAATGTGTCAGCTTATTTCACTCACGGACATGCCACTTTTATTTAAATTTATGAACTAGACAGTTATGTGTACAGATTCGGAGCAATCTTCAAACATTGCGGGATAGGCGACGAAAAGACTTGACGAAGTTTCCCAAACGCTGCCAAACCCAACTGGATCCTGTCGGCTTCTTTCTCAAAGCTGTGTTTACTGAGCTGGATGACTTGCCGTAGGTAGACATACTCCTTCACAACTTTGATTTCGATTATTCGATTTAAACAGTTTAGCAAGTATAATTTATTAGCTTTTCTATATGATAGAATATGTATCCATGTATGTACATCAGGGGGGTGCTTGACACTGTTTCGGTTCGGCACATTCGAACAACCGGTATTTTTTGAACAACGAAGTCGACCCGAAGTAATTGCTACATATATTTGTCTTTCATTCGACTCATGCCGTTCGGCAAACTCCGTCCGGCACCAACCTTTCCTGAATCATGTTTGGGTCGACTCGGCACAATTCAAGCTAAGCGGCTTTTTCTCGAACATATTCAAGTTTGCCTCCCGGCTGTGCCGAATCATGCCGATCTGAACAGGTGTCTTGTGTAGATGTTCTCTGATCTACTGCTCAGCAGGAGTCTTCGTAAACCGATTTAGTTCAAGAGCCGTCATAAGGAAACATTGCAACGATCAAGACAAAAAAAATATTTTCATGCAACATAAAACCGTTATTTTAATATTAAATCAATATTAAATACATTTAATAGTTATTTTGTCTTAAAAACTGATCATCGTTCATTAAAAACTAGCGCTTTACTAAAATTATCATGATATTTTATCCTTTTGAATGTGAATAAATCTCCTTCTGTAGACTGTTCGGATGACAAGTACCTATTTGAGTTTAAGTGATGGTTAAAAATATATTACATACTTTAGATACTTTTATTTCGTTTCATTACATCAGTTACATTATCAAGTATACATAACATAACGTTTTAAAAAATATATGATGCTAAATTTTGCAATAAAACGAATAAACATTTTGTTCACAGATTTTAGGTCTACTTCTGTAGACACATAAAATAAGTCGAAATTTGCCAAAGATGAACGCATCGTTATTATTTTGTTATTTGTGTTGGTAGCACTGTATTCTCAGTCATTTGCTCGGTTGTGAATTTTACGTAAAGTGCGTGTGACGTGAAAAATCCCAATTTTATTAAATTACCCAAGTTTTCGGTCGAGATCAGTGTTTCTTTCCTGTGCCAAGGATACCTGAGTAAGTAACCTCTTCAAATAAATAAAAAGATCAAGACAGTATATGCGTTTGGGCGCGGTATGCAAATATCATATTGCTTAAATTCTAACCTCATAATGCAGGATGCCATCTTTGATTTACCAAAATTTGTCTCTCGTGTAGACATCTTTACTGTAGACTCAGTGTCTACAGAAGGGAGCTATGTCAACAGAAGTGAATCAGTAATGCAATTACACTGTATTTGAAGAAAAGAACAGTGGTGTTGCTCACTTATCAACAGATAAAAAAAAGGGAGGTTCTTAATTAGAATGTGTGTGTGTGTGAATGTGTGTGGGTGTGAATGTGTGTGTGTTGGGGTGTGTACCTGTGTGTGTGTGTGGATGTGTGGGTGGGTGTGTGTGTTTTAAATCCCTTTTTAACCGAATTGGATGATCATTCTGTTTTTTTTCATGGGCATACTTTTAGTGCGGTTCCATATTAATTTTGTAAAGATCTGATGATGGATTTCGTGGAAAATTTAAGTAGGTTTTGTAAAAAGAGTTTATCTGTGTACTTTTAGGATTTCATAGTTGAATAATAAACCTTTATATCATTACATTATTCATTTTGTCTGTCACACCAGATATGCTCACATTTAACTTTCACTTTTTTTTGCATTCTGTTTTTTTGCCGCTTTTTTGCATTTGTGCTTACAGCGCATGAAGGTTGGGGTCTTTTGTTCCCGGTAGGTACGATACCACGAACGAGTTGATCATGGCAGCTATCCGAAGAAGAAAAAAAGAAATGAAGGCGCGAGCAGAAAAAACTTAGTATACGCTGTGCTCGCGAAAAAATGGATGACACAGCTCTCGAAGAAAGAAGAAGGAAGGATAGGGAGACATACAAAAGAAAAAAACAGCTAGGTCAAATTAAGACTGTTAAAGACTACACGCCAAGAGAACAAAGGCAGATAAGAAAAATATGGAGTGAAAAAGCGAAAAAAAAACGTGATAAGGAAAAAATTAAGAAAAGGGAACGTGACTATGTGCAAGAGAACACACCTCAATCAAGTCCTTCGTTTTCCCGTATACTTGTTGGCAGAGCGGTGGCTACACGGAAAAGACGACGACTTGTTGCAGAAAATAATTATTTAAAGAGAAAAGTTCTTGAGTTGAGAGTCTAAAATGGCCAAATATAGAATGAGATGTATCAGAACAAGATGTAAACTGGAAAAGAAAAAAGAAAGTCCTAAAAGAAGAATAAAAACGATGAAGACTCAAGAGATAAGAAAGGCAATCCATGAATTTTTACTGCAAGATGAACACAGCAGATTGAAATCTGGAAAAAAAGACACAATCAAAGGTACGTTTGGAATTCATCAGTTATCATGGAGTGTCAAAGAGCCAACATTTATCCACGCGAGACGTTTAAGTTGCTTGGTGTGTGCCCCTTACCAGATATGTCCACATTACGAAATGGGTCGAATCCAAATAAGCCACATCAGGGATTCGGTAATGCCTAGCACATCTAGAACCATGGCCACTCCTGATTCATCCTTGTACAATTTGTCACCGGATTGCCCTGAAAGATCAGCATCACCAGACTCCTCATCTGAGTGTTTGCCTATCCGGAATTCTCCAATGGCTCCAACTACACCTGAGGCTCCGACTGAGCCAAATTCACCAGGACTCTCAGATAGACTGACACCAGATCTTTCTATCGAAAAATTTAACGAAAGGCATAGGCCCCAGAAGATAAGAATTTATTCAGACGATTTTGAAGCTTCTGAAGATTCACCACAGAAAAAACGGCCGAAGAATTTCATGTGGGACGGTTCTGACGAGGATAATATATTTTACTATTCTATTCATTTATATGCCCACAGAAGCATAATGTCTGTTCTGTGGACAATTTTTTATTATTTTTTTACACTGAATTGTTGAAAGTTTTTGTTTATGATTTCTTTACGGGTTAAAGAGAACTCCATTTTAAGTTTTTTTTTCATTTTTTATATTCTTTATGTTATTGATATGATTATATTAGGCCCTTTTTGTTCTCTTCTGTAGACAACACGATCTCTTCTGTAGACGTAAAAAAAATAAAAACGTGATTTATGCCTAAAATATCCAAGACTGATCTCTAGTGATATCATTGTAAGAATATTATTATCTAACTTTAAATAAATATAACGTTTCCTGCCAATTCGAGCAGTTTTATTATTTATATTTTGAAATGTTCACTTTTTGAATATGACCCTTTTATCATTTGCAGGTCAGGATAAAACAGTATTATCTTCATACTTATGTATATTTATTAATGTCACATTTATTCATATCATATTTGCTCTACATTTAAAATTGCGAAGTCTAAACAAAAGATAGTCGTATGATTTGCTTAATTGAGTATTTTTCGTTAAAATATAGTACATTACTGTCGGGGCCTGCAACTAGGGCATTGATGGACGATCGTGAAATGTGGGGCGAGGCGAAACCGAAGCACACATAAGTGTGTCCATCAATGCCTGGTTGCAGCCAAGGCTTGTATAGTATTTTCTCAAATAATGCGCGGAAATTCAAATTGTATAAATTAATTATAAATTCCAGAATCAATGACGAACAACGATAATTTCACGCGGCAATATGTTAATTTGTTTCTTCTTTACTTTAAACAGCTCTATTTGCTAGCAAAATCAAAATTTAAATAAAATCCTTGATAAGTTACCTTGGTCGCCAAGTAAAAAGTAACAAGTAAAAAGTTCGTTCCATTTTTAAATATACGACAATTCTTCGTAGTAATTTATTTGGCCGCTAACACAGATATGGATTTTCATACAAACATTGTCAGTCGGTTGCTCGACCAGTAAACTCGGCAATTTCGATTTATCTCGAAGAAGGTTGTCAAAATAATGTTCGAATTTCCAAGCATATTTGAAAAAATATAATAACGAATAAAATAAGTGCGTTATCTTGCTTTCAAGCAATTAAGTCGATTAGGAACTTCGTCCCAATAATATTTATTAGGCACAAAAATTAGGTATGTATTCTCAAGCGGAAAACCATGTTTTAAGAGTTTATTCCGTTTTTTTTTCCGTCAATCATAATAAGAAACTTTCCTTCTATCTCTTAATTCAAAAATTTACCTACATTTCTTAAGAATGTGTAATCTTTTCTTCACTACATTCTACAGGTGGACGAATATCCAGGTGATTTATTGTCGAAAGAATTTATACGTTACGATATCGATATTTGGCTTCACGTATTCGGAACTGACGGGTCACGTTAAATAAGTCGTAAACAATTTTAATTTCGGCATAGAAAATAACTTAATTAATTATTTATTTGACAGTGATTTATGGTTACTAAACAGGCATTTAACTGATTAAATAAATTAAAGTCTATTATTAGAACAACGAATCTTATCTTTGCAGTAGTTACGGGTAGTCAGAAGCCCGAAAGTCTGACATCCAGTCTTGCCAAGGGGTATCATGTTACCCAGTAACTGGGTTGTGGAGGTGAGATAGGCAGTCGTTCCATGTAAAATATTAGTATTCCGGTCCGGTTAGATTGGAAGACGAACCCAACATAGTTTGGAAAAGGTTAGGCAGATGATATTAGGTCAACAAATATGCCTCCTTTACTCATCTTGTAAATCCGTATATACGGTCCCAATAATAACTGCAACATAAGATAGGATTACATAACTCGATATCTCGTAAACAGATTAATGCCCCTACCCCAAGTTGACTTAATGCTGTAATGAAAATACCAACCCACGCTGCCTCCTAAGCGCTATAACTATTTTATTGGCTACCTACGAGACAATATTATACTATCGTCGATATTTTCTATCATAAATAGTAGGGTAGTTTATGTGACAGTTAAAAAGTATAATTGATTCTATGTGTGTAGTTCTGTTTGGGCTTGTGAAGCGGGCGGTCGTGTGGCACTTTATTGTTGCTACGTGATTATTTTGCGATAAACTATATACCGATATTGTTTTAGAACAATAATACGTTGTGTCAGAAACAGAATCGACGGCTTCGGACAATTGCCTGGGGGAACTGAATGGGAGATATTTTTAGATTTATCTACGAAATATTATTATAAGACTCACTGCTGGACAAAAGTGGGCTAGCTACCTACGTTGAAAAACTTTTTGGCCACAATATTTTTGTAAATATCAGACACCTATATTTAGATTAAAAATAAAAATAAACCATTTACTGCGCAATTCTGAGATTGGAATATTTTGGTTCAAACCTAGTATCCAGATATATATTTATAGTGTCCAAGCGGTACTTATGTATTATGTCAGTGTAAGACCTAGCTCACTTCGAGGTGACACGAGCAGTAGCTCAGTGTCAGTAAAATTAAGACGCTGTGGTGGTTTTGCGGTGCCACTGGACCCAACTGGATGCGAAACGAACATACTCGTACGTACAAGCTACGGATATACGAGAATGTCCATGAAACTAATAATAGCAACGCCGACAAAGATCTTTTGTACCTGAAAATTTCAGGAGCAATATGGTCTGGGTTTATTTCCGTGATGTTCCCAATTCTGGGAAGCCTATACCCATAATAGGACAAAACTCTCTCTATTGGCCATATAGAAACTAACTCAAGAGTTTGTCTGTAAGCTCCTGAAAAACTGCAATAACCATCAGTTTATCCATCGATGTGATGGAGGTAATATCTACCTCCGCAATAGTCCGGAAAGGAGATCTTTGGTGATAAGACAAAGTTACAATTAGTTCAAATGATTAAGTGTCGTTAGAAATAACCAGCTTCCTGTTCAAACATGGGCCGACAATGTCAACAAAACTTTGTGTATGTTAGAAATTGGAGCAATTTAAGTATTATCAACATTTCACATCATAATTTATACATGTAGGAATTCATCGACGCATGGTACACACGGCTACACATCAAGCTATACATTTCCAGTTTATGCTGATCTTGCATTGTATAGGATTTCCGTACAATGCCAGGTCAGCTTATACTGGAAATGTATAGCTTGATGTGTAGCCCTATGTACATTGTAGCTGGTTTTCAGATTAACATTTATCTACATTATGTCTGACTAAAGCATGATTCGCGTTAGGATGAAATATGCGATGTTAAAATATTATCGAAAGCGGACATCGATAGCACTTACGTAATAGAAATGATGTTTATTCACTCTCAATATTAAAATGAAATCAAGCGATAGATATCTTATCAGTTGAAACGTTATTAATAAAAGTATCTTTAGTAAAATCTAAAACGCTGCAGTTAAAATTTGGATTTGGTAGGTATTATTATCATTGAATAGTTTCATTTTCTATTTTTGTTGTATCCAGGCGAAACAGTATGTATATTTACACTGTGTAATGTACCTATATAGTGTTTTTTTAGGGTTCAGTACCCAAAAGGCGCCAAACGGAACCCTATTACTAAGCCTCCGCTGCCCGTCCTTCTGTCTGACAGCAGGCTGTATCTCATGAAACTTAATAGGTAGACAGTTGAAATTTTCACAGAATGTGTACAGACGCCAGCACATCAACCTACTACAATCTGTCAAATTTCTTTAATAGATTTTCAACTTTATCACTATATTATAAGGTTCAGAGTTGATTGGGAAAAATTTACAGTTTCGGGTAGGTTGACCTGCCAGCTGGCGTCTGTACTTCTATTGCCGCTATAACAACAAATAAAAAAAAAAATTTTTTTTATTGAAGGTGGTCCAAAGAAAGAAAGGTATTTTTTTAAACTAAAGTATTGAAAAAAATGTATGTAGTGTTAAATATTGTACGGTGGTACGAAGCCCATCATGCGCAAGTCCGACTTGCTTTTGTTTAGATTATATATCTTAATAAATGGATAACATACATACCATTGACAGATTCATTCGCAAAAAGATATTTAGCAAACTGGTAGAGAATTTCTTCGATATCTGTCACAGTTTGCCCCGAAGAATTACATTCACCAATTTTTAAGAAAAGCTATGCATAGAGACCGTTTAGGGCTAGATGGTTCTAGAAAGGCAACCGCATTTAACACAAATTTTGTCTCAGTTTGATTGTTTCACGACTTGAACTAACCGACTGAATGTACTTACTGGAATTCAATAGAAGTTTAATAGATTTGAAGAATTCAAGTAATACTATGTTCAAGTTATTTATATGTAAATAACGTATATATACTCGTATTTCAGTTGAATTTGTGAACGCTATTTAATGGCCTCAATAAATTAATGTGTTTCAGAGAGGCACTTAACAAATGACATCTAACTTTGTGTTCTCAAGGGTTGTTGTAACTAAAATTTCTAGCTCTGTTGACGAACTGTACAAATTCTGTGCCTTCTCATCTCTGACAAAAGTTATAGTTGGCAACTTTACCCTCGTTAGGCGTAGGTAATAATGCTGTTCTAGAGAAGGAAAAGTATTTCAATCTATTTTGGGAACTCGTTTAGGTACTGTTTAGGCCAGAAATGCAAGGTCTTGGCTTAAGCGGTTTTTGATAAAGGTTTAAAAAATGCTAAGCTAAACAACAAATCTATTTACTCGTAGGTTTGTTTTGTTCCTTATCTACTAAACAATAAAAATAAAGTAAATTAAAATAAAAAAAACGAAAAAAATAGGTTATTTGTCACAGAAACACGTGCATACAAAAAGATGTATCTTTTTTCACATATTAAGTTGTTTATTATCTATACTGTACTCAAAATTGATCCGACGATCACATCACATAGTAATTTCATAAACAATATTGCAATGTTATGTACTTTCTGTGATTGATCGTGAATAAAATAATGTTCACAATATTATCAAGACTTTGTTCACTGGACCTGTTTACCTTTTAAGTAGACTGTAGGTACATACTACATAATAATAATAACATACCATTATTTTAGGTACTTAAACAACTAACAAAGTATTTGATGAGAGATACAATAATCAATTATTCTGTTGCAGTTCATTCTTTTGTCAATATATTTACAGTTTTACATATTTTTTTTGTGATTATAAATACATATATTCTTGAATATTTAATTAGGTAATCATAATTTCATTTGGATTTATAATAATAACTTTATAGTTAAAAATATCACAAAAATGAAATGAATGTGTAAGACACACTCTCATTAAAAATATAACAAAAGGAAAAATTTAATATCCACTAAAAACCTTGGGCCAGAAGAGTCCCTTCTAATTAACTCGAGTAATCAGAAAAATAAAACAAAATAGATCTTATATAGCATCACGAACACTATACAGAAATAGTCAGCAGCTGCACGTCATGACTGTGTGTCCTAAAAAGGTTAAATGATTTACTCATCTTTATAAAAGTGTTTAGTAAAGATTTGATTAGTAATGACCGTAGAATATTATATATGGTTATGATTTCGATGAAAGGTTGTCTCTAAACTTTGAGCCTGTACTTGAAAAACTGATGTGAAGGTATAGAAGTATGAGAAACAGGGTGTGAAGTTCAGTCCCTTTTCTATGGAGAATGATCCATAGAAAAGGTAGGATCCTCCGACCAGACGGTTGTTGTGTCTGGTGGGCTACTACCCGATGATTGATTTCGGGTCGTTGTATATATTCTAGTAGCGCGGTAAACTCTGCTTGCGCTATGCAGGATTATTGCGTGATGTCGGTGTGTTGCGTATTTATATGCTGCCTCAAAGGAATTTCTTGTTCACCCCCTGAAGCTCACGAAGTGTAAATATTCACTCATTCAGATACTGACCGTGTCAATCGCCGTTTTACTGCTAGGCAAATGAGTGATGGAATTGAAGTATTTATTGCTTCTTAATACCATTGCTGTGCAAAAGAAGCGAATATTGCGGATTTATTATCAGAAATACAGATAGATGGATATCATATTGTTTACTGCAACAATTAGTCAAGCTGGGCTTACGACAAGCTATCGTTTTACGCCTGAGGTATTAGCGTAATAGCCAGAGCTTCCTCGTTCAATGAAACATATTCATTCGTACATTTAGGTACTTGTCTAGTTACAAAAAAAAACTTCTAATAATACTTTTTTTATAGTAAAACATATTATTAAAATATTTTTTTATAGTGATACAAATATATTATATGTATCATGTGATAATGTAATGTATAACATTTTCCATCATTACAAATAACGGTTGTACCTAACCCCATCTTGTTGCACACAGTCCATACAAATAAAATGAGCTAAGAGTACTGTGAACTAAAGTACCTTAATCCTTTGTGTAAAGTGCCAAAGTGCATTAAAGTTTAACAATACCACAACTTGTCGTTGTAAAGACTCTGCCATACGTAACTTGGGAGTCCTAAAAATAATTTACGGTGCTATAAATAGCGGTTAGTAGTGCTATAAATAGCGGTTAGTAGTGTAAAAACAAACCACCAAATTAAAAACAAAATAAACCATCATTATTTTGTTTTTATTTGTTTAAGCTTTGTGTTGTCGCCGTGAATGTGCAAGTATATACTCCCATGAAAGCGTGGTTCTGAACAGTAGGATTTTCATTTGTAGAGTTCGACATCATTTCACTCTCCCCTGACGTGGTTCATTCATGAGGATTTCCAAAAAAGTAAAAAAACCGTTCAAGTGCGTGTCGGACCACGCACAATGAATGGTTCCGTAGTTGGGATGAATTTATCCTAAAAACAAACTTACATTTGAAGTTGAAAAATATATACGTCAAATTAATGGTTTGGTCTTATCTTCTCAAAAGAAAAAAAACATAAAAATGCCCAATTAAAAACGCAATTTAATTATCTGCTCAACCCGGATCTATTTCAGAGGTTATCTGAAATTACGAACCCAAAACACGAGATGACCCTCAATATTTACGACTCACACTCAACTAACAGAGTTGATAAGTCGAAACAAAAACAGCTGAACACTTAAAAACGTGTAAACATCAACTTACGTGAAAATTACAACGTATACACGGCAGGTTGAAAATTTATGACGCTATCGTGTGGTTTAATATTGGGGTCCCGTGTATCACATCCTGTGGGCTGTCTAACCCCACCTCGCATATATGGAGCCTGTAATTTGCATTTTGAGTAAACGCTGTGCAGTTAAAACTTTCCCTGCTAAAAGCCTCAACGTCTGCCTTGTGCTATATAAACTTCGTCTCAACAATCATTTTGGACTCCGTCTTAAAGCGGACGCTCTAAGATGTTATTTCATATTTCTGTACACTCTCTGTTTTAATAGTTAGGTTACCTACATTGTATGTTAAATGTATTAAGTGAGTTAACTTGTTCGTTTGTAAGTGTTTGATGGCTGTTTGAAATGAGAATCGGAATAAAAGTATAATGAACTACTGTGTCATTCATTTTAAGTTATTTTAGAGATATCAGGACACGCTTTTGGGCACAAGGCTGTGGATTAGAACCTGGTATATACCTACTTACCGAAGTAACTTTTTTACTTGATATGGGTTCTTTCTATACCAATTGAACACCGATGATACGTATACGTTGCAAACGCTATTGTCAATACTGCATCCTAATTGCGTAAAACACTATCAATCACAATCTAAATGATTTTGAAGGATATTGCTTATCCATTGCTTCATATGTTCGAAAAATTTGTCTGCTCAACAACGTAAGTAACGCAATGAATGTTGTTGAACTGTCAAAATGAAAGTTGTTGCTACTGTCAGTGTGTTACGCAATTAACCAGTTCGTTCCTTCACAGTACCTATGAGATAATACGTTTGCCTTGCTACTGCAAGCACATGCTGCTATTACACAAATTTGAATAGTTTTTATACCTTTAATTAAGTATGATTTCCTTCATTTAAACATAAAAAATAAAAAATCAAACAATTAAGCTACAAAATAAAAAATATCTACTATATAATTTGCATAGTATGCTAATTCTATGGAAGAAATTGTGTTCTGCATTCACAAGTGCGTTGTTAAGATAAGGAGGTGTTTCGACAGACGTACTCGTAGGTACTCACATTGCACCCCCGTCTTAAAGGTCCGCGACCCGCGCGGATCGTCAGGTCCTAATTAGAGACCTAGCCCCGAATATTACGAAGAATCAAAAATGTGTAATGACTTTCACCAAAATTATTTATTTATTTATAAGAAAGTGACTTGTGTCTAACTTTGTCTTGAACTTTATATATGCGTTTATTTAAAAACGAACTTAATGATAGTGTTATCAAAGTTTTATTTACTTCGCATGGTTTTGATGACTAGAGGAAACATCGAGATTTCATTATTTTATGTAGGTAAGTTTAATATTAACATATTATACACATATATACTTTCCGGAATACATTTTCTAAATGATGGTGAAAATCGCGTCAAAATTTTGAACACGTTCCGTAATTTAGCAGTACGCTGTCACACAGACACACGAAAATCGACGTTAATATATAAAATATATAGATATACAGATATATATATTAGGCTAGTAGTGATGTATCAGACTTGAGTTTCTAGAACGAGATACTCTACTCTACTAGGACAAGCTTAAATCAGCATTAACATTTTCCTAGAAACTTTCCAATAAACTGATTGAATCATAAAACATTGAAACAATGGAAATCCAAAACTTGTAGCTAGTTATTGCGCGCAAGAGATAGACCTTTAAATCTTTTATAAGTCGAAACTCTAAAGCTGTATAAAAGTTTTGTAATGTGGCCGTGAAATATGTGGAGTCTGCCTTCAACTTTGCCCGGGAAGTTCCGACCGCGTCTGTCCCGAACACCGTTGTCACGATTCACAAGACGCAATCCTTATTGCTTCAATAACTTCAATTCTGTTTCGAATACATGCACACCCTACTTTCCTGACTTCTCTAACGTGTTTGGAGAGCTATCCCTGTTTATTATTATTGGATTTTCTTTACTTTATTAGAGCTTTAGTTTTTACGATGTCACCAGTCGTTAGCACAATAAAAATGTTTGTGCCTTGTTCAGTGGACCGTTAGCCGACGCTTTGTATTAACAGCATAAGTTGTAAACTTTGATGTGGGTATGACCGTTTTAGTTATTATATAGATACATATGCTTAACACGCTGGCTTACAACTCGCCTCAACTAAGAGCTGCGATCAATGGAACTTGTTGAAGCATTACGTTGCTAAGTGAAATCGTTGTCCGAGTTTTGAGTACCTATCTACCTAATCTAATTAGATTTTTGCGTTGATCGACGATGGACGTGGTGGATCACTCCTCACTGGTGATCCCTCTTGCAGAGAGGACGCTTGGGCCCCGGCAGTGGGAACATTATAGGCTATTTATACTTTAGTTGTTGTTGTTGTATATGGAGCGTTCCAATTAGAATTACATGTTAAATATGTAAGAAAAAGAAAATTTTAATAAAGTTTCACTTTCCAGTAATATTAATTAGGACCTACCTAATTAATATTGCTGTAAAGTGAAACTCAACAACTACTGTTAAAAATAAGTATTTCAGCATTTTATGAGGAAACTTCTGACAGTTCAAAATGATATATGGTCAGGTGGCCGCAACTAAGCTAATTAAAACTGCACAGATCGTCAACATTTAAATTATAGGTATCATGTCACTTTATGCGTTTACGCTGTACGTCAGCAATTTCCTGACATAAAATTCAATTTTCCTCATCCCGAATGTCTAACGAGTTGAAACATGGGTCAACACTTGTGCCCACATAATTCTGCGTTCACACTTTTAGTGCTATATGGACCACAGAAAAATCTGATAATTCAAACGATGTTTTGAGAAACACGAGGACTTCAGGAAAAGAAACGCATTCTGTTATGCTTGTATCAAATATCTTGTAGTACTCATACATCTAAGATAAGCATCTAAAATAAGCATCGTATATCTAAGTAACAATGGCATTTACATTTCAGTATACGATTTACATCAAAATAATAATAAAAACTTAGATTATTACAGTTTGCAATTCCCTCGCATACAACTCTTAATTGACTCCAGCGTGGTCGGTAAAATGTACTGCTCAAACATTCTATGTTGTTCTTTCATTTGCTCAACAACACTGTAATTAAGTTCTCTCATATTATATTTTTATATCTCTTAAAAATACCCCAAACATTACATAATATTCCTTTCATATACTTATTAACAATTCAACGAACTTGTAATCTAATTATCATGCTTATGTTGAACAATTACTCTGTGCCTTTGTATGCTTCTAAGTAATCTATAATAGTTGTGGCAAAGTCTAAACCAATCAAGTTGGCTCAACGTCCTATACGAAGGACGTAAGTGCGTTATAATGTCCAATCTGTCCTAGGATTGAGGGTAAATTTTACGTCAAGTCCATTCCAAGTGTCCCCGACGATTTTTTATTATTGGCTGAACGAATTTAGTATCTGGGGAGATATAAAAGGAAATGAAGCTAAGCCCTTCGGAAATCTCAGAAATTGGTCTTTTTCTCAGAGTGCGTATGAGGACAATGGTACGACTCGGATCCAATGAAACAGAGTTACTTTCGTTACTCTGGGGAACAGTTTTTACGATCGACTGCGAGATTTACGCTTCAATAGCATTTCGAATACTTGAATATTTTAATAAGTTAATACCTTTTTTCTGGGCGAGGAATAATGGTTTCCTTTTCATTAATAAGAAAACGATTGGCATTTTTAGCAAACGTTTTTTCTAAGGACCCTACTTATCAATATACCTTTGAAGACGAAAGGTTCATTTTGTTTATAAAAATATGCTAACAGTCGTTTCGATTCCGTTGAGAATCGGTAATGAGTGTTAGAAAGCTCTTCAACCAGTTAATTTTAGTAAAATTCGTCTCCAGCGAAGCTTGACACAGGTCTGAGCGCAGGTATTAACACAAGTATAACTATAGTTGATCGCACCCGTGGGTCCCATTGCAAGTTTACCAGTGGATGTGGGGCTTCTAATGAAGCGACAGCCGAGATGAAACTTACACAACAACCACCACCGGGAAGCCTGTAAAAGGAAAACACGTAATTGCTTACCTTGGTTAAAAAAGCTGCAGGTTTTTCTCGATACGACAAAATATATAACATAGAGTTAGATCTCACCTCAATAAATTAGTTATTTCACGACAGTATTGTACTACTAACCCATTAAACCCGTCCATTGTTAAAACTTAATGTTGTTAATAAGCTGAAAATATGGGTAAACAATCTGCAACATCATAGCAAACTTCGCTGACTTCGGAGCCTTCACTAAAGTCTCTGTTGGAAACAGTGGCTCTATATATTTTGCGGCATATTAGAAACTGGCGCTCACCTATGCTAAAATATGGAAGTTTACGCCGCGAACACGCTCCGTTAATTGTAAAATTTGGAGTTTGATAACTTCACCCGAAACTTTTACATTGCCGGGTTGAATTTAGTGCGACAGGCAACGTTTTGACAATAACTGGTCACTTCAGTGTTACTGTGAAATCTGCGACTTTTCTCTTCATTAAATATTAACTACTTGCGGGACGCAACTGGGACACTGCTTCTGAGTTCTGACGCATGAATCCTAATTTACAAAAAACAGTACCCATATTTTAAAATTGCTGTGTAAACAGAACTTTTAATAACTAAATTTAAATATTTCTCTCAACAAAATGTCACATGATTTTGAAGGTTTCAATTTAACTTAAGTAGCGGAGAAAACTCTCTAAGAATCTTAAATAGAAAGAAGAAAGAAAGAAAGAATAATATTTATTTGGACACAGTTCGTGAAACACATAATACAAAGATAAAAGTGAAAATAATTATAAAGCAATAATAGTGTGTGCCTCACGGCTGCGCCCAAAAAGGTTCATTTCAGCATTAATGCCCGACAAATGCTGTCTGACGCTGGTTTTCTAATGAACCCTCATGGACAAGTGACGGGAAGTACCAACAGTTTCAACATACCTAATACATAATTTTTATATCTCTAAATAAATAAATAAACTATATAAGGTCTATTTAAATAATTGTTTCGAATCAATGTTATTTCCACCTAAACAAACATCAACTTTATGAAAATGTAAATAAAATTGATTTTAGACTGACTGTCATAAAAAATTATATGAAGTCGTAGCGCAAACTGAACCCTATGAGTAGGTATTACAGTTGTTCTTCCTAAAACTCGTGTTTGCTTACATGTTTGGCTAACAAACCGCGAACGCAGATTAGTATGCAAACGTGAATTAAAAACCAAAGAAAAAACAATCTGAAAACAACAGGAACTGTCCAAGCAAAAACCTGTTCTTAGCGATGAGCCAAACAGTGCACCGTCCGTGCACTCACAAAGCGCAACAGACCGCCGACCGCGGCGGACAGATACAGCCAGGGACATTCAAAAAAGTGTTATTTATTAGGTCTGGGTTCCTAAAATGTGGGGGAAGGTCTTGTCCTTGCTTTGAGGGTGCAAACGTGGATTTGATGTTCTTCCATAGTAATTTTGGATTATTTATTTTATTATTTATATTGTACCTAAAGTATGCAATTTTTTCATGATACAAGGAGCTTTCTACCAAGGATTTTAGCTGTTTATAGTAAACTTTTTTTGGTCCCGATTTAGTATTCCTATATTTGGCTAATGCATTGTCCCGCAACCGCATCATGAGCTGGATAGTGTCCGTAATCCAGGGATACGATAATTCTCTGATACGACAAGTTTTAAGTGGCGCGTGGACATCAAACAAGGATATTATACAGTGGTTAAAAGTATCAACCATGTCATTCACATCGGTAAATTCAGGAACACGACCTATGTTTGATTGTGACAAATCCGTATAAAAAGTATCCATACATATGTCTTTCATCGGCCTAAATTTGATTATATATATGGTATACATTTGTCTCGCTTTATGTGAAATTCACTGACTATAATAGAAGGGTTCCCTCTATCTGGCAGAATTTTGATGCTCCGAAATTTATTTGGCATAACACACTTGGCATAATCTTCTTTAAACGAATATATATAGGGCATAAAAATCATTTAATATAATTATTGTTTGGCCGAATGTTTATATGTCCGAATTTACAAAGGCATACTTTTAAGATGGCAGAATTTTATTTGGCATAATTTACTTTTGGCAAAGCTTAATTTCGCATATTTTCGTTTCACATAACGTTTATTTAGAGCGACGATTATTTAGAATAATTTCACTTGGCATATTAAGAAGATGGCAGAATTTCATTTGGAATAATTTTATTAGGCATAATTATTGTCATTTCTATAAAATGTAATCATATTCTTAACCTTAAATTAAAATTGAAATATTGTCTTAAAAAGTCAATAAGTTGTACTACAAAAGTTAGTGAAGTGACAGAACCGAATCGCTGCAAAACCGACTGCACGTAGTCTTGTCTGCCCTACCCCTAGAGTGTAATTTAAGCCCGCGTAGGCGCGGAGGGGCGAGGCGGCCCGCGAGCTGAGGAGCAGGTGGTTTTAACGCTCGCCGCCGCGGCTGAGGCTGGCCGGCTTAGCCGGCCAGCAAGCCGAAGCTGCTGTGGTGAGCGTTACAACCATCTGCGACGAGAAGCTTGCGTGGGATCGCCGGAGCCCCGCAGCGCCGGAGCCGTGACAGAAACCATGCCTGCTGCATGTTGCATGCTTGCTTGCATGCTGCATGCTTGCTTGCATGCTGCATGTTTGCTTGCATGCTGCATGCTTGCTTGCATGCTGCATGCATGGTGTGTGCTTTTTTGCATGTTTGCATTCTACATGCTTGATGCATATATGCATGGTGTGTGCTTTTTTGCATATTTGCATGCTACATGCTTGATGCATGCATGGTGTAAGCTTGTTTGCATGCAAACAAGCTTACACCATGCATGAACTATGAATTTTCCGTAATGTGATAGATGAGTCTTTCAATTATTATGGATATGAAAAGTATGCCAAAAGATGATTCTAACTGTAAACTTTCTGAAATATGATAGTTCTACCTTTTAATGATTGATTATCGATATGAAATGTATGAATGCCAAAAGACTATTCTGACAGTGAACTTTCTGCAATATGATGGTTCTACTTTTTAATTATTATGGATATGAAGTTTATGCCAAAAGACGATTCTGACAGTGAACTTTCTGCAATATGATGGTTCTACTTTTTAATTATTATGGATATGAAATTTATGCCTAAAGATGATTCTGACTTACAAAATTATGCGTTTTTAATGTATTATAAATGAGTGTATGCCAAACGATTTTCTGCGAAATGAAGTTTATGCTATGCGCTGTTATGCAAAATAATATTATGACATAAAAAGTTCTGCTATAAAGGGGGGACCCATAATAGAATGGCCTGTAATCGAACCAAAAGATTCCACCGTCGTATACCTTGCCCTAAGGTCTGTGCACAGTAGGTCGATAAGAGTCTCACTCGTATCTGTATAATGAGTAGGCATCGTGACAAGTTGAACGAGACTTACGCAAGTTAAAAATTCTTGCACTTTTTTGGCTTTAGTCTCGTTTATGTTGAGCATGTTCACATTGAAATCACCGAGCAATATATAATGGTCACAGTTACCCAACGTAGCAAAAGTGTTCGTGATGGCATCAAGGAAGTCATCTATGTCAAACCACGGTGGCCGGTACGCTGTACCAATGGCAATTTTTTTACCGCTTAACGATATTGTCAGCCACATCTGTTCGACGGAATCGAACCTGGGATCAGCCGTGCCAGTACAGATGCGCGCGCTCAGACCCCGCCGCAGATAAAACCCAACGCCCCCACCTCGTCCCGCGCGAACAGCTGACGGCCGCGGAGTGTGACACAGACGATAGCCAGGCACGACCGGCGCGCGCCCCTCCTCCCCCGGCCGGAGCCAAGTTTCGTTTATAGCCAGTAAGTCAAAACTGTATAAATAATGAAACCTGATAGCTAAAATTCCACCCAACTCGCGATTTGAGCCCAGAGAACCTTCCAATCTTTCCAATTAATTATTAATTTAACCTTTACAAATTATAGCATAAAACATTATAACTTTAATAAAATTGATATTTAGGTACTAAACATCATATTATTTTAGTTCGTAGAAATACACCTTAATCACCAAAGATTAAATTTACTGAAAAATCTCTTAACGGTCGGCCATTGACATTGACATTTAGGAACAGGATATGGAATTGCAAATCAACCTAAATCTATTACGAAACGGTACTACGTTTATTTCTAAACGGATCCGTATTTCACCCTTTCAGCGCAGATACATACAGCGGCCGATCTAAGCCGAAAGGTAGCCCCAATCGAACAGTTCATACGCTCATTTGTGCGATGAATATAGGTCGTCTCATACATCAGCGTGGCAGATTGTGGTGACATCGATCAGAATAGTATGCTTGCAAATTTGGCAGCTGCTAACCAAACAGGATTATGTGATACCAGTGCGCGCGAGGATTCGACTGTAATCTGATTTATGTACCATGTGTTATGCACTGTACCAGGCATATACATTATATATACATACTACATCTAAGTATCGTCATAAATCAGTTTAGAAGTGTTCAAAACAAACAAAAAAAAAAGTTTTGTGGCATTTCATTTGATATCATTTTCAATGTCCAGTGTCCATACAAACAGAATGCATATGGCTATTCTGGTCAACACAGGTTTTTTTAGACTGTAATAATGCCCTTTATCTTTGATATTTATTTCATTTGAAAGCTACCCCCGTTTGCTTTGATTTAAAAACTTTTTGTTTGCATAAATTAAAATATGTTTTATGGGGATAAAACTCGTGTAGTTCCGGGTTACAAATGGCACCCGTAGGAGTTGACCCCTCCACGTGGAGTGTTGAGAGATGACTAATTGGCGGTAGGGGATGGACAGCATCCACCGACAGTATCATCGTACACTCACACAACACCATGATATAACATTTTCATTCTCACCATGAAACATCATGAAATATGAATCTACAAGGTCAAATTAAATTAACTAGTGAAACTCCGCAGACATGATGGGTATCTGAACACGATACAAAAATAAAAATAAACATTTGATGTTTGTTTTTGGAGTGGCGTGTGGACTGCTTGTAGATACTTATATTACTTGAAGTATGAGTTGAAAAAATCTGTTTTTTTTTTGTTTTATCGGGGTTAGACCCATAATGTCTGCGGAGTTTCGCTACCTAATATTGTTCTCCATTTTTAGGGTTCCGTAGTAAACAAGGAACCCTTATAGTTTCGCCATGTCCGTCTCTCTGTCCGTCTGTCCACGGCTTAGCTCAGAGATGGTTAGTTCTAGAAAGCTGTAATTTGGCATGGGTATACATATTAATCACGCCGACAAAGAGGTAAAAAAATTCTTTTAGAGGGTCTCTACCTCCCCTACACGTAAAGTGGGGATGTTTTTTTTTCTCATCTTTCCCATGGTGGGATGTCGTTAGAAAGTTCGATCAAAAATAGTGGGTATGTCAAAACCATTTTTCAATTTAGGGATCCGTTTGCGAAATATTAAGCTTTAAAGTGCTAGTTTTTGTTAGAGTCAAGTGTATCCCTGCCAGATAAATGGTTGTACTTGGATTTCTGAAAAAAATCACAGCAGTAGTTAAAAGGAAAACTATCACAGCTAAGTATTTACAGGTTAACGAGTAATAATCGACCAACTAAAATTTGCAGTGTGAAAAACATGTTCTCCCATACATTCCGTATGGTAGAACATGTTTCATAAATTCAACCCAACTACGGAACCCTTCAACGTGCGGGGTCTGACACGCACTTGGCCGGTTTTGTTTATTGTTAATATCTTTACCACCGTGCTTCGGACTGCGTATCATCTCTATGCCGACGATTTGTAGCTTTACTGTCAGGCAAGTGTTGATAACATTTCTGAAGCGATTGGGGAGCTAAACCGGGATTTAGGTGTGGTTAAAAACTGGTCTAACTGATTTGGGGTGGCGGTTAACCCTACCTCAAGTGTCAGGCTATCATAATAGGGAGCCTCCACAGCATAAGAAAGCTGAATGGCTTAACTGTGCCACCTTTAATCAAGGAATTTCTCCTGTATTATGGGTGGAGTGGAGGCAATCGATGGCGGGGATCTCTCGCGTCCGGCCCTGGTCTAGGCCATGGTACGGAGCGAGAGGGCATGGGAGGCCGTCACCTCCTTCTGCGAAGCAGTAATGCTCGCGGAAGAGGAGGCAGAACGCGTGAGGAAGAGGCAAACTTCGCGCCCTCACGCCTCTAGCCGCCGCAGGAGACGCCCTGGGCGTCGGGAAACGCAGGCAGATTCCCAGCCACCGTAATGGGTAGCTCGTCGTCCGATAAAGACCAGGCCCGGATCGACGGTGCGTTGTGTTCCACGCGCGCCTCAAAGAGATGTCAGCAATTGAACAGGTCTGATAGGACCGATGCCTGCCGGGGTTGCGGGAAAGTCCGAAAGGGATACCGTGGCCCATAGCAACGTACAGGCAACTGAAGGATCACGGGTGGGTTTTAGTCAGAAAGAGTCTGACACGCCCTCCCGCTCCACCCAGAGCCGGAGAAGTTATTTAATAATTTACGCATATACGTAGGAAGTTGGCAGTAACATCCCAGCGTTGATTTGCTGGATTCGTTTTCTCCTCTACTGATCGTTATTTCTCCTCACAAAGTTTATTCTATTTATATGTATGTATGTATGTATCTATATATGTATTCTTGTATTTTATAGTTATTTTCGTGTTATCAATTCCTTATGTTGCACCTGCCATGTTTTGTCTCTGCATCACCTTTGGTTGACTGGTAGAAAATGCCTTAGACATTATGACCGCCTTTGTATGGTATGTTTTTTTTACTTGTGCATAATGTTTTAATAAATAAATAAATGCCCATCAGGTCTGCGGAGTTTTGCTAGCTAATTTAATCTGACCCTGTAGATTCAATAAACCCATCACGTCTGTGAAGTTTACACTAAAAGAAATGATTTTATTAAACTGATATTTCAAGTGACTACGTCACTACCTGCGGATGAAAACCCCAAAAAAAAAACTCATCAATGTATTTATTTTTTGTTTTATCGTGTTTAGGTATCGATCCATCACGTCTGCGGAGTTTTGCCGGCAAATTTAATTTGACCCTGTATATCTATTCTTACTAGTAGTATTATAAACGCGAAAGTGAGTTTGTTTGTTTGTTACGCTTTCACGCTAAAACGACTGAACAGATTTGGGTGAAATTTGGCACATAGGTAGACCATGACCCGGATTAGGACAAAAAATATTTTTTATCCCGATATTCCCACGGGATCGAGATTTAAGCGGGTGAAACCGCGGGGCGCAGCTAATTAATTATAAATGCGAAAGAATTTATGTAACCTTTTCACGCCTAAATCACTGAACCGATCTTTACAGATAGGTATCCTGGGACATGCAGAAGAATCTAAGCCATATATATATAGAACAAACAAACAAACTAAACAATTTATTAATAAGCAAATGTTATTATAGTGTCAACGAATATTTAAATGATAAATCCTTAAAACACATAAGTATATAATACTCGTAAGCTAAATGTGAAATTATTGTTACTATAAAATTAATTATTTTGTAAAAGTGTGTTGAGAATAAGTTAGAATAAATTAGATTATAAGTTATATAAATGATAAGTCCTCTTCTCCACATATCTTTCTTTTGCTGTGCCCGACAGGGTCCATGATTGTTTCTTTTGGCAAATATTTACCACCTAAGCCTACATTGTAGAATGCAATAAAGAATTGAGTATTGAGTATTGAGAATAAAATATAAAATGACACGCATGAAATCGCGGGCAACAGCTTTTCTACCTGTAACTTTGTCAGTTTTCATAATTAAAGCTTTAAGTTTTTCACATGGACTCTTTTAATTAAAATTTTTGTGTTTCCGCTTTGCCCTATACTTACCAAAAATATACGTTGTGTAGGTAATCTTGCAATACGCGAAATCTTCCATTCGCGGTTCACTTGTTCGATTTTAAAATAGTCAGACATATCGTGTATTGGAAACGATATTCAAAACTATTCGCATGCAAACCATTTGAATGCAACCAGTCCGATATCATGCGATCCGATATTCAATAAGAACAAAAAAAAACAACTAGGATTTTAATAACAATATTGATAAAGTATTTTATTAAATTAGTGCAGCTCCTAAAACTATGTGGGTAGTTACTAATATTGAACTAAGATTTAATTTAGTCTGATAATATTATACTAGGTTTCTATGTTACTTTGTTACTTGATTGGAATTTTTCTTTTAATAATGTTGGAACTATAGTTATAATAAATATTGGAGCCTCAAGCCATAAATATTAAAACGCTAATTAAAAACTGTTGAAGCAATTTTTTGTGTGTACAAAATAGGAAAGAAATTGGATAAAAACTACGCAGATAATATGAGCGTGCTGTACCTACAGTATTTGATCAGACACAAAATGTGCCCATATTGTCCCACAGCTGGTCAATGTCAAGGGCCTCCCCCAAAAATCTTCTAGGTTTTCTTTTACTGTGATCAAACCGGTTTCTTATGTATTCATAAGGACCTACTTTCGAAACTAATTTGGGAACTGACTAATAGGTAGTTTAGAAAAATAAATCGTGAAGAAGCCTAGTCCATCGTAATTATCAATGTTCGCCCCTTCCGAAAATAAAGAAAGAGAATACGCTTATGTGCGGTAAACATGACGCAAAGAAAGAACAAAACATGAGAATAACAAATTGGGGGAAAATGTGTCACATCCACGCAAAACGGCCATCGCTCAGCATAATGCTGCGACCCTATGCGAGACAGAGTACCAGCGCTGGTTTTCAGCAACAGCGGTCGTTGACGTGATAACGAGGCCGTTGCCCTGCAACAGGCATAGACAGTTCTGTCTAATATCATTAGAACCAATACCAAGAACCTATAATTAGCAGAACAATACGAAACATATTAAACACAGAAATTGTATCTCAACAAATAAAATATGACGTCTCTCGAAATAGCAAAGTTTGCAGTGGCGAAACATTTCTGCACTTAGTAAGCAGCTCTCCTCAACGTCGGCAACAAAGCAAGATTAATTACTTACTTCATCACAAATTCTTCAGAAGTGTTCGTTTTCACACTTGCGAAAACCAAGAGTTTTCAAGAGTTTTCTACGATATTATGATCTATGTGTGGATTCCATAATAAACCGCTACGTTCGCTTTGTATTGAAAATGGTATTGATAAATTGTTGCTTGTTTTGTAATTAAAATTGTTTTGTACTCGTGAATCGAGTTTTAATTTGTTTGTTTAGAATTTAAAGGAACAACTACTCACACTGTGTAAGACCGGCCGCATAGATGCACATTTGTATCGGCACTTGGTCTCGGCACAAAATTTTAAATCTGATCGGAGTCGTGTTTTAAATGCATAAAAGCATTAAAGCTAATAGTTTTGTTATGTAAGATGATACCCAACATCCTTGAGAAAAAGTCTGGAACGACATATTAATTACATAAATATTATATTATAAAAAACATTTAAAAATAGTAGCCCACCGGTATCGGGAATAGGGTCCAAGCTACCGGCGGTCAGGGCTCCAGAGAGCGGAACCTCCTAACAATTCGAGCTGTGTCCAGTAGTACCACTTTCTGAATCAAGCCCTTAATACAGCCGCCCAACGAGAGCCTCCTCAGGTGTTGGTCGAGGCTCTTGGCAATTAAGACATTGGCTGATACGACTATAGGCACAGTGATCGCTGAGTCTATGTTATTATTAAAATGATTACTTTTGTTCTTTTGAAGGACTCTTGTCTGCCCTTCTGAGAATGCACTTTTTTGTGAAACATTCCTTTACTTTTTATCAATGTCGATAACTGAGGGATCAGTTATCGTATTTTCTGCGCTGTAGCAAATTTATAATTTTGTTTATCCGGATATAAATAATGTTGCCTTTGTATGATTTTCCTGCTAAATCATAACAGCTGCACGGGTCGATTGAAGGTTAAGCTACGCTTGTCGCGGTCGGTTCGAAGATGGGTGACCATCCATTACATATCGATACACCGCCGTACCTCGGAAAGCACATTAAGCCGTTGATCCTGGCTGTCATTCGTAGATTTGACCGTCGTTATGGGTAGTCAGAACCCCAAAATTCTGACAACCAGTCTTGCCAAGGGGTATCGTCTTACCCAGTAACTGGGTTGTGGAGGTCAGATAGGCAGTCGCTCCATGTAAAATACTGGTATTCAGTTGCATTCGGTTAGACTGAAAGCCGACTCCAACATACGTTGTTGGGAAAAGGCAATTAGGCAGGTTGTGTGGACGTCTATACTAGATTTTTTTGCAATACTTAGCTACGTAAACATTATGAACTATTTTTGATACCAGCTAAAGATGTAACTCTAGTACCTGTTTGGATATATTTAGAAGTGTACCTGAACATACAATATAATACATCTTATACAGGAAATACGATCAAGTAAGAGCGTTCATATATTATATCAAACGACCCAAACATGTAATTGAATATTACAAATGTATTTTGCAAACCAAATATAAGGCCGATTGGATAGAAACCGCCGCCACAGAGGGTGTCCATTTCCCAAATCCGCAGTGAGGCAATAAAGTGGTAGGCAATAAATAACTGATACAACACCGAAGCCTGGAAGTGGTCTGTGCAGTTTGCCGTGCATTGCGTTCGGTACATTGTTACTGGTTCGAACTGGTATATTGTCCACATTTTTTTTCGACCACTTCCTTATTGTCTATGGTGAGTTTTATCATTGTTTAAACATTTTGTTTACAGGAAATGCGAGACAGATCGAAAAGAAAGTATGCACAGCAATTTAAGTATAAGGCAGATAAGAGAGGAGCAAAAATGCATTGGATAGAAAAGATGACTACAACGGTAAGTGACTGGCATAAGAATAAGAATGATTTATTTGCAAGAGAACCTTTTTGTAGATATAAATTCTATAGGAGATGGAAAAATAAAATGACGGGTGTAGAAGTTTTAGCTTGTCTGTGAGAAACACTTGTCTTTGGGGACTTTTGTTTTGTAAATGATAACTATAGAGAGCCTGTCTTGACAATGACCTCCATCTATTTTAGATTTTCAACAAGTAAAGCTAAATCACGGAATTTGTTTAAACAAACTTCCAACTTCATGAAGTCCTTATTGTTTTGAAGAATTAAACTCATTTCATTTGATGGATGGGTTGAACATGAAGTCATGAGAGGCAGTTTAAGATGAAGTATAGTGTAAGAGGGAACATAGTTATCTTCGTAAGTCCCTGCCAGTCTGGCTTGGAGCCAGCGGACGACGGAATCTGCGAAATAAGACAAATTTTTGGCAAATGCTATTTCAACTTGAGACTTTGTGATTGTCTTTATTATATACCTTTGATTTTCACTTACTGTATACAACAAAGCGATGCGGAAAGGGAGGTATTTGCCCAACATTGGGATGGGAGAGGTTGAGTCGTCGATTGGTTCTAAGAATTGTATTTATCTGGCATTCAAAACATGATACCTACTCAGTACTATTGCATTTTGTACTGAAATATATACCGAGGCCATTGTCATCGAGCATAACACAAAATCCGAGAATAAAATTTTACCGGAACTGACAAAGGTATTTAGGGGTTTATATTCGTTGTTTGGATGTAAGTGACAAACCGACAGTAAGGTGATGAGAAAGTGAGTGTAAGTATCTACCGTGTTACAGCTTGCTAGCATGTGGTTTTTAGCTCCTAAACTAATCGGGGTAAGCTATTCTTTATTATAAACTATCAAGTTTAAGGAATCACAATACATACAGCCTGTTTTTGTTCAGTTTTACCTTCAGAAATTATAACAATTGATCTCGCCTTCCTTTGTATAACATTAGTAATATTAAATTAATTCCATTGTTAAGCTGAAACTAATTTAACTTTACAATAGCGCTATTTGTTAAACTAGTGTGTTTTTCCGCGCGCCATCTAATAAAGCATTTATTATAGCCTCTAGAAGTTTCAAAACTTGGTGTTATTAGAAAAAGTTCTTAAGTAATCACTTACACTTACTTAACTAGTACATAGGATTAACGAAGCATTCTCACGTAGAAGCGGTAAATATTTCAAGTTGGTCATTTAAGTAACTTATAACTTGGTAAATGACCACGAGTTATTTAAGCACGTGCATTTAATTAACACAGTAATGTATGTTATGCTATTTATTATAACGTGTCGTGTTATTATTTTTATAATATTTTTCGAGGTACAGCAGTGCAAAGGTTTAATCATGTACAAAACAATGGCTATAGTGCGAGACGCCCGCAAAATATTTCAGCAGTAGATGACAAAACAGTCTATAGAAGAATATGCCTAGCTTGGGAAAGTCTGTCACCCAATCAGAAATATGCCTGATTCCCTACAATGGCCGTGGGTGACGAGTTCCGGACAAAGGGATGGGACATCCGACAATGGGCCAGCTAATTCCGTCTTCCCGGTTTGGTGGAATTCCCAATTGGATTTTCCTACGCAAGGAAAATGCAGAAACCGAAATCTCGGGAAAGAAAGGTATTTTCTATAATTTTTGTTCCAAAATAGACTTAAGCTCGAATAAATCTACATTCCATTTAGGTATATTCATAACCTGCATAAAGTCAATTCACAAAATATTCGCCAAATGGCTTCCACTCATGTTTTGAGAAATTGTTTTCTTCTTTGAATTTATTAAAAGCATCAGAATCAATGCTTATGATACTGTGTACCCAGTGTATCAATCCCATACATACCTACAAAATACATTCCTTCACAAATTATTTTTGCATTGTAAAACTAGAGCTTTTGTAATAACTTAATATTGCCGCAAGTAATCTTTTTTCTTTTGTCGTTGTGCTCCTATTAAAGAGGGGTAAATTAACTTATTACAAACTTTTTCTTTTCACGCTAACAGCTATCGGTTATTTAATACTTTCCAGTCATTGTTTGATTAAACTCGTTCGCGGCAATGTGTGGTGATTGATAGCTTTTACGTAATATTTTAATAAACGAAACCAATTTAAAATTTATCGGCACTTTTGGTAATACATGCTTATTTATTTACTGGTGTTGAATTAACGGTACGTGATATAAATGATCTAATAACTCTTTTATGTAATTTGAAATGGAAAATTATAACTATAATCACTTTATAATTTTAAAAGGACTGTGATGTAAATAATGTTAATGGGCATGTTGATGACTCGAACGTATTGCTACTGTATTTATCAAATACCTACTACATTGTAAAGAACATGTTTTACATTTAGTTTGTTGCTCATATTTAGGTATACTAGTCAGTTAAATAAATGCTTAACTTAAACACAAACCTCATTCATCATCATTTATCATTAAAGTTGTAGGTTTTGCAGTCTTCCAGCCCATTAGAGCTAACCACTCAAAACCGTGAACGAAAAATAACAAAATGAAAAACCATTTCATCTTGAAAACATATTGCGAAAGAATTTTCTTAGTCGGCTCCGGAAATTTCTGGTACAAGGAAAGCGAAATAGGTGACGATCGAACCTTGCTTTATAGAGCATACACCGCCCTGCTGTTGTTCATGTACGGTTTCATGACGATATTCGAAATTATGGCTGCCACGATGGGTGACTATCCCGAGGACGAAAAACGTGACTCCGTAAGCTTGGCCGTCAGTCACACAATAGTTATGATCAAAATGCTCTCGGTTATTACCAACAAAACGTTGATAAAAAGCCTGAATCATAAAATGGTGTCAGTTTGTGAGAGTCACGAAGAAAGCGCGTTGATGACGGAGAAATATAAGATCATGAAAATAAATGTCATCGCTTACGTTTCGGTCGTTTATGGCTCATGCTTTTGCTTTGTTTTTGAAGGATTAAGGAAAATGTTTACAGGTTAGTTAATTTCCTTTTATCAAAGTACAAAACGCGTTACGTAATACTAAATTTAAAAAGCCGCTAGGTCGAATCCGCACATTATATTGTTTTAATCGGATTATTTCTCAAATTCTCTTTTAAAATATAACAAGGACATGAAATTGAACTTTAAGGAAATATTAAAAAGCATTTTAAACTTGTAATCCGCTTCGGTTAAATGTCAGATTGTGTTGCTAAATATTAATTTATTTTTCAGGATCTCATTTCGTAACAGTGGTGACGTATTACCCTACGTTTGAAGACGATTCAATGCTAGCAAACTTTGTCCGAGTATTCACCACAGTAGTCCTGTACATTATGATGATCAGTATGATATTATCAGCCGACACCTTTACCATGATCTATTTAATCATGTACAAGTATAAATTCATGACCCTCAAACAGTACTTCGAGAAGTTGAGAGAAGAATTCTTTGCGTTGAATAACAGAGGAGAATATGAGAAGGCAACGGAAAAACTGGCCAACGGACTTGTGGAAGGAATAAAAATGCACAATACTCTTATCCGGTAGGAATTTAAAGAATATCATTCTCTTGGCCAATAAAACACGGATCGAACCGAACCTGAGACAAAAGCAAGCTAAGATTGTAGTGGAAAGGGAAGCCTCATAGGTACATAATTGGCATAAAAAATTCTAAGAAACATCGTCATTACATTTGGCACTAAATTGATGAATTGTGATGGCAAAATGACAGGGGTGCTAGAATGTCAAAATTATCTAGTAATTAAGACCAAGAAAGAGCAAATAAATTTAAATTGAACCTCCTTTGTAAAGAAATGTTTTAATTTCAAGAAGAAGTAGTTACAGGAGACAGACATTAATCAAGGTCAATCCAATGTCAAACGGAGCATAATTCTTTTTATCTCATCAGGTTATCGGGCGACATCGACAAAGCGTTTGGGACGGTGATGGCGCTACAAGTTTGTCAAAGCTCGGGGTCGGCCGTCTCTCTCCTGCTTCAAATTGCCGTAAGTAATCGCATTGTTGTACCCCAGTACCTTCGCAACTCGGTAAACTTGCAAAACTGCGTATTATTTGTCTTGATTACGTATTCATCTTGTTACTGTTTCTGAAACTCTCTCTTTTTGTGTGATAAGATTTTTAAAGAATAGTTTTTAATTTTATGTATTTATGTAATTCTTTTATTTATGTTGGCGTCTGATTCTTTTAAACCTTGTAAGAAAATTATTCAGAAATATGAAAGTATAATTATGTTTTCTTCTGCCTGGCGTAATTGCCACGTTTCAAAGATTGAGACAGATTGCGTCAATTATTTAATTTTTTTGCCTATAGTTACGTAACATTTAATTAATTTTCCAGCTTTCAGACCAACTGACGTTCATCGCAAGTATGAAGTTGATATTCTTCGTAGTGGCTCTATTCTTTCTTCTGGGCCTATTTTTATGCAACGCGGGAGAAATAACGTTTCAGGTATGACTTTATCATATTTTCGAGATGTGTTTGACACGAGTATGCTGATACTATTTCCCTATGGGGAAAATGGAGCTGTAAACAGTGTCATGTGACTTTGTTCCTGTGGGGTTCAGTTTGTGTATCGACTTGCTATTGCGTTCTGCGTGACTGTGTCTCGGTAATCTGTTCATGGTTTCTGAATTCCTGGTAAAGTTCACAGAATATTAAATTGTGTTATTGTTGTTCAGGCAAAAATGATGAAATATGAGGAGAGACTGTGAATAGGCGGTATTGTACCAGCGATTTTTTGGCGACGACGTGTATAGTGATAAATTCATTTTTAATAATACATACTGCAAAGACCCTATTAAATTTTCAAATAAATAAGAAATGCTTCAATGACTCGCGGCAAATGGCTTAGTAATCATTAGTTTCAGTCGCCAGAGTTTTATATCAAGATAATCCACACTCAACTGTATCCGGTTGACACAATACAATTTAGAAACAAAAATATGTTACGGGCATTACGGCCAAATGTGACATCCGCTAACATCTACAGAAATTGTGGAGTCGGATATAAAAATAAGTTACGACATAAGGTCAGATACGGGCCATCAACATAAATCACAGCTTGTGTACCTACGCCCTTGTTATGTATATTTACCAAGTAAAGAATGATGTTACATTGTTTTTGAGACCTATGTTTGTGAACCTCACTGGATAAAAATATCTGGGTATGATTATAGCCAGCGAAAAGTTTATATTACGTATGTAAACTCTTTGCTGTTATTAAGGTATGGCAACGATTTAATCGAGAAATCGGTTGGATTGGAATTAAAAGTATTGCTTTCCGTTCATTGCGAAACGATGAAGCTTAGAGTGGTCTGTGTTAATCTAAACTGAGTTTAGATTTGGTAAATTCACCTCAGTGTTAATGAAACACCATAGTGATTCAAGATACTGAGGTCTGACTACTGAAAGATTACTGTTTTTACCCGACTGCGGCGAAGCCAAAAAAGGAGGGTTATGTGTTTAAAAAAGTATTTATTTAGTTTGATAAGCATTAAAATTTCCTCATTAACTTACGTAAGCCCCAAATATACCCAAACCACTTTCTTTAACTTCATATATTGTATGTGAATTAATTATATACAATGTATTAATAATTATGTGCATTTCACAGGCATCTGAAGTATCAGACGCTATATTCTACTGCGGCTGGCAGTCCTGCTCCCCGCGGCCCCGGTCCAACTCCCGCCGGAACATAAGGCAGCTAGTTCTTCTGGCAATCATGCAAGCACAGCGACCTTTAGTGATGAAGGCCTTCAAGATGCTGGAGCTTACCTACGGGACCTTTATACTGGTTAGACTTTCATAGTTATAAAACCCGTGAGTTTCGTCTGCGTGGAAGTCAACTAAGTATGTACTAAAACATAGTCTATGGGAGTCCGCAATAATATAGCTTTCTATCAGTGATATAAATTTTGTAATGGGTTTAGTGCTTCCAGAGATTACCACTTACAAACAAACAAACAATTTTACCTCTTTAAAATATTATAGTTTAGAATTGTAGAAAAAGGGACCTGATAGATCGTAGTCTAGAATTGTCCTTGTTTGATGGCAGTAGGACGAGGACGACTTCGTGCTCGGATGACTACGAAAGTCATCCGAGTACGAAGTCGTCCTCGTCGGGTACGCCTCCACCTAATCCTTTGGGGATTACGCGTGATGTTCAGTGTGTATAAAACAAGGGAAAGATTATATTTTAATATAGCCACTTTATAATAAGGCTTACTGATAAATATTCAGAGAGATTGGTCTGTAAACGCAACCAAGCCAAGATACGAGAGAAATATTAATTAATAGTAGGGGATCCGCAGAGGAAGTCATTTTTGATTTTTTAATTAATCACAGTCTGGCCAGGAATTTTTTAGCCAACCCACTCGCGATATATTTTTTAACATACTATATTTGATTATTTCATTAATTAAATAGATGGATGAAGGTCGTTCCTCTGCGGATCTTAACATATAATCAAGTAGGGAATTTAAAAAAGTTACCTTTCTTATTGGCTGGGAAGTTAGGTACTTTTTGCGTATTGCAATAATTTTTTCTCAAAAATTGTTTTAATTTAAATGATAAGATATTAATAGTTATTTTATGAAAGCAAACAAATATTTCCTCTTCGGGAAGTATGACAGCAATTTGTTTGTCTAACTTGAAATAACATCAAAGTTGTAATTAAAAGATGGTAAATGTCGTATTTCAAACTTATTTTGATGTTAAATGATTTACTTAAGTACCTCTTAAATGATATTGCCAGTCCACGATATTATTACTGCTGTCAAAACACTGGGACAAAGGCATCCTCTCTGTGAGCCGTAATCCACCACGCGACCCCAGTACGGGTTGATAAATGTAACAAGTATTTGAATGTTCGGTTATAGGACATCGGTTTCCTCATGATGTTTTCCTTCACCGTTTTGAGAGCAGTGGTGATGAAATAATTTACACAAAGTAAAGCGCCTGTCAGGGTTCGAAACCACACATTAATCGAGGCCGCTACCACTGGGCCACCACTGCTAGCCACAGCGGAGTCGAGTGACAGCGAGGGTAGTCAACTGCATTGTGTTCCACACGCGCCTCAAACGGATGTCAGCAGAACTGGCGAGGTCCGATAGGGCCGATGCTTGCCGGGGTCGCGGGAATGTCCGAAAGGGATACCGTGGTCCCTGGCAACGTACAGGCAACTGAAGGAACACGGGTGGGTTTTAGTAAAAAAAAAGGGTAGTCAACTGATCATGTGTTCACGAAAAATGAGCAGATATGTTCTTAATACAGTGTGGATATTCAGTATGAATGGATTTTTCCAAATTCAACTCCTTAGCATTGTATGACTCGGAGGTTATACGCGAACGAAGTCATAGGGGACAGATAGTATGTCATAACATAAGTAACATCACACCTGAATTCCCCCAAGGGTTAGGTGGAAGTGTACCTATAGTAGCTACACCCACATTTCACCAGTGTTAAGTCCCATAGGGGTTGAGCATATTGCCGTCAACCGGGCACAAATCCAGACTCCGAACTGCTACTGAGAAATTCCAGATGAAAAAACCAATAACACTTTGCCCGACCAAGGAATCGAACTCCAGTCGCAGTAGCGCTTGCGACCACTTGACCAGCGAGGTAGCTAGTAGGGTAGGTAGGATATTATACACTACCCAACAAGGAACCTTTGCAATCTGACAATTATGTTTAAAATGAATATGTTTATTTACGTTCGACTGTAGGATTATTATTTTCATTTTAACATACTGAGTGGATACAAAATACCCCATTAATCGATATTCGCATTAAGCCTTTAAGTTCCAAAAGTACTGGTGTTCAATGAAATGTGCAAAACCTACGTAAATGTAATTGATTATTTCAGGTCATTGGACAATTATTTTATTTTAATTAATTGCTTATCGTTTCAGGTGGTGCGTTCGACGTATTCCGTGTTCGCCTTGTTTTATGCACAAAATACATAGATTTATTTATTAGTAGGTAGTTAAAATGATGTAAATTCTTGCTTGTGTTTAAAATGTTAAAAAATGCTGAGTATTCAGTACGCCGGTACCTACTCCATATTTCATAGGTATGAAAAACTAAAATAGAAAAGAGATGATTGCTGATGAAGACTCACTCAACACGCTGAACACTATAAAAACGTCCATAAAGCATGTTTTTGCTTGAATAAACATCTATTTTGCTCACCGTAGTCCGTACGTAGTTCGCTTATATTTTATTGTATTTCTTGAAGAGTTCGTACAAAGAAATAAAACGCTCTGTTACTTTAACGAGTCTCTTAAGATATATTATGGGATAGTCACGTACAAAGAACATGGTATTATGTGTTTTGCTGCAGTTGGTTTGAGGCTAAGCTAAACGGAAATTGAATAATGGATATCTGGATCTGTGTAAAATCTAGTTTTGTCAGTCAATTATCTATCTATGCAGTGTAAATGTTAGGTAATTTAATCAGAGGATTATGGGTATGACAGCTGAAAGACCAACTTCAAAGAAATCAGCAAATACTTCAAGAAATAAAAGTTTTACTAGATTTGAAGAAGTGGATTTTGGATGACGGCAACAGCGGAAATAATTTAGTATGTAAAAGTATATATTGTGAAAAAACAACAAAATTTAATAGCAGTAATGAATGCACAGAAATAAATCAATTCTATACAACACAGCTATCTTTATATACACCGATGTTCCGTCGTAACGTGCACAACTTACAAAGTCACGCACTCATAAAAACAAGATGGCAAATCCCGATAAATCTGTTATCGTTAAGATTTCTGTATCACATACATATGCAAATACGGAACATTTCAATGTTACGCATTGCGTGTTAGGAATAAGTTCATGAATAAATAAAATGCTGGAAGACTTACCTATGCTTAGACATACGCGTAATACCTACTCGCATTTACGTAACAACGAAACAAGTACTAATACTTGCAAATCGACGAATATTCTAGAAGTATGTGCACAATAAAACAGTACGTTATACATATTTGGCTTTTATTCCTCACATATAACTTGTACCTTGTGTTAATATTTCGAGGTTATAATAACAAACGAGTCCGAACCAAACGTAGGTATGTTTCGTTTACGTACGGAAACTTGGATTGGAAGGGGTTACATTAAAGTTTTGCCTCCATGATATATTACGTGCCGCATGTCGCATATTCGTTATTCGGGGTCCGGTTTACTATTACTCTCACTTTCTAAGCCGAAATAAATTTTCCTCAGAAGCGGAAATATAAGAAAACGCATGGAGAAACCCGAGAGCAAGAAATAACGTTTTACTGAACAACATTTTACCGTCTTATTCTTTAATCGCCTGTTCTTACCTACAACATTTATTTTCGGAATTCAAATTCGGTATTGAACGGCAAAGGTCAAGGGGAATGCATGAAGAGGAGTTCAGTTTGATGAATGATATTCCGCTGAATGGTATGCCAGTTGATATAACGATATTGATATCACGCATTCCATCAGAATATTTGCTGAGTACTTCCATTTGATCAGACATTTATATTTTGATCTATTTGCGCAGTTAAACATTTGATTGATATCAAAATTTATTAGGAAGTAATATGAATTGAACACATTATTTGATATATGAAGGTATTTTGTTTAGTCATATATTTATATATTATATATATTTTGTTTAGTGTTACTACATATTTTCTTTTGATATCTGTTCCTCGTTGTTCTTTTTATTGCTTTGGTGTTGTGACGCGAGATCAAACGGTATACGGTATATTACCAAAGTTGAAATCGATCCTGAGGAACATTATACTTGAGATATCGATTTCATTTCGTAGAAGTATTTAAATGATACCTACGTACATACTTTTTTACATAATGTTTGTATTGGTCGATTCTCAGGACAGAACAAAGTGTTTAATGGAAAACCGGAAGATTATTATTGAAAAAAAAACCGTAAATGGTATAGAATTTTATGTTATAATTTATGTAGGCTACAAATGAACAAGTTGCTTGAGTGCCACTTAAGAATCGTTTTCAAACTGTGAAGGTCATTTGAATTTCATACGTTATAAATATTATAACATACCCAAAAGAGTAGGCACTTACGACGATTCTGAAATATGATTGTGAACCGTTTGTTTATTATTTGCATATTGAGCGCCGGGCGTATGATATAAAATATATATCACTTTACCATACATCCTCAAAGAGAATCACGAATCAATATTTACGCAATAAAACCATGGATATCCCCGATAGATTCGATCCGTGATGAAATCAAACGGACTACTAATGTTTTCATTCCTTATCTCCGTATTCATAGTTATTCAAGTATGCGGCTCACATGTCTGAGGGTACGCGGTACGCGAATCTTTTTTCTTCTGCCGCGAATAAAAAAACTTTCACCCCCATAAAAGTATATGAGTTCGTCCCAATACTGCGTCGATGACTTCCAATCTCTCTGTAGCGTCCCGACCCAACCCTGAAGATTACTTTTTCTCCTTCATCCAGTAAATTGAATTAAAATGAGAAGCAAACGGGTAAAGAAAAGGGTGTACGTCGATTTTCACAAGAGTTTCGCGTTTAACGTCCAGTACCTACGTGCTCTGTGTTTTCTCATTGTCTTTTCTTTTGAAATGCGCTGCAGTGTGAGTCGCGACCTTAGAATATACCGAAATCATAATAAAAAAATACCAAAAACAAACTTATTTAAAATTGTACGTCAATTTGGAAATATTGCTTTGTTACAATGTGCCCGCAGCTTCGGTACAATTTATTAATTTTGTGACAGCGATAGTTCCCAACTTTAATTGAATTTAACTTAAATAATTGATTAATTAAATGTAATTTTGATTGTAGCCAACATATGACATTGTATTATTGCGAGTTCTTGCAGGTGAATAGTAGAAATTCGTATGTACGTTACTGTTATGTGTCACGGGTATACGAGTATAATTATGTATATCTAATCAACCCATTGTAAGTCAAAACCAAGTAACTAGCTACAATCATATTTTAAAGCATTTTTCTTATACATTAGTGAATTAAGACATTTAATTACAGCACGTACTAACTTCGTGTGGAACTTGATATATTTTTTGAGATCTCTTATAGTTATTTCTGTCAATCTAATTTCTAATTAAGACAGCTACTGATCCCAGCTGCTTCCATCCATCCCAATACCGACTAAAATAAACAAAAATACATAATTCAAGAGATAATTTAGTAAAGCCAGCACTTTGAGCACAGCTGTGTAGTTAGAAATATTTGCAATGAGCACAAACATTTCGGACTAAGCGAAAACAATAAGTTGACCCGGAAACGCGTCACATTGTTTTACGACATTGTAAAGCAGGAAGGTATCTGGAACTGGAGGCAGGATTGCGAGTTTCTACTTGTGGTGTACAGTCAAACAAATAGATAAGTGTATATGCAGATAACTTGCTACTAATTTTAACTTATTGATCCGCGTTGGATCCACGAGGTAACGGAACAATAGTTAATAAATTGTGTCGCTTATGTCGATGCTTGATAACTTTGATAAGCTATCCCAAAAAAATACTGTATTTACTTTTATGAATGTTCAACAGAAACTTCGTAATTCGTAAAATTGCGTAATTTTACTGTTTTGGGTTTGCTAAACAGGCAATTCTTTTACATTACACTTTTAAGTGTGTCTTAAATTAATAATGACAATTTAGTGGTAATTTTTCTCTTCCTGTACTATTACAGGATAAAAAAATATTAAAAATATCTTTCTTTTTTCGAATTACGAAGTTGCCGTAACGTACAACTCTTTTGATGACTATCCTTGTGTTTCGTTGTGAAATAAAACTAGATAGGGATGATACTGATTTTCTGAAGAGTCGGAAAAGACAAAAGGGGGTCACTTGTTTTTTCCGACCACACCCAAGTGTTTTTTTTACAAAAAAGAGGATGTGTTGACCTGACCGTGTATTACATAAAACTCCCTTCAAACTACAAAGCTAGAATATTTTTTTTGCCTAAACTGTGTCTCACAGTCAGAATCATAAATATAATGAATACCTTTTGCCGCATTTGCTTCTAAACCGAAGTCATATTTAAAAGTTCCTTCATTTCAAAGCCGAAAAGCCACGCTACATCCCTAGCACATAATAGCTTTACGTTTTAGTTGCACAAATATTTTAAAACATTAATAAACACTGCAGGGAAACAACGCGTGTTTGTTTTGCGAGCGCAAAAGTTGTGTGAGCGAGTTCATGCACGCTTTTACGCCGATCTGCCAGTAAACGACAAAACATACATGCATCAGCTGCTCGTCAGCATCGTTAAAGACTGGAGTTTACTGTGGTAATATAGGAGACAGTTGATGGGTAAGAAAATACAGTTTAATATTAAATTTAAGATGGTATAACTAAACTATCCTGCAAACTAAACGAAATTTCATATTTTATATAACACTGATAACATACTTCCGAGAGTGTGAAGATTTCAATAAGTAACGTTATGTTTACAAGCTAATTAAATCGACGCTTGGCGGATTAAATATCTGCTACAACAGTGTAGCTGGCGTAGCACTGACGTCAGCTACGCCGTAGCACCGTAGCACTCGCATAGCTTTTCATTTTTAACACGATCACCGTGTAAATAAAAGATAATTCAGTGAACCACTCACGTCATTTATATTATAAAGGAAAAAAAAGAAAATAAAGGTCGATTTGTGACGCGAAGTGAGTTCCCCGTGTGAAGCTTCACGCACCATATACGTCGAACGTAGGAAATTTCCTACCCCAAGTCGAATAACTCTTTCTAACTCATTTACGTGATATCTCCGTTATTCAGCGGCGGAATCTCACCAAGTAAACGTCGTCGTATTTTAAGTTGCGCGACAATTTGGTTTAGGCAAACAAATAGACACATTGTTATTTTTGTGTTATTTTTTTCTTAATTTTGTGATAGAATTTCTAAATCGGATGTAAACTTTTTTGACATGTTATCTCGATTTAAAGCTTTGTTTGTTGTGAATAGAAATTCAGATAAGCGTTATTTTTATTTTGTTTACAACTTCTTTAAGGGACTATAGGACTATAAATAACAGGACTATAGGATTATATAAAAGAGAAAAAATAACGCGACGTGTGTGAACAAGGGAATGGAAGGCCTTTGCCCAGCAGTGGGACTTTACGTGCTAAATAGATAGGTAGACATATGATAGATCAAATATTTAATAATGTACTTCGCTTTGCGCTGTATTCGTAGTATCTTTCGCAGAAGTGTCAAAGGGTACACGATACTCCTTGACCAGAAATTCTTCTAAGAACATCTCGGGTCTTGTATCACGAACGACTTAAAATTTTCAACTTATAGAAGCTGTTTGGTTATCATCATCCGTTGAGTGACGTAAACGGGAGAGTGTTGCGGATCATAGCAGCAAATTGGGTGCTCTTTTTCTTCTTATCCAGAGTATCTTCTTCAGTGAAGCGAACTAGCACAACATGAATTCACCTTAGCTATTAAACTGAGGTAAATGAGCTTAATAGCAGAAACAGCTTAACCAATTTAGGTCAAAAGCAGAATTCAAACTACCGACGAACCCGCACCTTTCCGACCGGTGCACACGAAACAAACTCAATACCATAAATAGTCAAGAATAATTACAGTAGGTTACAATTTCGTTAGAGGTCATTACAACCGAAACTGATCGAGCTGACCCGTCAGCAACACTCCAATGGCGGCAATTAATAGTAGAGACCAGTTTTATTAACAAACTTTTCTGATTGTTTGGCAACACTAATTAGTGTTGGACTCGATACGAAATAATCTGGGTGTTGGCCTACTGTGTTTTGTTTTATCAACATACTCGTGCTCATTTACTACAGATAAAAAGTGGTTGCTTGTGTCTGTTATGAGTTTGTTTCGCTGGATAGGTACATGGATGTGTAATTTTTACCGTCGGCCTTTGAGCGAGCGCTGTAGTTTGAGAGTTCTGTATTTTATAGAATAGTTTGAGGAGATTTTTTATGTCTACGTTTAGTTTTTGACGAGTGCCTGCAGTGTGAGTGAAACTAACTAAAATTCCTACATCTAAACTTCTGAATTAACTAAGGCCTCTGTAGATGACTAATCCTTAAATGAATAACCTGGACCAAAAAAAAATGCTGGGCTGTCTTTGGGGACTGCCGATAGAAGTGCAAACTAAGCGTGCGGTGACGATGACGCGAGTTTCACGCTTTTGGTTCACCCAAAAGTTCTTATATATGCACAGTATACATATAGCTTATGGAAAGCGTTCGGTGAAGATGACGCGAGTTCCATGATTTTTGTTCACCCAAAAAGTGCTCAACGCGCCTAAAGAAGTTTTCACTTCAAAAGCAAACAAACGAATTGTGTTATTTTGTATTTGGGCAGTTTTACTTACCAAACATGCATCTGATTTTGAAATATAGGTACGTAAATATCAATCTGCCTATAGCCTTTTCCTAATTCTATTGAGGTCGGTTTCCAGCTTAACCGGATGCAGCTGAGTACAAGCATTTTACATGTAGCTACTGCCTATCTGACCTCCACAACCTAGTGCAGGGTAACACGATACCCCTTGGCAAGACTGCGTGTCAGACTTTTGGGCTTCTGAGTACCCTAAACGACTGTCAAAGATCTTCGAATGACAGCCGGGACCAACGACTTAACGTATTTTCCGAGGCACGGAGAGATCATAATATTTAATGGATGGTCACCCATCCACGAACCGACCGCAGCAAGCGTAGCTTATCCTTCGATCGACCCGTGTGGCTGTTATTATTTAGCCACGAGCCCTTTTGGTACGTAATACTTAAAATAATATTGAAAGTAGTAACAAGGTTCAATAAGTTTGTTTTTAATTTCATCGTTGTTTCAGTGAAGGAAAAATGTAATAAAAATGTCAGCTTTATGTTGTCATTCAATAAGCTGACAGTAGATAGAATGAAAGAGATCTTGAGTTTGTACACGTGGCAACCTTGTGAGAGGACACTTTATTTTATTAATTTTTCGCTTGGAATATTCATCTTTCCTCGTTGATTTCCTTTAAAAAAAATTTTTCTCTAAAAATAATACGTTGGTCGTTGTGTATATTTCTTAGAAACAACGTGTATTTTTTTTTAAATCATAAATAACGTAGGTTGGTGCATGATCAGTCAATAATAAATCAGTGCATAACCTAATGAGTACACCTCATTAGGTTATGCACTGATTTATATTAGGTTGGAATACTGTAAAGAATTTTTGTAATTTGTTGAGCGTTGATAAAGGACCTTGCCTCGGGCTCAGAAACCAGGATCATAATATGAATTTTTTACTATTCTAATCTCAATACAAAGACTATTTATTTACGTACTGTAAGTCAGGCATTATTAATATTTCTAAAATATAACCTTCATTTAACATTGACCAAAGCTGATTCCAAAGCTTAATTAACCTCACAGACTAAATTCAACGAAATTCATCTCCAATTTTCTTAAATCAGTACGAAAAACATCAAAACAAAAACGTCGCCGCCAATATACTATTCAAATTGCTTAATTAATTTTCATAGTTTCATTTAACCGATCTTGGAAAACAAACATTGGCCGGTGAGCAAATGAGATGTAAAACAAGGAATCTGGGGATGTTTTAAGACAATCTCTTAGTTTCCCGACGCAAACAAACAAATTGCCTGAATGCCCGCCTAGCAGAACAACACATTGCGCCGCTCTGGTGCAGAATAAGCTTTAAACTATTCCGTAAAAGTGGCCGTCTTTTGTTTTAGAAGCAACGCAGTTGAAATATGCATGTAGGGATGATGCAATAAGGATTGTTTTCATTCTAATGCAGAGCTTAGTCATCATTGTCGGCTTCCAGTCTAACCGGATGTAGCTGAATTCCAATATTTTACATGGAGCGACTACCTATCTGACCTCCACAACTCAGTTACTGATAACACGATACCCCTTGGTAAGACAGTTACTGGGTAATACAGTTACCCCTTGGTAAAACCGGTTGTCAGACTTTCGGGCTTCTGGCTACCCGTAACGACTGTCAAAGATCTACAAATGACACCCAAAGGCTTAATGTGCTTTCGAGGCTTAGGAGGGGTTTCGGTATGTAATAGATGGTCACCCATCAACGGACCTACCTCGGCAAGAGTTGCTTAACCTTGAAGATCGACCCATATTATTTAACCACGAGCCCCTCTAATGTAGAGCTTAGTCTATTTTATTTAATATTGTCTGTTGATCTTCACAAAGTGCATTTTAGGACATTCAAATCACTAATAACTGTTCTATATTTTTGATTCGTAAAGTTGAATCAAGTTTATGGCTTTCAAAATAGCCAGTATTTTTAAGAACGGATAAAACTAAGTTTAGATTTTAGTAAGAATGATGATGCGTTATAACTTCAGTATTAAGAGTGAAGAGAATATAAATTTCAAAATCACTGAATCACGTTTTACGAGATATTAAAAGAAGAAGCTAAATAGTTTAATTTTGAAGAAAGTATAACGTCACTTTTGAAGAGGTTTGGAGGTATAAAACTTCACGCTTTACCGGCAACGAGTAGGGAAACGTAAAAGTGCCGAAAGTCGAATCATTCGGAAATTGGTTTCGAGCGAATACGAGGAAAATTACTTACTTTCGAGATATAAAGAAATAGTATACCAAATTTTATTCGTCAGTTTATGTAAATTGAAAGTTCGTTATTCTTTAGTAAAGTATCTTTTGTTATGATCAGAGCAATGTTGACGATATAAATTTTTGAAAAATAGCTAACTGAAATGAAAGATAATTTGGCTAAATTCCTGAAGAGTTCTTACTTTTTACTCAAAAAGGTGAAGGAAAACAACGTCAGGAAACCGGCATGTCCTCGAACCAAAAAATCGAAGATATGTGATATCTACCAACCCGCACTGGGCTCGCGTGGAGGTTATAGCCCACTCCCTCTCAAAGAGAGGAGGCCTGTGTGCCAGCAGTGGGAACATTATAGGCTATTTATGCTTATGCTTAGGTCTCATATATACGTGATAGTAACGTCTACGAATGGGAGGCTTTCAGTCGCAGCCTAGGATATAAAGTTATTATTGTATCCGGACCTTATGACCACACAATAGCAGTAAAAACTTTCGACTGGAGCCGGACTGGACAAAGAACGCGCTAGCGATAGCGATGTTGAGACCGCTACTCTCAACATCGCCGCGCGCTGGCGGCAGTGAACGAGGGGTGCGAGGACAGCGGCGAGTCAGCCGGTCGCACGACGGAAGGGGGCCCCCGCGCCACACCAGTCAGCTGTTGCACAGCTCCACGCACGGCTGCGCTTACGCGTTTTATTATTGTCCATATTTTCTTGTTGCTTTATAACCGACCCCGTTTATAATTCATATTTTTCTCATTATATCTACATGTTATACAGTCCACTCATCTTTCATTTGCTCCACTACGACCTATCGTCGCGATCAATCGGTCGCACAAGAGATCGATCCTGAAAACATTAAAACGGCGCACCGTCGCGGCCATCTTCTAGTCATAACGTATAGTTTATTTATTGAAAACCCTGAGAATGAAACACGTTGTAATAGGTAGCAATTTGGTGCGTCGTTAAAAGTTTTACGAGCGATCACTGTCCCGCCCCACTCGATTTATCAGCTCCCAAACCATTACTGAGGAGGTTTCCGATTTCTTTCCATGACCATCATTAAGCGAATTGTTAAATGAAAAAATATGCAATTTAAATATAAATTGCACTTTGATTTCGTATCAGCAATCGGCAATTGCAATTCGATGCTGTTCACGTTATTTCAAGTTCGTTATAGCAGTAGTGTTGTTATATTGCTTGTTGCAGAAGTCGTTTGTAGGCAATAGGTTGTTTTATGTAATATTGTTGTTACTTTTTGTGGGAAAATAGACTTTTTACAGCGGAGTCTGACGAAGGGCTCGTGGCTTACTAGCAAACGCGCAGTTGGCTTAATAGATCTAACCCGAGAAGTCCATGGATTTTTGAAGTGAAAACTTCTTTAGGCATACTTTGCGCTCTTTTTGAACAGTGAATAAACCTTGACGTTTGGGTCGATGATGCTGAATCAGTTATACTCAGCTCCTGTCGGTCGGTGACGCTGTATCTTGTATACTCGGCGCAGAATCGGATATACTCGGCTCCAGTCGTAAGTTTTCACTGCTATTGTGTGGTCATAAGGTCCGTATACAATAATAACTTTATATCCTAGGCTGCGACTGAAAGCCTTCCATTCGTAGACGTTACTATCACGTATATATGAGACCTAAGCATAAGCATAATCAGCCTATTGACGTTGTTTTCCTGAGACGATGAGAGGAGTGATGAGACCTAACTACATTATTAATTCCACAATGGGTGTGTAGTTAACTGAAGCTCAGACGGTGTTAGATTTGCCACTTAAGTTTAATTGTATATTTAGCGTAGAGGGCAACCGGAAATGACGTGCATGTCTTAGAGCTTTCATGAGTGAGCTACATAAGCTGCTCAACAAATTAAACGTAATTGCATAATACTTTAACGGTATAACTTTAAATAGGTATTTAATTTAAGATGCTGGCCATTGTAAAATACAAGATATATTTTTACCAGAAGGCCAATTCCCGTATTTAAAAACGATCATAATCTAGTAGCAATCTCATCTCAGCATTGAATGTCAAAAACTTGTAAAAAATGTAGGTAAATTGAACTTATTTTTGCAGGTTGACACCGGGATTAGAATGCGAATGTTCTTTAAAATACGTGAATTTCCTCTCAGATCCGTACCTAACTAACTTTGAGCAGAATTGAAAAACCTCTATTTGGTGTCCCATTTAGATTGAAATGAAAAAATTATATTCTCAAACCTTATAACAATAGAACTATTTTCAAAAGCTGCAGTACAATTGTGCGATAATAGTTGATTGTACAATGACCCACTTCATTACCTAAGCAATTCTTACGTTTAATTTATGAGGGAATGAGTGGACTCCGATTTAGTTAAGTGCTAGTTATAGGTGAAGCTTACTGTGTTGTATCTAGGATAAATCGTTTAAAAATATTTAAGAAAATAGATAAAAAAAAACCATTACCCCCTTTTCTCCGAAACTACTGGGCCTAAAATTTTGAAAAAAATGCGGTTCTTTACTCATAGATTACAGGAAAACCTATAAAATGGTTAAAAATAACATGGTTCTCTCAATATTGTGCGTACAAACTTATATTTGCAGTTGGAATGTATGGGAAAACATGTTTTTCAACTACAATGTTTGTTGTTCTTGGGATAAATTCATTCCAACTACGGAACCTTTCATTGTGTGTGGTGTGGTGTTATTTCTAATGAATAAAACATAATTCTAGGAGATTTGTAGTTATACATTACAATAGCTCAATTTGTTGAACATCACAACAAAATTGGGTTATTGTTAACAGCAATAAATACGAATTGACGACATTTTGAAATCAGGACAATGTTTTAATCACTGCCTCACAAACAAAACTATTTCGATAAAAATAAATTCAGACGTAATATTTCGTAAAACAAACGCAAATTCAGGTAGTTTAAAACTGAACTTAACTTGCCAGATTTGGCAAAAAAAAGGGAAATATTTAACTGATCCTCTGAAAACTTATTGACTTTCTACGTGGTGTACCCTTTTTTAAATTATTGAACCTCTAATAACATTTTGAACTTTTAATCATGCACACTTTTTAAATAAATGAGCCTCAGTAATAGCCACAGTTTGTCAGTCACAGTTACTTAGCTAAGTACCCCAACGACCGAACGGTTTAGGTAAGGTTAGAACTGAGCCTGCGCTAGAGCCGATCGAGCGAAGCGAGCGGTCGCAGTTACTTAGCTATTAAGTATTATTAGGACCCCAAAATGGTAATGATTTGAATTTCGATTAAATACAAATGCCCTGTATGTCCATGCACTGTGTCGTGAATTTTTTTTTCCGTTGGGCGAGTGTCGTTTTTGTGTTCCTAAAGCGGGTCTTGTCGACAGAAAATAAAATGTTAAATGATAATCGCATAAATCAAACTTTCGGAACTTATAGTCAAACATAGTATGATCATACCGTGATATAATGTAAGGTCTGTATTTAATTATAAAATGTGGTTAAGATTGGGCACTAAGAGCAGATGACTTAACCGTTACGTTGATGCCATATAAAAACGTTTTACGTGTACAAAAATATATTTTACTAGACCTAGAAGCTGAAGGTAGCCTGCTAATTATAAGGTGCGAGAACTGAATTTTCATTAAACGGCCTTGATGCCAAATAGTTCTCTAAAAGCTTTGAAAAGTGTTCATTTACATAATGTCTTATTCAAATGGTGGGAACTGAAGTACTTCGTAAACGTTTTTTGTCATGCCATTCTAGTCAAATTATTTTAGATAAATATTCAGGAACCTTATTTTCGTACATTAGAGTGCCAATTTTTTTTTCCTTCCCCGTTTCTTGATGTTAAGTCAAAAAACGAAGTTTGTGAGCTTCAATTGTTTTTCTTACATTTAACAGGCTAATCTTATGTATTTTTCTACTCGTGGATATTTATATTCATTACGCAATATGTAAGAAAAATAAAACTATTTTAAATAAATGCATCAAAAACATCTAGACGTGTTAACAGTAAGGCGGGCCCTAAGCATTGTGTATTTTTTTCCTCAATCAATGGTATAACCAAGTCTAATTACTCTAACTAACTTTGGCAAATCCAATCTTACAAAAGCCCTTTCTTCAGTTAACGCCAAGTCTTTTAAAACTTGTTGGTGAGTATATTTCAGCCTTTTCTTAGCCACACGTTCGACCAGAGACGTTTTCTTTTTTTACGTTTAGCCACAAGTAGCAAAAACATAACTGCAGCCAAATCTTGGTCTGATATGCTCACGGAACACTAAGCAAGTCTAGGTCACGCGAAAATATTGACGTTTATGAGCCGTCAATATTATTGCGACAATATAATTGATTGTTTGAGTGTAAAGGATGATACAATAACATTGTGCAATAAAAGTATTGCATAGTGTTATTGTGGGCGTAGGGCGCGCCTAAGTTGTAATAAAATTGTAAATCACTGTTTATGTACAATTTTTTGTACAAATAATAGTATTACTAGCGAAATAACATTTGCGTAGCTAAGAATAACGAAATAATATTTGTCCACGCATTCCTAGAACTCTATACAAAATTTATTTCAATTTATTATTTCAGACTAATTCATGGCACACCAATTCAAACGTCTTCATTTCATTTCAATTTCTTAAAAGTGTACTTTACGTTTTGCGAAAATTCAAGCGGCCACACTTTTGAACTAGGCAGTAGTACCTATTAAACCGTCGGGGAACTTTTATTCCGGGCGAGAAAATTAAAACTGGGATTTGGTGGCATTAGATGTAAGTACTGATGCTCGGTCCCTTTTATTCAGTGTTTTTGGTGTAAATGTGGGCACGTTCCGTCCAAATGAACATTTTGACGAGAACGATGAATTTTCGCCTGTTTAGCCCCATATCCCTAATTAAATCTGGTTCGCACATGACATGCGGCTCGAATGGAATGCCTGTTACGTTGCGTATGAACGGATTAGATTGTGGACTGCTGGTACTTGCTATTTTCACTTGGATTGTCAAAATAGGACGTTTATATCCCAAAATGTTCGTACAGCTTAATTTTAAATCATTTAACACGGTTTTTGTCGCCACAAATATAACCAAACAAGCGGGAAAATTCAATAATATTCCAATAATACACTTTTTAATCACATAATCGAAATTACCACGACCATCGGGGCATCAAACGTATTTTAATTTGAATAGACCAATTGTTACGCAGTTGCATGCAGTTTAATTGGAACGTACTGAATTTTGATTCGTGGACAAGATAAGTTTTAATTGAATATAACTTACAATGTTTAAAAAAAGTAATTTTTGAATTTTTTATTAATCACAGTCTGGCCAGGATTTTTATAGCCAACCCACTCGCGATATATTTTCTAACATACTAAATTAGATTTAAAATTCTTTTCATCCATTAAACAGATGGGTGAAGGTCTAGGCCGGATCTTAGACCATACCGTCCGCAGTAAATAACTTAAAAAAAAACAGAATTTTTTCAAACCAAAAGATGTGGCTCTATTGAAACCATTTCTTACTTTCATTATGCTTATTCCTAGAACGTAGAATTTGCTAGAAGTCAAAGCGGCATCGCCAAAAGATCTCAGCGTCCAGGGACCTCCAAAGGCTCAGAGTTTCTCTACAAAGTTTCCGACACCCAAGAGCGCGTACTCCTAGAAATTAACGAAGGTTGAACGGTGACTGCTAACCGTAAAAAACTGAGAAGGCTATTTACTACTTTAGTTGAAATAACAGTGTACCGTAGTTGGCACAGTAAAGTATGAAATAAGTATAGATTTCCAGAACACGACAGAAAAATCGAAATACCTGTGTTACTTAAATACTTTCGGTTTCCGGAAAAACAAGTAAACAAGTACAGGGAAGTAATCACCGATATTGAATTTGTATTGATCGTCATAATCGTAAAATGCATATTCAGACCAAAATTAGATCAGAAAAAAATCTTGAAATAATTCTTCTGTAGAAAAATTCCACTGAAAAATAAAAAGAATCATGTGTTAAAAGACTACCCAGAGTATCTCACGCGATGTTTTGTCTAATTCTCACATGTTTTTTAAACACCCGCCATTGTAGTTGGTTCAAAATGCGCCTTTCCGCTGCCTTGTACTATAGTGATGGTATCCGGAACACTGGACGTTGGCAGAGGTAATAAATATACAGCCAGGCCGCGAATTTTGTGTCTTGCATAGATAAAAAATAATATATTTATCGTCACTAACATTTTAAAGTGGTTTTTGCATCTCTTAGCCGTTTTGGAACTAGTGTTTTTGTGGAAATCTTAGCTAATATTATAGAGGAAAGATTTTTTTGTTTGTTTGTACCGAATAAGCTCCGAAACTACTACACCAGTCTTAACCATTTTTTCACCAATAGAAACCCAAAGTATCAGGAAGTAACATAGGCTACAATTTATTTTAATAAAACTTAGAGATCCTTAAGAAAACTGCAATAATGTAACCCAAAGTAGCAAACTTTTTCCTATAAAATTCATTATTTGGCGAGCGCTGAGAAAACTATTGATGATAGATAAAAACGATGCACTACATGATTAAAGTACTCATTATTACCTACAAAAAAGTCCGCGAGGGAATATATCTAACTATCATAGTTAAGTCACAATAACTGCTTTTATGTTCTAAAATTTAATTAGTTCACCGGTAGTAACAAAAGTTGGTTACATTCGTATCGTAGTATTAATTCTTATTCAAATAAATAGTTTTAGCATCGTGAGTATTTATGTAGTTCGAAGCCGGCGTGAGGTTTCCTATTATATGGTACTTTAGGTTAGGTTAATTGGTACGAGGTGTGGGTACGAGTCTGATGCCGCAAATATAGTTTCTAGAAATCTTGTTTATTTATCTGGATGTATGTTCTGGATTGGCGCAAAAACGACTGAACGGATTTGGATTAAATTAAGCACACATATAGTTTATAACCTGGATAAACTTATAGAGTAGTTTAAATCCCGGTAGTACGTTGCTGTGGGAAATTTTCCGACATCCACGCGAGCGAAGTCGCGGGCAAAAGCTAGTTAACTATAACGTAATGTTGGTACAATACTCTGGCTAAATATGACACATCGAGCATCTTTAAATGTTGAAAGAAGAAGAGATTGTTGCACAAGTATGAGAGGGAGAGAGGACGCTCTGCAAAGCCGAACTTTTTCTAGAACTCGTTTGCTATATTAATGGCCGGATACTGTAAGCAGACGTTCAGAGGAATATTAGGCTGAGTCGTCAAGATGGTTCTTTTATTTCCCATCAAACTAGGTGACATACTTTTTCATTCCCAGAAATCGTGCGTTTTTTTCTACCCTTAGATACATGTTGCAAGAAAATTAGGTCATCTGCTAGCGAAAATGTAGTTGACCGAATATTAGTACTAATTTTCTCCGTTAAAAGGCACAAAGTTTTACTGTCCACTGATTACTTTAAGATCTACTTATTACTATATTTTACCCTACATCTTGAATTACTTTTTTAAACGATATATTTTCTGGACCCAATCATAATGAAAAATTTACAACTATCGTAGCTGCAGAAGCTATACAATCAACCAGGTTAGTAACTACCCAGTAGCGCCAGTAGGTACTAAGGAAAATCGTCACAATTAAGTGCTTGGTCATTAAATGCCCCTAAAAAAATACAGCGGAAACACGAAACCGTCATCTGCCGTCAACTTAAAATTAACTCATAAAAATAGTAGCTTGTTTATGAAAGAGGTCAGTGTTCTGTGGCGTGCTTAGGAAGTGTTAACAACGGGGCGTGCCTGTGCTATCTAGTATCTCGCGTAGGGCAATTGCACTTGTCAGCCGGGGTTTGGCGCTTCCTTACTCGCGAACCGCACTGCACCCTAGTTCCCCTACCCTATCCGCGCCGCGCCGCGCCCGTACACAATACTGCTGCGTTGCGCTTCCCGACGAGTGGTGTAGTTCCTCCACTTAAACGTTTAAAGCCCAGTCGAGTGATATATTAGGTACATATTACGTGAGAAATTTTGCTTAAGCAGTCGTTTTTTGTTGCGCTGAATGGGTACTTGTAAGTTTTAAAAACAGAATAGATATCAGTTTTAACCCACTTAATTACTCTTTTGTTTTTATTGCTTGGTAAATGTTCTTTTAACCATAGTACCTACTTGATATTAATTTAATTTGATCCTTGTAGCGGATTGTTTTACGGCTTTTGAGAGAACAGGCAAGTGGCGAACTACAAAGTAATCCCATAATACAAAGATGTGACGGACTCCGTTAGGTGAAACAAAGTTAAACAGTCCGTTTCAACATTAAGGGATACGGAACCATAAACTTACTGCATAAATTCTTCTAAGAAGGGCTGTCTGAAAATGTAAACTCTAAAACACTAACTTGCGATACTTCAGTAAATTCTCATTACGGTTTCATAGAATCTCAGCTAATTTGCTTTTGTTGGAGAAAAATGCTTCAAGAGCATTAAATTGTTTATGTAGTAAAACCTGAACCAACAATTCCGGTTAAGTGCCTAGTACATATCGAGCTTATTCTGCCTTTTATATAAACGCTCAATTATTTAATAAGTACTACGATTTCTTCGAATAAGCCAAAGCGGTGTGAGGATGATTGAATTGTGCGTTTTTTGACTAAAGTTTCTTTCATCATGCCCTTATACGAAAAGGCTCATTTACAATAACTTCACCAACATTTGCAGTTTAAGGAACTCATGCTTTGGAGAACCAAAAAAAAAATATCTAAGAAGAATTTTCTAAGACAGTTAGTGCCCGGTTGATGGCAAAGGATCGCCCCCTGTTATATAGAACTTAAACATAACTGGCGAAATGTGTGTGTATCTACTACAGCCAACCTCTGCCCAACCCTTCGGGGAAACACAGCGTGATGCTATTTTTGTAGTTATTGTGACTGTGGTTTGACCTCATAGTTTTTTAAATAAAATAAAACCGGCCAATTGTGAGTTGGACTCGCACACGAAGGGTTCCGTACCACCGTACATTATTTAGCAAATAATATTTTACAGCTTAATGAAAATTGCAAAGATTTTGTAATAAATTTTTTTTTTATTGTTTTTTTTTTAATTTTTATATTCTTTATGGACCATGTCTGAAATAAATGAATTATTATTATTAAAATGATACTATGAATTACTAGTTATTTTTGCAGTTGCAGAAAATCACCCATATTTAAATAAATACCTTATGAATCGGCGTTTTTAGTATTTGTTTGATTATATATAGTATATGGTACATGATATATAAAAGTTTCTAATTCCTAACTTGTTGTGTACGTTGTTTAGTTATTGACATAGAGCTCGTACAAAAATGGTCTAAACTGACAACTTTTACGGGCCCCTATTTCATCATTTTTGAAGAAAAAAAATAAAAGAATTGTTGTTCTCTACACAATGACACAAGACGATGACATCCCACATGCCAGTGTTAGATTTATTGTTTTTTCCAAATTCAAAAGATTATTGTATGAAGACCCCCACCGCCCTTTAATTTGTTATTTTATTTTATTTTTATTATTTGTTGTTACAGCGGCAATAGAAATGCATAAGCTGTGGAATTTAGCTCGCTGACAGACAGACAGACGGACAGACGAACAGATGGACAGCGGAGGCTTAGTAATAAGGTTCCGTTTGACACCCTTCGGGTAGGGAACCCTAAAAAAAGCGTTAAATGCTCTAAATAGACCTATATTATCTAAGTTCTTTTAATTTTATAAATAACCTAAATAAACCTACATTTAGTACTTAATAATAAGAACATGGTCATCTAAACTAATATTATATAGAGAATAGATTTGTATTTTTATTTGTAATGAATAAACTCAAAAACTAGTCAAAAATTCTTTCACCAGTAGAATGCTATAATACCATCACTTAGTGCGGATTTCACCAATGAAATTGAACGCGTCCAGCACACCTAAACGCATTCAAGAACTGTCAGTGTACAATATTCCATAACAATTTTGACACTGACAGCTCTTGAACGCGTTTTAGAAATGCTGATCGCGTTCAGTTTCATTGGTGAAATCAGTCCTTAGTAACATTGGCTATAATTTATAAAGATATCACGCGAGCGAAGCCGCTGGCGGAAGCAAGTAGTTTAATAATCCTATAGGATTATTAAACTACTTGCTTCCGCCAGCATATTGTATTTCATTGTTGAATTGTAATTTCATGGAGAAATCTTATAACCTTCCTGCGGGACAGGCTTATCCTAGTGCCAAAATGTTTTAGCTGTAATAAATATTCGAAAAGAGTATTCTATCCAATTCTATTATATATTTTGTAATAATTATTTTTGTTTTAATAAATTATTCTAATTCTAATCTGACATTATTAAATACGCTAGAAATAGCATCTTCATCTAGACGCGGCAAAATATCAGAATTTTATAGAGAGCCTCATCTGACTAAAGCAACTAAACTAGGTCGATGTCGATACTGGGCAGTACCAATATCCTTTGATAACACATATTAATCCGACTTTCAAGCTTCTGACTACCCGTAATGAATGATGCTTTAAAGCCACGGATGCGTCTGAATGTCGAAAGAATCCATTAAATGGCAAAATCAGCTTAACATCATTGATCGACCCATTCACGTATGCTTTGCAATTAAGAGTTCCTGATAATATCAGAAGCTTTAAAATTGATTTAAATTTTTCCTCTCAAATACAATAGTGAATCATTGTAATTGTTCAACACAATATAATTATAGGTAACCTATTGTATCTACATCGAACTCAACTACCAAGCGGCTGAAATAAAACATTATTCCGATTTTACAAGAGTAGGTTCATTGTTCAATAATAAAGTAACAAAGTGGTAATTCATGTTGAATGATGTAGTTTGAATATCAGATAGGAGCTGATCGATGGTGGCTCGGATCGTAGATATCTGGCGGATGGCGTGTCCAGCCGTGGCTAAGTGTGAGTTAATCTGCCTTACTAGGGTTCCGGTGCAAAATTGGCGAAACGTAACACTTGTGGAATCACTCGATGTCACTAAATTGCATCTTCGAGTGGCGGTTCTTCCTATCGAGTACATACATAGGTACGACCGGGCACACTTTGGGCAACCCCGCTACCACCTAACTGATAGGCTTATGTTTTTAGCGCGTTCTTTCAATTTTATTGCCATAGTACCTAAATAGTGAAGACTGTGTGGCCACCCGTCCGAATAACAGTTAGGTTTTCTATAAATAGTCGCGGTAATTATTGGAATTTTAGCACTGACTTAGCGTGGGATAGATAAATAAACGTCAAGTACCTAACTATTTATTAAGTTGGATTACGATAAAAAAAAACAGTAAAACTTACGGAACCCTAAACACACAATGTAGTTGTGCTTGCGCTCAGCCGGTATTTTTATCTGTGAAGTGTTGGAACTATCGTGTTCATTATGAATAGTAGCGTGTTACTGCTGATATTATCAAGGTGCTCAGTTTACTTTGTTGCCAGGACAAGATTAAGTTTTGACGTAGGGCTGTTGCACTTGGCTATAGTAAGCGAGTTTGTCCACCGCCACCATCAACGGGATGTCAACGAGGATGACATGACGGCGCCGAAGTAGTGAAACATACATTTACTACAGCCCACGGCACGTCCGTCACTCGAGCGCCGGGATCTTGGCCCCCGAATTTTCGAGATAGTCGGGCGCGTCGACCGATAGAACTCGGCCCGAAATTGTGACGGGTCAATGTGCCCACAATACAAAGCACGTTCGATCTTATCCACACACTGCCGTCTATCATCATAACATACTGGACCGCCGAGTTTGGTCGCGGTGGACAAATGATGGCCGTCGACGGTCCGAATACGAAATAGAATTATCTCATTTTTGGGTGACGTTCAGGTGACAAACGCACTAAGTGTATTGTTAGTTATCTAAAGCCGAAAGGAATTAAGTAAGAGTTCCGCCGTAATCAATCCTGAGGGCCTAGACAAGTGGCTATCGCTTTCAAAGCGTTTCGTATTTCTACAACGAGCCCGCCACTTTATGCCCATGTCTGACCACTCCAAGTGTCGGACAGTGACGGACACACAAACGACGACCAACCTAAAAATCACCAAAGCAATTAAAATCAGTAAGATCCAAAGAAATGATTCAACAGCCTTGATTCCCGAATTGAAATAAATTTAAGAAACTGGCCAAGTGCGTGTCGGACCACGCACAATGAAGGGTTTCGTAGTTGGGATGAATTTATCCCAAGAACAAACTTAAGATTGTTGTTAAAAAATGTAAGTTGGTCTATTATTACTCGTTAAATTGTAGAGCCTACTTAGCTGTGATAGTTTTCCTTTTAATTTCGTTATATACTACTGCTGTGGTTTTTTTCACATATCCAAAAACCAACTATTTACCTGGCAGGGGGGGGGGGGACTTGATTCTAACAAAAATGAGCATTTCAAAGCTTAATATTTCGCAAACGAATCCCTAAATCTAAAAACGGTTTTCACTAACTTCCAATATTTTTGAATGATCTTTTCAACGACATCCCATACTATGAGATAGACGAGAGAAAAAAACACCCCCACTTTTTTTTACCTAAAAAAAAATGTTTTTTCATTATTTTATTTTACCTCTTTCTTGGCGTGATTAATAATATAACCCATACCAAATTACAGCTTTCTCGTACTAACAGTCTCTGAGCTAGACAGACACGGACAGACAGACATAGTGAAACTATAAGGGTTCCTTGTTAACTACGGAACCTTAAAAACAAGACACAATCATAATAATGAATCCTTTGCTGCTCTGGTTAAACTTAACACAACCTCTTTCGAACAATCTCATATTAACCCAAATGTGTACGGTCCTGTATCTCAGAAGTTGACCCGAACTTACAGTTGTATCAACAAAGCACTAGACACAGACTAGATCACTTCTAGGTAAACTTTGGAGGCTAGGCAAATCTAGGTGTTTGTTCTGTGAACTCCTGCAGAGGCTAATCTCTTCATGGCTCTGTTTCCAAAGATGACCATAAAAGTGAAGTCATACAACATACATACCTACATAAGGCGTTTCCAAATTCGTTAATCAACGATGGTAATGATGGAAACATTGCCTTACATCTGTTCTGTATAGTGGACTATATGGGCATAGTAGTCCATGTTATGTTTCTTTTTGTGCCTGTTACATTCATAGCACGGTCATAGTATGGTACGGTGTAGTGGATAGACTCCTTAAGAAGTTAATTTGACAGCAGAAGTGTTAGAATGGAAAAAAGAAAGCAAGACAGAATTATCAAATAAATTCATTATATTACCTAGAAATACTAGCTGTTACCCGCAACTTCGTCCGCGTGGAATTATATAGGTACTTCAATTTTATTTATTTGTATAGCAGCCAGTGAAACTCCCGCCATAATCAGTCCAGCCGTTTCAGAGATTAGCCGGAACAAAGAGATAAACAAACAGACAGACAAATAAAATCATCCTTCTGATGCTCTTTGCAGGTCTTAGAATTATCCTTAAATCTCCTTCCCCCTCAACCGACTTCTACTCCTACTCCTTCACTGTGCATGCGGTACGGTTGTGGAATTCACTTCCGCCTAACATTAAGGACTGCCAAACTGTTGCAGTTTTTAAAAGAAGAGTGAAAGAACACTATCTATATTTTGTATTTATTATTATATTATATACTAAATTATAATTATTAGTATATATATTTTAGTGATATTAATTTTAGAAGTATGTATGTAAGTATATTTTCATATTTTATGTATTTTATTTTCTCTTCTACTCTTACATACGTCATCTACATCTCTTTTTATCCACTTTCCTATCGCAGGTATGCTGGAACAGATTTCTCTAGAAATAAGCTTCACCTATCTACGTATTTTTCTATTCCTTTTCTTGTCTGTTTATATGTGTGTACATAAGCTGTTAATAATAAAAAAATATGTTTTTGTTGTATATTCCGAATATACTTTCATATGCATTTAGTAAAATGTTATTTTGACATTACAAACAGACGATTATTACGATACCTATTGTACTACATTTTTGAAGACTGGCAAAGAAGCCATTAAAAAAAAACTATAACACAGGTTATAAAAACTATAATATAGGTTATATTTTCTCTAAAAACTGCTTAACGGTTATGACGCCATTAAGTCTATAACTGACATTACGATTCTATAAATAACTGTCCTCCATTGAACAGATTTTTTACAACGTAGCAGACTAGATAACCAAATCCAAGGGCAGAACTCGATAAGGTCGGACCGATCCTTGCTTGAATAATGTCTGGCAGACACGGGACAGTATTTTAATTATACGCGGCTGAGTCATTTGACCCCGGTGGGTATATAATATATATGGTCACAATTTGACATAGACAACGCCTTTATTTCGTAGCAGTAAGGCCGCTTTTTCAACTTGAAGTGTTACCACTCCGGTAATGACCCAATGTAAAGCTATCAAATACAAGCCTGAACGGTCATTAATGCATATTTATGTTGGAATAATTGACAATAATTTTTGGATTTATTTGATTGTAATCTTACTATATATCCTTTGTGAGGATGGTGCCATAATCTCTGTCATGAAGAATACGATCCTTGTAAATAACTATGATCACGGTCGTGATTGTGTCACTGGGCCACCGATCCCAGTTACCTACTAGGGTACCAGGTACGATAGGTATACATTGTAAGGGATTAACCGGATTCAGATGTTATCTTGCGTCATTAGCGATTTCTCATTAAATAGGCAACTCAGTAAATATTCAAAAATATTCTCGCTACCTAATTTGGTTGCAGCGCGCCTCGATTACAAGACAAAAGGTTAATGAACTACAATCCGCAAGAAGTGGAAGGTAAATATTAATCAGAATATTCCAGAAACATGCTCTAATGAAGCCAAGCCCGCGCCGGAGGGCACGGCAAACATTTTTAATCCGCGGCGCATCTCATAAATTTCAACCCGGGGATAAAGTCGCCTTTGTTTTACTTCACGAAAGAAATATTTTTCGCTAAATTTACAACGCTTCCTTGTGGCGTATCGTCGGCCTCAGCCGAGACTTCGTCGAGCTTCTCTTTTATTGACCACTCTCATTACAATTGAGAAGATGTTCGGACTTTTGAAAATATTGTGTTGTTATACTTATAGCTTGAAAAACAACCGAGTTTTTACATGGAATTTTTTTTTAAATTTCTTCTACTATCATTGCACATTTTGAAAGCTAAAACAAGTTAACAATATTTCTCCTACATCGATTCTCAATATAGAAAGCTCACACGTGTCTAACTATACGAAAATTAATTAAATTAAACTGTAAACTTGCATATTTCACGACAGCAATGTTTTGTGCGAGGCGGAAGCCTACTAAAACTATCCGTAATTGACGAGAAATGTTTCAAGTGTAATGAAATATGGGGGGAATTAATATTTCAGGTGCCTAGCTAGCCCAAAACTTTGCCAATAATTTTGATTTATTGGAGCCTCACCGCCTCTCATATCTACTACTCAAAGTTTTGCTATTTAAACAATCACTTTGGCGCTGGCCTACCATCCTATACTAAAGGCACTAGGCGACGCGACGTTTGCCTCAATAGGCTTTCAAGTAATTCTCTCAGACACACAGATTTCTAATTCCAAATCTAAGATCGCTGTATTAATTCCACGGATGGCTTGCTTGGAATAAATATTTACGTACCGTTCCTTTGTGCCGCTATGAAGTAAAACAATAGTTACGAACGACAGTTATATTTGCTTATAAGCCTGAAGTCTAAAAAAAAACTCAAAACTCAAAGCATCTATTTCAAATAAACCAATTACAGGCACTTTTTAATTGCTAAAGGGTCGGTCAGTCAAAAAAATAACCTAGTTGGCCATTCCAAAGCGTCTCAATAAGGCAGTCTTCGAGCATAAGTGAACAATACTAAAAGCATGTTAACATTTTCATCATGGACAATTTCAGTTGGTAAGTACGCAATGAAATCGGTCGGAAAAGCACTTGTGTATCTCTCTGGGAAACGAACGATACCTCGCCGACTGTTCGCTCTATTTCAATAGTCTTTAAGCAACTTACCAACAGTTTCTACGGCTTTTACTCGGTAGCGATATAAAGTTTGAAAATTGCAGTTTTTATTGGAGTTGTATACTGATATATCCTCAACAACAGTAGATTTAAGACTCTTAGGAAATTGGTTTATATTGCTTAAACGAGTTTATTTGTGTAAGCCATGAAATTGTGACCTATAAATATTTCCTTCTAACAACGTTAAGGTCGAGATGCGTTTTTTTTTCGTTGGGAATAAAAACAAACCATCCAAATTGAAATTCTTCCGGTTTGAGTAACGACAACAAAGACTACTCTATAAAACCAATTCATGCAGATGATAAAACAGACGTCAAAAATAAGTAAACAAAATTATCTCCGGAATTGTCTGCCACAGCGCTTTGTTTGACATTTACTCGTTCATATTTCAAGGAAATAAAAAATATTCCAATCAGACATACCTCATAACAACACCATAAAAATCTTGAAATGTCAACACAATAAATCACTCTTATTCGTTTTATCAGGAAACCTAGTCGGCGAGTTTGGTAACATTAGTTGCGAGCAAACGAGCGACAAAATTTCTTTGTATCGACAAAGTAGCTGGCGACCAGAATTCCCATTTTCACGATAACGATCATGTCCCACCTTGTGGCCATTAAGGGTCAGGCGATGGTCAGATAGGGGGCAATTTATGCACTGTACACTCAACTCAAGAGCTTCGTTGTATTTACTTAGTTTTTACGAGGCGAGATCTTTATCCGTTCCGTGCAAAATGTTTCGTTTTTAAGCTTAACTCGCGTCCCTTTTGTGGCTCTGATGCGGTTATTGTGTAAGTCCCGTCCTATAAATAGTAGTTTGTGCCTGAATTTGCTGCGGCGCATTAGATTTTCGTTTGTTTTGATATTTTTTTCTTTGCTTCCATGCAGGGCATGCCTAAATGGAACAAAATGTTAAGTGCTTCAGTAACAGCCTTTGATTTATTTATTGTTATTTTGATGCCATCAGCGTACAGAAGTCTCTTCATAGAACAGGACTTCTTACTACAAAAAGTTGTGAAGTTTTGTATAATTTTACACCAAAAAAAAAACTCTACATTTTTACAACGTATACGTACATTAATTACTTTTCCATCAAGTTTGTGTAAACTTTCCCTAGTTTCCTTCTGCCTGGGGTAATTAATCCTGACTGCTAGCAGGATCCTATTCCCGGCTTAATCTTTACTTTGTCTTGTTTTCGCTACCCCCAATCGAAAGTTTGCTTTAATGTCTCTGTAATGAGTTCGGTTCCTCATTTATTATTAGCTTTATTTGTAGTGGGACATAAAGTGGCCCACATGCAGTAGGAGACTTAGGCGAGCAATATAATTCATTGCTCTTAACGTCGATTTAACTTGGATAAATTTTCTTTTAACAAGTCGTTGTCTGCGGCTTAACTCCAACTCTTGGAGGTTTACTACATGCAAACGGATAAAAATTAATCTCTGTTTAAATCATGATCTATCTGTGTGCCAAATTGCTTTCAAATCCATTCATACGTTTATCTGTGATTGATTGAGTACATACAAAATCCAAGTCCAAACTTTTAAACAATAATCTCAAAAGAATATTGGAATAGTGGGGTTATTTATAAGTCAAATAACCTCCAGAAATAGTTTCTAGTCTCTAGTATTACATGATAAAGAAATATTTTCCTATATTTAGAAGCCGAGTCGAGGAGCACTAGTCTATATCAGATCATAGCCCAGCCGTCTAACGAGAGCCTCTTGACGTGTTTATCGAAGCTCTCAGTTATTAGGCCATTGCCCGTAACGATTATCGACGCAATGATAGCCAAGTCTACATCCTACATGTCGACAGCTCGGTACGATTGTCGGTATCGATACTCTAATCGATCTATCACTTTAATCGGTTTATCAATAATTACAGTGTCGTTTCTGTATGATTTGTTGGTCACAATAAAACGTGAATTTTAGATTCATTTTATGTAAAAATAATCCAATGTTTTGGAAATGAAATACTGAGAAGCAATTTTCACGCTATGATTTAAAAAAATACTAAAAACTACCCTTATCACATATCATCACGCCTGTAATTCCCGACGGGTTAGGCAAAGGTGTTATATTATAGTAACTCCATGATTCTCATTTTGCCAGTTATGTTTAAATCCCATGTAAAAGGGGACGAGCCTATCGACTGCCTCGTTGGTCAAGTGGTCGCTAGCAAAAAAAAAAAAAAAAAAAATTCAAAATATTTTTATTTCATATAAACCTACATGGGCACTTATGAAACGTCAGAAGCTAGGTGCACGGTTCCAATTGGTTGTTTCCTATGGAGAAGAGCCGGCAAGAAACTCCACGGTTACTCTTTTAAAAATAATGGGCTTTTAGCGCTACTATTAAGCAAGATTCCCAGGTCAGGCAAAGTGTTATTGGGATTTTCCATCAAAAAAATTTTCAGTAGCAGCCCGGACTCTGGATTTGTACCTGGTTGACTATCCATTTGCTCTAAAAGTAAATTTATAGTTATAGATCCTACTACTCTTAAAACTCCAATTTTTTCATGAACTATTCAGTTCTATATTTTAAAGAAACAGGCAATCTCTCAGTAGCTACCTACATTTAAAATACTTGTCTAGAATCTCAGCGACCTAAAAGATTTTACTGCGGTAAACTTCCACGGAGAAAGGTAAGAGATACGATGCTACAGAATAGAAGTATCACCTTCCACATAATGGGTTGCTGATGCTGTTAAATATAGAAGAACGCGAAGCACCTGCCAATTACGTCTTGCGCTGATACGATACACTTAGCCGACTTTATAAGAGGAGAGGATTCGTAATTTGGTAGTATACAGGTTGACTTTTTAGCACGGCACACTGCAGCAGATTAACTGAAAAAGAAATCCAACTGGATTTTTTTAAGCGGATTTTAAATACGACTTTGCGCAGTTCCCAAACAAATTGAGATAAGGGCAAGAGAATAATGATTTAAAATACAACGAAAAATCTACCTGTATCAGTCAAAATATACACATACGTAAATGCACTTTTCAGCTGAAATATTTAGATCGTATTCTTACAAATCATTTCATCTCTACCGACATGTGCGAATTTATATCTTTGATATAGTTACGAATGAGATACGATGTTCAAACGATTACCGCGACGAGGTTCGAAGCAAAGCTATGCAGTCTCGATACGAGTGGTGCTGATGTAGAATTATCGTATGTGCGCTTTACGATTTAATCGAGTCATAAAAATGGATGTGCCTAATCGAGAAGCTTTATGTTCATGCCATAAATCAGCCAATAGAGATAAGATTTTTAAATTATGTACCTAATATGTTTGCGGAAGATAAGATTTTCCAATACTTGTGCTAATAACATAGAGTTTGGGAAAACAGTCAAGCAAGAATTGCTAACTTAGTGCTTGTTTACAACTTTTCAACTTTCCTTAGCGAGTCGTTTGCTTTTGTGTTCTTGAATTGCATGTTACTCTGCTTACAAATTATAATTTTTTGGAGTTTAATAAGCTTGTAACTAACCAGCGCTGCGGATCTGTCTCGCATAGGGTCGCAGCATTATGCTGAGCGATGGGCGTTTTGCGTGGATGTGACGCATATTTTCCCCCGTTCTTTTGTTCTTTCTATGCGTCATGTTTACCGCAAATAAACGTATTTTCTTTTTTTTCTCTTTCAATTGAGTAACACTGAACACTCTGTAGTAGGCAACGCAAATATTTGAATTTGATCTAATTATTATGTTTTTTCCCGTACGCGGTCGCCACTCCAGAGCCTTTCCAGAAGGTGGACCGATGACCTTGTGAAGGCCGCAGGAATTCGCTGGATGCAAGAAGCACAGAACCGGTCGGTGTGGCGACGCTCGGGTGATGAATGTGTCCAGCTGTGGACGTCTTTTGACTGAAATGATGAATATCATGCTTTTTCAATAAAATGACATGGAAGGAATCAAATCTTCAGATAATTTTCCAACATTTTCAGTTGTTGTCCATTGTAAAATATCTTGCACCCTTTCTTAAAAATGGTGTTCACCCAGACTTCCATGGTGGTACCTAATCACAACTTAACATTTATCGACGTATTTTAGCACGAAAAAAGACCAGGCTATTTCTTTCATTATTCTCACCCCTCACTCTAAATGTGTATCACACATTCACAACCACTCAATGCCAAGATATAAGTGGGTATGTACGTATAGATATAGTGTAACTCTAAGCACTAGCTAGTTATACATGTGGGTGTTGGGTTCAATTTCCGGCTGAGAAGTGTTTGTATTTACGCACCATTACCTACGACCTACAGAGTGAAGACTTATTTAAGGTGGAGCCACGGTTTTCCTATGTCTGGCATTTTGACCCGAGTAATCCGCTGGTATAATATGTGGGTGTGAGTGCTGTGATTTCGGTTCGACCTTCTTTTCATTAACTTGTTAACTGTGAAACGGTAAGTACATATGCTATACAGATTCGGATTGTTTCATCCATTTAAATATAATACGGTCTTGAATGAGATAACTTTAAGATAATTATGCTGTAACACAATACGGAAAAGCTTTCGAGTTACATAATGTTTTTTTTTCGAAATTACATAGCAGAGTCCAATAAAAAAACACCGACATATTCTGAAACATGTTGCGGTATGGACAGAGAAAAGTAACGCTTGCTAATGAGCGTAAACTCAAAAACAGACCCTGACAACTAGCAAAACTTTTTGCCAAAAAATACCTTGTGTGAGAATCATCAACCTAATGATGCATCCTATTCCATTCTTGCTGCGGGATCATAAAAATATGAGGCTGTGAGCAAAATATATCGAAAACCACTTGAAAAACAGCATCGAGAATAATATATATCTAGCTACATCGATTACCATAACATTGTTGACCTCATTCACAGTACAGATATGAAGTTTATAACGGCGATGTTTTTCGTCGCTGCATTCGCGTTTCGCTTTCGCGTTCGCGTACCGATCAGAGGAGTAATAGCGTCATTCTACGTCATTACCGAACATTCGCGTCGCCGGCGGCCGCTAATAAAACCTGAATATTTCACGTATCGTAGCACCGAACATTACCATAAACAATTTGCGATTCAGCAGTTGCATCGGTGATTCAATATTTTTGCTGGACGTTATTCTGTTAAGGCAATTCAATTTGTCGATTAATATCGGTCGCGTGGAGAAATGAGTATAGCGGGTCATTATGGACTTGATAAGTGGTTGGACATGAAGTTGTAATTTCTACAAAACGTGGATGACGAAAGAGAATCGGCGTATATTCAGCTATGTCTTGGTTGGTTTGGACTTGGTTTTGGACCAATCACATGAAAATTCAAGTAAAGAAAACAAGTTCGTCAAGAGAGCAAAGACCTCACGCGCAAGCCTTAATAATGGTCCGCACACACTCCACTGCTTGCCTAATGCAGCAGCGATTCACATAATAGTCGAAAGCACTCCGTCGCGACATCATCTGCTCGAATATCACGCTAGTTCTTTGACGACATTGATAAAATATTGGCATCGAATCGTATTGACGCGTCTGCTGTTATTTTTAGTTCGATACAAATGATGCCCATTTCCTTGAGGATGTCGGCTATGGAATAATATTTCCTGATTTGGACATCTGTAAAGGAAAACTGTGTCACGCGGAGTTTCGTTAATGGAAGAATGAGGTTTAATGAGATTATTATTTGTGTTAAATACTATACCGTTACTAAAAGATAGACGCATTTGGTACGACTGCTAACATGGTGCTTCAGAGCAACCTAAAACGATAATAATTAAAGTAACCTGGTAAAATAGGACTCATTCCAGGCTTTTTAATTTTCATAATAATTAAATGAAAGTCTGTGCAGACTTTCGTCGTTACCCAAAAATAACAAATAATGAACGTTGCACTGTAGTGCAATGCAGCGTTAATTATTAGTTATATTATTATTATTATTATTTCAGCGCCCTTCCCCATCGACTCATGATCACAAGGGACAAAGTTTCAGAAACACCATTTTAGTTTAATAATTATAAAGTTTCTACGTTCTAATATATTCTACAACAGTACTGATTCTAGCGACCAGTTCGAGGCGATCCGGCTAACGCGTGCAATTACCAGAGACATTTATTATGTTACCTAATTTTGTGGGGCGATTAGCAGTTTAACGAACTAACAGCGTTTTAGCGATTAACTTGGAATGGCTGTTGTAATCTGTGTTTTACGTTTGCGTGTATCACCGTAGAAACGTTTCGTTTTCGTAGTTTCTTTTCACGGTAAGTTTTGTAAAAGATAGTATGTGGCACGCTATGCATTTCATTAAAATATATGCTACTTTAGTGTTGTTATATATTCAGCTGTCAAATTGTTCTAAACCGCTTTGCTTGTTGTTGCATGCTTGTTCTTGAGTTCAAAATAATCCTGCCCAGTTGGGCAGGATTATTTTCTTTTTCTTTTTCAATTTTCTTTTCCAATCGCTTATGTCCAGAATGAATCCGTCTGACCTTCGCACGACCTAGGCAACCCTTAGGCAAACTAGTTTTTTGTAGTTTGTTGTTATTAGGGTACGGTTGGAAGATGGTAATATAACGCAAAAGAAAGGACACTACGCGGCCTAGAAAAAGATAAAAAAACAATTGGTATTTATTTTAATTTCACAAGCAACGATTCCAAGTCCACATTTTAAACTCGATTTTCTCCAGCTCCGTTGTAAAGTTAGATATCCACCTAACAAGAAATGCAACCAAAAATCAGAATCGGAAAATCGTCTTTTTCGTACCGTGTGTCGCATTTGACCATTCATTCAAAGTAGTGTGGATACACGGTACGGCACTTACAACTAATGACATGCCATTGACTGTGGCAATGCTTTAAATATATTCAGTACGTGTAACACGCCTTTCCTCACCTCTAGCGATGTTAATGGTGACATAGTCGGGAATATTTCCGTAGGTTATGTGTCGCGCGGTAGGGATACAAATAGTTGTGACTGACTTGAAGATGTTATGAGATAGTTCGGCATCTGATGTAAACTAAGCAAATACAAAAAATTGTGAAAAATAAGTACTAATGTAAAGTAAAATATGTAAAAAAAAACCTGTCCAATCAAAAAAGTAATAAAAAATCTTATTATTATGGAAAATAACAAAAATATTGCTATTTAAAATTCACATTTTTAGTACTAAAATTATCCCAATTCCATTCAAATTAGCAAATATTTAAAAGGAATCATAAGTAATGACTTGTAGACACAACGGCCACCCGCCGCGCGCCCCATGTAATAACCCGGTAAACCTATTGAAAAAAAAAGTGGCGAACTTTTTTTTTCCTTTTTCCTCAAAATTTCCTCATAAATAGACTCTCAGTAAGATACTTAACAAAACCCTCACGGATCGGACAGGGTTTGACAAATGAGTAATAATCGTATGTCAGAGTAATCCTTTTCTAACTTTAACTTTTTAACTGACATTTTATAAAACAATTTAGGATCGCATTAAATCGCGGAGGTCTGTAATTAAAAGGGTACGAGAATTACTTTAACCAAGTGAGATGAACGGACGTAGGTAACTGACATACTCAGGCCAAAATGAGATACAAAATAAGGACGAATATCTTTCGAGGTCTTTGACCGGGGCGCGAGTTGTTGAATAGACAATGCAATGTATCTTTGTAATACTATACATTACTTACATTTTTAACAATATGTTATTGACCTTTTCTTAATTATTCCCAGTAAACAGAATGTTTTGTTTGGCGCCTCAGCGATGTCAATAAAAATATTTTCAATGGGCAAGAAAATTCTTTCAGCACCTCTTCTTTTAGGACATATATAATGGAATGGAATGGGTAGATTCTTATCCTACTATAATATTATAAATGTGAAAGTTTGTATGTTTGCGTGTTTTTTTACTGAATCGCGTAATAACGGCTGAGCGGATTTGGATGAAATTTCGCACACAGATAGTTTATAACCTGGATTAACATTGAATTTTTATACCGATAGAATGTTCCCGTAGGATAATTTCCGACCTCCACGCGGGCGAAAGCTAGTACCTAATATTAAACAAAATAACTAATTAAAAAATTGGAAATCGGTTTCACAACCTTTTCTGTAAAACTGGAAGACTTGACTTTAGAGAGAGTGCAACGTTTTAAAATGTCCACGGATATAACCTACATATAAATTCTTATGTATGCTGTTTCCATTTGGTCTAAACGTGGTTGCCTATTAAAAATTCAGTCAATCGGTCAGGCGCCTGCAGCCTGATGGTTAAAGAAGCTAAGAATACCTTGTAGATACCCGTAGATAAGCAACCTTTTAGAATAGGTAGAGTAACGTGTATGTGTGTGTGCGGGAGGAGAGCATAGCAATTCTAGATGATACTTTTATATATTTATTCTAAGCTCATCACAATATTGAATAGAAACGCGCACACTGCTCGGTAGCAATTTTTCTTCTGTCTTCTGATCAAACAATAATCACATCCCTTTTTTTAAATTACAAATTGCTAGAATGTTCGAATGTAGGTGTTTTCTTAACAGCGTATACAATATAAGGTTGCTTTTCGCATAAAACCTTACAGTGTCTGTGTTTGTGTGTGTGTGTGTTAGATAATTTTGGAGAACCGCACTGGTTTGAATATCTCACTCGAATTTACAATCCGTTAATGCGCTTTAAATTATAGAACTATTAATATATATAGTTCAGCAAATTATCCGACAAATATATATACATTAAAAAACACATTAAACATCGGAAATTACAATCCGAATTGCAGAATTAAATCGCTCTTCGGTTCGCATTCGTATAGTTCGTTTATAATACTGCCTTTTGTAATTTACACAAACGTCAGTAAAACGGTTCGAAGCCAACAGTTTGCAGTGCAAATCAATTTGTTTCTACGTAATGAAATAGCTTGCTATAAGCTACGTTTTTACTATTTTTAGTAGGTTGAATATTTTGATTTGTTTTGACTTTGAATAAAAAACGAATCTGACTGGCAATTGGAACTAAAGAATGACCCAGAAAAAAGATTAAAAACGAAAAATAATATTTGCAGTCATGGGGACTGCGACAGAAGTGAAAACTTAAAAAAAAAGGTATTAGCGCCATCTATAGTCTATAATACAGCACTACGGCGCGAGCATGTCGGTGACGCGAATCCATAAGTTTACCCCCTACCAATAATTGCTCAATGCGCCTAAAGAAAAAAAAAGTTAAAAAGTGCAGGAGTGAAAATGACATAAAATGAGGGTAAGTAGGGAAAACTTTGAAGGGATTAAGTGTATTGTGCGATATTATAATTTCTAACATGACAATATTATCGTGGACGTCCACCTCACGGCATCACGATAACACAGGGCAGTAAGTATGGAAATATATGAAGACCCCTTTAAAGTTCCGTCCACGCTAGATAACCTGCACGTATTTCCATACATTTTATGGAAGCGGACGTCCGCAATAATATAGTCACGTTAAAAATTGATTTTATGCATAAGTACTCGAAACTTTCGCCCACATTGGTTAGGTAAAGCTCAGCGCCCCCGACAGATACGATCGATGTGATCGACATAAGCTTTCAAGATTCCTCATCTCTTGTATGTTTAAAAATACCGTGCACCCAACCCTTGGGGTCCCTTTGCCTCACGCACCCCTCGCTACCCGCTTTAACTTGCCGAAAGCTTAAGCGTGCCAAAACCTCAACAAGCCATTAAGATGATAATTGCAAACCCAATCAGATTGGCCCGTGGTAACCGCGGCCACAAAGTACTGTAACGTGGAGACGACAATCCTAACTAACCTAATCCTATCCTAACTAATATCATAAATGCGAAAGTGAGTTTCTTTGTTTATTTGATTGTTTGTTACACTTTCACGCTAAAACGGCTGAACAGATTTGGATGAAATTTTGCACATGGGTAGTCCATGACCGGAGACATAAGATACTTTTTCTCCTGTTATTTCCATGGGATTGAGACTAATGCAGGTGAAGCCGCAGGGCGCAGCTAGTAAGACAATAAATGGAAACACAGATACTAATGCAAAGGATTATTTTGAGACGGCCAAATAAATCCTAACATTGAAATTAAAAAGTGATTTTTTTAAACAAACTTAATGTAGCGATGCCGAATATGGGTTTTGCTTATCTTTGAGTAAACAATAAAATAAAATATTTGGTTGTTTTTTGTTTTCAGACTGAGAACGTCATTATATATACGAAGTTTAAATTATTGTCGTATTGTCGTCCCCACCTCATACAGTAACGCTTACAATGTTAATGATAATTTGGCCACAATACGCCAGTGCTATTCAAATTTGTCCATGCAACGCTCCCTCCACGTCGGCTACCTAATGAAGCGGCTGCACTGTATCGAGACGTGTTTACAGGTCCGGTTTACGTTGGCTCCGGTTTGCGGTTGCGGTAATGTCGAATACTTACCGGAGTTTCCTCATATCACAACACAACACACACACACACATCTCATTTTATATTACATAGTATTTACTGACAAATTTGGTCAAGGTTTTGGAAGTATATTTAATCAGTGTTCGCAACAATATGTAATTAATAATTGTTTACCCGGTGCCAGTATTAGCCAATTAATTAATAATATTAAAATGACAAAAATAAACCCCAGTTCCACTGTTATATTACTATACGGGGACAGTTTAACTGTAAGAAAAAAGGACATAATTGAATCCATTTGATGTTACATCTCAATGAAACAAATAATTGTAAATTTATTTTCTGTGCCTTGCCATATTCTCGATATTTGTCTAATGAGACAAATAGGCACATTTATAAATTAAACATGTTAATTTATAATAGGACTTGTCGTCACAGTGACGCTATTTTATATTTTGATTGTAATCAATTTATTACTGATTACAAACTGACAAATTATACAATGTATTTGCCACCTAGTTGTAGAAGACAAATTGCTAATCTTTTAGCATACAATATACACAGTGACACTGGTACCTGTACTGTACCTTCGATTACTGTTAGTAGTGGTACTAACACCACTTTTGATACGCCTTGTAGTTTAAACTATTAGGAGCGACAACGGATGAGCCGCATACATTGAATGTTGTTCATCAAAATATGCAGGGTCTGTCCGGCAAAGAGTTAGAGTTAAGTTTATTTATGGAGAACTATGATGTTCAAGTGTTATGTTTGACTGAACACTGGTTGAAAGAACATGAAGTAGTATTTATCAATGATGATAATTTTACCGTACAAAGTGCGTTTGTAAGAAAAAGCGCCATTCGCGGTGGATCTTTAGTTCTTGTTTCAAACAAGTTGAAATGTAAACAACGTTTAGATTTAGTTAATCTTTCCATTGAGCGCACTATTGAGTTGTCTTGTGTTGAACTCGAGCGATACGTTATAATTTGCGTTTATCGACCCCCCTCTGGTGATTTTATTAGTTTTGAATCGGTAATGGAGGATTCACTCAATAGGTTAAAATCAAGTAATAAAAGTATAATTTTATGTGGAGATTTTAATATTAATATTCTAGATGTTACTCCTTTAAGTACTAGACTTCTTAATCTCTTTAGGTCTTATAATTTAATTAACTTGTTTTTTGAACCTACTAGGATCACAGCAACTTCGTCAACTTGTCTTGATAATATATTTAGTGATTGTGATGCCAAAAATAAATTAGTGTCATGTGACTTAACCTCAGACCACTGTGGTTTATTAGCTAGTTTCCCCATGCCATTACATAAAAAGCCGCATAAAATAGAATGTAGGCCTTATACAGCTAGTCGTTGCAATAAGTTTAAAAATAATATAGCTCATAGAATTACACCATCTATAGTAGAACACGAGAATCCGAATGAAATCTATGGAGCCCTTTTTGATGTTGTGCAAAAAGAGTACCAATCTACTTTCAAGACTAAAACTATTAAAATAAATGGCACCTCCGTTGGCTTTAACCAATGGGCCACTCCAGGTATTTATAAAAGTAGAGCGAGACTATACGAGTTATATGGTTTGAAAAAATATAGGTTTGATACTCCTTTCGTAGAGTATGTCAAAAATTATTCAAAATTATTTAAAAAAGTTAGTGCTTTTGCTAAATCTAAATTTTTAAGCGATAAAATTAAAAATTCCAATAATAAAGTAAAAACCACTTGGAACATTATTAATAATGAAATGGGTAAATCGGTTAAGCAAGATAAACAACTTGAGATTATGGTCGACAATAAATTAGTTACTAAAGCAGCTGACGTAGCTGAGGCGTTTAATGAGTTTTTTGCAAACATACCTATAACCACGACTCGCTCCTTAAATTCGTCCCCGTCTAAAGCTGAAAACCTTTTGTTTAGTAGTGTGTCTAAAAGTAGTCGCTTATTCAGCTTCGAACATGTTACGCCGCGTGATGTAGTTAATGTTTTTAACACACTCAAGTCAAAAAACACTGGTGATTACTGGGGCATCTCCATTAAACTTTTAAGCAATATAATAGACATCGTAGCCCCATATCTAGCTGTTACTTTTAATAAATGTGTTGATTTAGGAACTTTTCCTGACCTCATGAAGAGTAGTAAAGTCATACCATTATTTAAATCAGGTAATAAAAATGACGTTGGCAATTTCAGGCCTATTTCTATCTTACCAGCATTTAGCAAAATATTTGAAAAGTTAATACTCAAGCAGTTGCTAATCCATTTTAATTTAAATAGCCTCCTCCATAATGAACAATATGGCTTTACAAAGGGTCGTTCGACCACAGATGCGGGTGTTGCTCTGCTGAAACACATATTTAACGCATGGGAGAACTCGCAAAATGCTATTGGGGTTTTCTGTGATCTCTCCAAAGCCTTTGATTGCGTGCACCATGACACGCTTTTGCGTAAACTGCGTCATTACGGTGTGCAAAATGAAGCTCTCAACCTTATAAATTCTTATTTACATAATAGGTCCCAATGTGTAGATGTTAATGGTGTGAAATCTTCCGGGCTGCCAGTTCAGTTAGGTGTGCCTCAAGGCTCAATACTGGGTCCATTCTTGTTCTTAGTCTATATCAATGACTTACCATTCTATTTAAAGGGTATCTGTGAAGTTGTACTGTTTGCAGATGATACGTCACTTATTTTTAAAGTAGACAGGAATAGACAAGATTTTGACGATGTAAACAGTGCACTCTCAATGGTTACGGATTGGTTTTCGTCAAATAACCTAGTTCTCAATAGCAAGAAAACCAAATGTGTAAAGTTCGCCCTTCCAAATGTTAGAAATCTAGGACCCAACATCGTCTTAGATAATGAGTCACTTGAAACTGTAAACACGGCAGTTTTTCTGGGCATAACAGTAGATGCCAAACTTCAGTGGGGCCAACATATATCGAGCCTAGCGGGAAGGCTCAGTTCGGCCGCCTACGCCGTCAGGAAAGTAAGACAATACACTGACGTTGATACAGCTCGGTTAGTCTATTTTAGTTATTTTCATAGCGTTATGTCCTACGGTATTCTGCTGTGGGGCAAAGCTGCTGATATTCAAAATATATTTGTCCTTCAAAAACGAGCTGTTCGAGCAATTTACCAGCTCGGTGCCAGAGTTTCTCTGAGAGATTTTTTCAAAGATATCGGTATCCTCACAGTGGCATCACAATTCATTTTCGCCAACATATTATATATTAGGCAAAATATACACTTATATACTAAAAACAGTGATATTCACAATGTTAACACTAGAAATAAGGACAAACTACGTACTCCCTTTCACCGGCTTCATAAGGTTCATAACTCATTTGTTGGGCTTGGTATAACCTTTTATAACAAGCTACCTTCTTCTTTGCTAGATTTGCCTTTTAATGCGTTCAAAACTAAAGTAAAATCCAACCTCTCTTCAAAGGCATACTATTCTATCAACGACTACTTAAATGATAAGAATAGTTGGTCGCTGTGATTAACTCAAGACAATGTTTAAATGTTCTTTCTCCAGAATTAGCTTACTTACTGACAGGTTATATGAGTTTATATAACTGTTTATAATTTTACTAATTTTTACTTTATTTATTGTTGACATAATCTACTCATTACAATGTTTTTTTTTATGAGTTGTATTGCAATATGTGGTTAGCTAGCGACCTCGATAATTTTTTACTTTACCTCAATGGTCCTAGTTTATCAATTATAACTTCTAGTTACAGCTATATGTAAGCGGGTACGCCCTTTATGTCTGGAGGCTTTTATTTAGATATTGTTTTCGTTAAGTTATTTTTATTTCTGCTTGAGTATAGTTCTCGATGTTTTTGGTTGGTATATTGGCGTGTGCTAGCTGTCATATGGCTATTAATTTTATAATTTAAATTATGTTTTGTGTTGCGTAATGTAAATATCATTTTGCATACTATTATATAGAATCTTTTTTACTGAACAGACAGCTGTGCTGCTGGGGAGTTTGTTGCGCCACTTCTTCTTCCCAGCTAAAGCACTAGGAAGTGGTGAAGGGTGGGCGTTTTGGGGGACTGTCTTATGTAATTTTGACGTTCGAAAAGTGCTGATTCTCAGCCTAGTTTGAATAAATGACTTTTGAATTTTGAATTTTGAATTTTATTGTTTATTTGTGCAGCTTGTTTTGGGGCGAATTAATTGTGATGGACTCAGATTTTGGGGCATAAGGGCATAAAATTGATTGGACATTGTTCTTTCTTTTTTTTTTTTTCGATTGATTACAACTTTTTTGTCTGACCGGTATGTAGCTAGCTGTATGATTGCTCATTGGTGTGTACATAATTATAATTCTTGACTTGAATGTTGTTAGTATGACACAATCGGATGGAAGAAAGGGTTGCTTACCTATATTTCACTAACAGCTTCTGCGCGCGACTTCGTTCGCGAACCTTTCTCAAGAATTGGGCTTTATAATGCAAAAAGATTTTTTCAAATCCCACTGGTAGTTTCGGAGATTACCCCCTACATACAAACTTACAAACAAACAAATTTTACCTCTTTATAATATTAGTATAGAAGTATAGATGATAGTTTTTGGACTTGATTACAGACTAAACTGTTAAACAGGACTAACCTAAAGGAATTAGTTTGTGTATGTACCTATGTATTTATAAACTGTTAGTATTGTATGCAATTCCTGTATACATTACCTACATACAAAATGTATCCTCTATTTTAGAAAACGCATGAATTGCATAAAATACCTACACTTATATCCCTTTACCACAGGACGGCAGGGTCGGATTTCTGCCTCTCGTTGTTGATTTTACACCACTTGGTACAAAGCATTTTAATGGAGAAAGGATCTTGCTTTGTTCGCTACGGGATGAGAGGTAAAGTTCTCGCACTTGGCTGGGTTTATATCTGGTTATTCGAGTCTAAAATAAAAGTAGTCTTTGTAACGTACCTGACCTACCTACTTTATCATAACACCGCATCTACCTAATCATTGAGAGTTTACATGTAACACTCCCAACATGTTTTTCTATGAGGATAATCCATGTAAACAGATGCATAACCATAAAAAAGAATTACAGCTGTTCACTAGAATTTGGTGTTATTGAAAACGATCACCAAACTGCCTGAAACTTGGGCGTTCTTATGAATATCTTTTGTTCGATATAAAAACGCACATAATACGTACGAGTTACAAAGGCCGGAATCCATAGGTACATAAAGGAAGGATAAAAGTTTTACGGAGCATAAAAGGAGACATGTCGAAAATCTGTGCTCATAAAACAGGGGTTCTACCCACGGATTACGTCGCGATATTTCTCAGGAACGACACCTTCGATCCGGAACCACTGATCGGTTTTTGTTAATCCCATCGGACGCTATTGACAACCTTAATAAGCTTAGCTATTTCCATTATCTGTATTAAGAAATAATTTATTCATTCGTATCGGGAAATTGAAAACCTATTTTATTTATAGTTGTTTTCGGTTTTACCTGTATAAACAAAGCTAAGCAACTTGTAACTTTAATACTTTGACGGACACTAAACGAACATAGGCGTTATACCAATAAAACTTCTATGGTGTCTCGTTCAGTGTCCTTGAATGCATTCAATCCTAAACTTAAACGTTATGAAAATTAATTTTAAGGTTATGGCTTTGAAATAATTTGAAAGTAATAAAACTCCTACATGTCATGACTGTTTAAGATACGAAGAGAAACTGTTATTTAGTTGGAAATGAAGATAGTTTACATAAGAAACACACCAGAAACATTATTTTAGACAAGTAAGAGAGTCTAGGGACCATTATATTCTACTAAAAACTTGAAAAACATCAAGTCCGATTAGGAAACAATTATTTTAAACGTTGGTCTAACAATAGTGCACTAGAGGTACTAAATTCCTGTTAGGATAGGTCGGTGCTTAGACATTCAAGCGTTATTGAATTCCACGATTGAAAATCTAAGTTAAATGCCCATTCTCTGAATGCCACTTGATGGCATAAATTTAATATCGTAACCAAGAGCTATCCAATGTAACTTTTGTAACAAATTTCATTTATCTCCTCCTCCCCAAAGAATTTCATAAAATCGATTGTTATCAAGATGATTTAAAGTTTAAATTTAATGGAATTCGTTTTTGTGTTTGTCAATATTCATCAGTGAGTTACGTAATGCGATGTATATGAATGATTATGATCGACAGACTTTGATGATTTGAAAAAAACTATAATTCGTCCCAAGAGATAGAATTGAACATTATCAATTTCTAATCGTGTAACAGTAATTTACAACATATAGCTCTATACTCTTGATATATTAGAAACGTTTCACCTATAATTTTCTATAACTCTTACGTTTAATATTCTTGTGATATAAAATTGATTTGTTGGTCTGAGATATTTTGAATGGCGTCTAGGAAAATCTGTAACAATGTTATCTGGTTCGAGAGAAACTATTCTTCTGTCTATAGGTATATTTTCGAAGGGGTCTTTGTATTGTTATCGACACGAATAATCGGTTTCCCGTGTCATAAATCTCTCGGGTAATTAATCATGGGCCTGACCGTGGCGTCCGTGCGGACAGTGGACCCTGTCCCGGATCTCGTCGACACTAACACTATGTTTTTCTCCTCGTTCTTTGTTTTTTGTTTAAGTAGGTAGCCCACTTTTGTTCAACCGCTTATTAGGTACTTACATTGCAAGTACCTATTCTATATTTAATATCTACTTTGAACAACAAATCTCATCTCTTTTGCTCTCTTTTGCTAGTTAATACCTATGTGTTGAAAAATGTTCATTACTTGCTCTCGCAGTTTTGTTTCAAAAAGATTTTTCATAAAATACCAGCATTTGCTATGACTGCAGAATTTCGCTGAACAATTTTCGCATAAGTCATAATAGTGTCATTTTTTGCTGAGTTTGGTGGGCGAGCTTGAAACGCCGGTGAATATATCTCTACTGCGGATAAATCACATGCCATGATCACTGATCAAAAGTTGGCAAAGTTTAGCTTTTCGGGACATTCGAATAAATCAGTGCTCTCAACCGTGAAATTAAAACGAGTCCGAAGTTAATGCAAAATCTATCAAAAGTTTAACAAAAACTACGATTCGGCACACACGGCGACATGTCCTGTTACCATCAGTCGATCAAGTCCTTTGTGAACTATTTGGACGTTTTTTGGCCACCGTGCGTGATATTGACATCCAATTGAGCACATTATTTAGGTTGGCGGCTGGTCAGTATATTGACTATGGATATCCGTTATGTATAGCTTAAAATCGGATAGTTTTTTTAATAATATTCTTAAACAGTACATCCAGCAACAGTGTTAACAACTTAAAAACAGCTTTACCCTTCAGTGCCAATAGTGTCATCACAATGTCTTGTTTTCTTCCTTTTTTATTTGTTTTTATATTGGCACCTTGCAGCTATTTCCTAATAGCTAATTAGTCATTATTTAATCGTGTTTTTATATGTTGTGCTGTTTTTTGTGTGCACTAAATAAACGATTTATCTATCTATCTATCAGTAGAAATTTCTTCTGTATCGTGGTTGCGTTTAGATTTATCTCACATGTATAAACACTCACACGCAACGTTTAACAGACTGTATTGTTCCCAAAGTGAAAACAATTTAATTATGAAGAACTATAGTATCTTTTGTATGTCGATAAAATATAGATCAGAATGATAAAATGGAATGGACGCTGATTAGAAATCGTTCTTGCTTTGAATGCATGATGATATCAAGTAAAGCAATCTTTTAATTTAATTGCCAATACATTCAAAAAGATTTAATAGATTCATTTTAGTCGATAAAAGCAATTCCATTTAATAGGTTAAGTTTGAGAACTCGACTATCTTAATATTCGAAGATTGTTTCGAGATTGAAGTTGTTGAATTCTTGGCGAAGTTTTTTGTTAATCTAATTAAGCTAATCTGAATATTTCGTGAAACAGATCAATTCCAGTTTCCGTCAAAATTGAAAACGGCACTAAAATATAAGGCGAAACTTTTCGTGATTTTTACTAAGTTACATTTAATCTAGTCAGAAGATTTTATATTTAATCCAGGGCAAGAATAAGGTAAGGTATTTATTTTATTCTTTCTTAACTTAAGGGTAAGTCGACGGCTCGAACTCGTTGGTGGGTGTGACTAATATGCATGCTAATTAGTCTAAATATTTATTTATTTAGTATTTATTTATGTAATTTTTATTTATTTAGTACAATACACGATGATGTATAACGAAAACGAGCGCGTAAAATTTCATGAACAGACCTTTGTGCGTATAGATATTATGAAAAAACTACTCCATGTATTTACTCAAAATATTTTTTTTTAACTATTGAATAAATTATCTATCCCTGTACGGTTTTTTTTGCCATTTTCTTACTACATAAGTTATTTATTTACGCCCAAAGATGAGTTAAAATTAGTGTTGAAATATGGAAGTTTCGACGCACATCACTTCCAAACCAATACTTTTTCCAATTCTGCTTCCATACAGGGCTAGTTAATGACAAGACAAATTGATAAAATTTTTAGTTTTGAACGTACACCGTCAAACAGACGAGTAATCACCATACTATGTTTGTATGTAAGAATGACCGACTACCGTACCCACCCTAGTTTACGCCCGCATTCAGAAACGCCTAATCATTATCTTAAGATTACCTACATGAGGGTGGCAATCATAAAGCAACTTATCATAATATATAAAGAATCTTTGTAATTCATAGTAATTCACTTTTATAAACAGAAAGTTTTAAAATGATTAAAATTCAGTACTTATAAACTTCGATATTTTGCCACCTTTATAACTACGTAAATTAGTACCAACACAGTATGCTCACTCTACATATCTACATTCTTTGTGACATATATTTAATAGATTTGGTAGATATGTCCTGATTACTAAAATATGGTTAGTAGCTACAGAAATAAGACGATAATAGCTCATTACGTCTCACAGCAACGACGTAAGCTGTTTGGTTTACCTTTAGATTTGAGACAAACGGCAAATTTTCCGAGTGTATTAGTTCAGAAGCCCCTTATAATATTTGTGTAGGTACTTTGGGAACAATCGGTTTACAAATCCGGTGAAAAGCAAAGGGTGTGAAGACTGCAAGGGGCGAGAGGCGAGGGGTGAGTTGGGAGATGTGGGGGTGACTTACGGGGCTTTATTGCCATTCTGGTGACAAACGATTATTATGAAGACGGCTCACTTTCCACACGTTCCGCTTTTGATTAACATCAGTGAATTTACATTATATTTTTTCACTGTATAATTTTGTATAAATATGCTACTTAATTTGGAGGATGTTGCCTTGGTAGAAGATGGGTTTGCTTAATTTGAGTTTTCCTGTATATAATGTTAATGTACGAAATTACTCGGCTGTTAATATCTCTGAAAGTAATATTGTCGGACCAAGAAATTGCCTTTATACTTTCTTTAACGATCCAGATTTGTTTCTATCTAAGTAGTATAAAAAGATTTTAAAGGTCAAAGTAGGAAATTGGAATAAATATTAAATGTAGTAGTAATACGATAGGGATTGATCACTTTTAAGTTATTAATAATCTCTCTGTCTTTTGGTAACTTCAAAACGTTGTTGTTCTTTTCCAAATTCTCTTTAATTTAGGGGTTTATTGTGACTGTTGATTTATGAAAGTAAGGTTGTAATGTAATTATTGTTTTTTTTTTTATTACTTCACTTCCACGTGAACGTAGGCTTCTACGTTCGATATATGTAAAAACAAAAAAACATTCTCAAATTAAGATAAAATATAAAACTCAATTGTGGCAAAGTAAGAATAGCTTTACTCGACATTTGTGGTTTAAAAATGTAGCCTTTATATCGCCTCCAGAGCAAGCGAAGTATTTTTGCATTTAACGTTAATATTAATACAAACTTTAACTAACTTTTCATAAGCGAATAAAACTCAGAGCATGTTTGTAGTTTGACATTTTTAACAATAAAATACCGAAAGTAGGTACAGAATGTAACCTGAAAATATCACCTTTATGCCTTACTCAGGTTTATTTGTGAGCTCAGTTATTTTATTACAGTCGTTTTAGAGGTGCTACGCAGGAGCAAATCTTCTCTAAAAGATTTGTCAAAAGGAACAGAGCGCTAAGAATGCTGAAATAATTAGAAGCTGGAGTCAGCAGTAAAGTAGAGGCCTACTGAATAATGAGAGCCAGGGGGGCAACGTTCACTCAGTAGGTAGGCAGGTAGGTAGGTACCCGACACACTCCTACGTATAGAACTTTACATAAATTACTTGGAAGGTGACGCTAAATCTGTCGGTGTTTTGTTCTAGTTCACCCTCTTTTGATACTTACTTGACTTTAATCCTACTAAATACGAGTATATTATAAATGTGAAACTTGTATGTTTGTGTGTTTGGATGTTTGTGACTCAATCACGGCTGAACGGATTTGGATGAAACTTGGCACACAAATAGTTTATAGCCTGGATTAATACATTGGATACTTTTTATCCCGGTAGTACATTGCCCTGGGATAATTACCGGCCTCCACGCGGGTGAAGTCGCGGTCGAAAGCTAGTATTTTACAATTATATCAATGTTAAATCAACTTGCCTTTTATACCCTATTAACTGCATAAACTTACGTCGTTATTAGCATTTCATAAAACCTTTATGTTAACTTAACCTCACTATGTGTGCATGTCCTGAAAGTGAATGTATTCTCTGTATTCCACCCACGGCTCGAGGCTACTTAACTCGCACTAACAGTTCAAGCGACGAGAACCATCCATTGAAAGACCAGGTCAGCAAAAATTTGTTAGGACATACGACTTTCGCAAATTTACAACGCAGACAGACTAAAGTTAGTCGAGAAGCGGTGCTCACGTCCCATTTATATTGTTTTATGGTTTCTTTCCTTCCCACAGAGGTTCCCACAGCTAGAAAATGTGGATCGTTTCCTCGCTGCGGTTTTTTATTATCCCGTTGGATACACCGACGTATCTATCACGGACATCGAACGGTCCTAATGTGGGTGACCGATGACACGCATTTTGTAATACGGGAGAGCTCTCTACGTGAAATGGGTTTTAATAATATTCCTTTCCGTCGTATGGAAACGAATTTTCCCTTTATTTTATATTAAAACTACGAGTTCAATTTCAGTGTTTCCGATTTTATGAGCACCCAAACTAATAATATTCGGTATTAGTCTCTTACTATCTGCGAAGTTTCAATTAACGCACTAGGCTACTATTCGAAGTCTGTTTTTACTAAAAATAATATTAACTATCAAAATATGAGCCATTGTGGTGAGTGAAAAACAAATAAAATATATAAAAGTAGGAAATGGCAACAGAAATGGCATACTTATTTCACTGGTTTTTGCCTGTCTACAGTCTTGTAATAACGCTAATGGTAATGTCTACACAAACGTTATTGTGCAGTTGCAAGCGAGAAAGTCACCCCAAAATTACCTTTTTAAGTGCAGACTCAGTGGCGAGAAGAAAATAATATTATTATAGGTAGCAGAGTTATATCAATTAATTTTCCAACTGGAAAAAGTTATTCCGAGGTAAAAATAGGTAAAGTTGAGAGCCCAGCAGCTTGTCTATTTTTCCCATCTCGAATTGATTTGATCCGGATTCGAGACTCGCAGAACTTAACGGAACTTCTAGTAAACTTGCGGTTCGGAAATAGGTTTAACTAAAGACGAAAGAAGTAGTTTTGAACTGAAATCATTCTTTACGAAGGCCGGATTCAGTTATGGAAAATGACATTGATTCATAACGTTACACTGGCTTCTGTGATAAAAGTGATATTTTGATTTATGTCTTTGTAAAGTTTATTTCTGAAGTTTCATCAAATAAAAGAGTAACAGACCAGGCGGATTATTTAAGAGAAATGGTGTCGTAAGTTGCGCTAGCTTTAGTTAGTTTAATGATCCTTCAAATTAATTTAATGTCTGCTTACTCCGGATTATAAAATAAGCCCTTAATTCAATGACTTTCATAAATTATCTATGCGCATAAGAATGAGGTACACAAAGCAACAAAGCAAAATGTCGAGAGTGGATGGAAAAACCTCCCTCGGATCTCAATGATGGGTATCTCTTTGTTTTTAGGCGAAAACAAACTTTACTTTTTGTCTTTGAACCTTTTGGGCCCATGTGTGGATTGAACCATAAATCAAAGGCCTCTCAATAAATCTTGACTTCGTGAGAATTTGCCAAAGACGTTTTGTAGTTTTTTAAGCTCGATAACATTTCACCTCAGTGATAGCTATCTTACGCAAAAATATCGACTGTAGTTCCAAATGTTTTCTGCTCTTTTTTATTGCTGTACATATATCTGCACAAATATAAGGTGAAAAAAGTCATAAATAATGGATGACAGTAATTTTCAGCGTATTGTAGACCCGAATAAAAGAATTGGAAAAATATTATTAAAAATACTTGGACACGCTCTATTTGCGTGGGTAATGCATTATTTATAAACCGTGCTAAGACTAAGATTAACTTATTATAACAAGTCAACGAGACTGTTAGCCGAGGCGATAAAGAATTTAAAATATTTTTCGTGATTTATGTACAACTCTATCCGATATCATCTTGCCGATATCCGTCCTGTAATAGTATAAGAAATTCTTTAATCTTAAGCGAAATTAAAGGCATTTGTAAATGTAACGGGGCATAGAAGGGGAGCGAGTAAGTAAATCAATCTATACATTGAATTAGTTGATGTTGAACGGGCGATTTTGGCAATATTTTAGAGGCGACGGCAATAGAATGAGGCATTTTGCACTCGGCGCACGTTCAGGCCTATTCATCAAGTCGCTGAAGCCATTACCAGGCCCGCCACCTGCACGAACCACGATCCCTAGTTTGTATTACGCCGGATTATTCCAACTTTCATTCACCTATAACTTGTTGAATTATAATCAATGTTTTTGTTTCTATAGTACCTACCTTACTTCTGCTTACATAATGATGTAGCCAGTTCTGTACCAGCTAATTCAGGTCGATTTAAGTCTGAATTCTAGTTTATATTGTTATTAGTTGGGCGTTAGTTTGACCTTGATTATTCAATAAGTGCCTACCTTGTTTATTCTGTACCGTCGCTATCACGGTTTATGTAGAACTCGTACCAAGTTATTTACAGAAGGCGTTCTTTTAATAAAAACAAACTTATTAATAGCGAAATATTTCTGAAGTAAATGTTTATTCCATTGATTTTGTAAAATCGCGACAAAACTCCACTTTACTACTTCACCTAACTAGAATATTGACGGCAACCAATCTCGGATCATTGCGACTTTAAAACAGAGATACAAAATAACGTGGCATACACCTGCCTATAGATCATCTAGTGGGCAATAGAATGCCGGCTTGCATCCTGCCGAGCGCGATATATCACTTGCGGGAAGGCCATTACAGTGTTCCCTGAACGCCAGATTAAAATGTTAACTAACCACCCTTTGTCTTCGCCGCATTTACAATGGGAAGCGGTTGTTTTACCCTCTAATGTTTGCTGCGATCTCAGCCACTGATTGCCGTTCGCGTGTTGTTTTATTTAAAGCGGTTTGAGGCATGTTCATGTTGCCGCCTTCTTTAAGTTCTGTTATAGCTTGTTTCCGCGGTTGATTGTGGTTTTATTTTTCGCGAACTCTTATCTTGGGAGGTTGCTCGTAGATAACTATAATAGGTAATGTCTGTGCCAAAGTATCTGATGAACGTGTAAACAAACCCTATTCAAGTTAAATTTCTCACTCTTTTTTCCAAAAAAATATCATTTTCATAACATTATTAAATTTTGATTGAAAAAACATCAACGTGTAAGAAAGTACTAGTACTCCGAAATTGATTTTATATAAACATATTTTTTGGGTGTTGGAAATACGGGCAGAAGGCGCCAACACCACGCAAGGGCGAATGATGTAAAACACATTTAAAGATTTTCGGCAATTTCTGTAATTTAATTGGAAACCAAATAAAATGATCTTCTTATTTCATCATCAAAGTCGTTTTATTTACAATCCAAAAACGAGGGTATAAAATTAAACTCAATTGTTAAATGAAAAACGTCTTTAAGGCGATTTTAAATTAGAATTTCGGGAAATTTTGTGCTTTAATTTGATCATTTGAATACTTAAACTATACGAATGATCAAATTGGTAACCAATTGGTTTCGCAATAAATGTTTTGACTTTGACTTTGTACTACAAATTGGCAACCACAGATAGGTTTTCTGATCCATTTGTTTTCATTTTCAACAGATTTTTTTGAAACAGACCATTTCTTTAAGCGTCGTCGAAAGCGATTTGTAATGCAATTGGTTTACATTGAAATCTCATTACATTTCTTAGCAGAGATCGTAGCAAGCCTCTCTAAAAGTAACTTAACTTTCTAAGTAACGCTTTACCCATCTCATCAACAGTACTTAAGTTTTAAATAGTTTGTGAAAAAGTAATTATTATGAAATATCTGTACTTTAATATTCATCTACGAATATTTGCATGGGGGCAAACACATCGTAAACTGACGCAATACTTTGCTTCAGGCATTTTCCTTAATGAAAGATATATGACGAACATGTATCATTCATGCACACTGCCCTGTTAATATATTTTTGCTAACATTTACTTAGGGAAACTTACATTTTGAAGAAAGATAAGTAGTAATACAGAGTTTTTTAAGTAGAGACCACTATGAAAATTATTTGAATTTTGTTAGCCTATGTACATCTTTTAACTTAAGGTAACGAGGACTCTGCCTTCATGTATCTGTGTTCACAGCTCTCAGTAGTTTAGCAAAAAAGGATTTATTAATGCTGAATATATGTACTACTTGTCTTGCCCTAGAGTCAGAATAAAAAGAAAAAATGTAAATACAAAACTCCTAGTTAAAAATAGTTGATTGTTTGCCTAGGGAACAAACAACTATTTTTAAGGCGAGACTGTTTCTCAAAATCCGTCACTCGAGCTTAAAATAGTGTTGCTCCCGAGGTGAACACTCCACTTTTTATCACCCTCTATGAGAAAAAAAAACGTGTGAGGTACGACCCCCATCTCTCACGTATGGTTTAAAACTAAAACAAACTTTTCGCACCCGCCATCTTGGATTTACATTTTGACCTCGCTATCACCTTTAGCATCCTCGAAAACTATGAAAAAGACACCAATGACGAAAATTTTTAAAATTTTCGCAGCCGCCATTTGGATTTTCATTTTCCCACTTTTTTTCTGTCTCTTGCCAGCCTGTTACTTGTTCACACAATGTTTATTATTGATCTCTTTAGTGATTGGAACTTTTACTAACAATATCCACATTCTAAATTCAAATCACCTTTAATCCCTAGGGATCAAAAAGCTATTTTAGTCCCTGTTTACGTAGAATAAACTAGCTGTTTTTGAATATATGTGACAAAAAAAGAATGTAACATTAAAATTCAGAGATCTGTAACAGATTCATTTTCTTTCTTCATTTTTTTTTTTCAGTAACGCAGTATATAACTAATTTAATTACAATTTTTTAAGTTGCTACACGTAGTTCTTTTCAGTCCTCGAATACTAGGAATATAAACTTTATTTGCAGCATCATTGGTCTGTTAGCAGTTAGCATTGTATCTTCAATCGCATGTCGTAAATAATTATTGAACTATAGAGTTAGAAAAAAATAGAAGGAATTAATGAATTCTTCCCGATATATGTAAATATGATAAACGGCTTGTCTTTTGTAGTAAAATGTCTCTGAAAAAAGCTAAGTTTTGATGAACCAGCTGCCGTAGCATTCAACACGGGTAAAAATACTGTTGAATAAATATAAACAGATTTTAAAATATAGCCAACTCTTGTGAAACAACGAATAACAATGCTTATTAAATAAACCAATAACATTTATTTAAATAAACAAAACTAAACAGCACCGTCTTATATAAAAGTCATAAAACACAAGCAATATTGCGAAAGAAGAAAAAAAAACGGCGTTCATATTATGAAGTGCGGCCTTTTTGTGGCGAAATAGCCGTTTACCTTATTAGCTAGGTAGCGGCCAGTCTTCACTTTATATTCTAGGTTAGTTGGCACTCACACCACGTCCTAACCTATTCATCATAGGGCAAGGCCACCGAAAGTATTCCGAGGGTACCTGCCCCCACAATTCCTCCAGCCGACTTAATCTTGTTTGCGGCGTGCAAATACTCTTTTAATACTATATTTCTAGGTCCAATATAAAAGATTTATTGTATTGATTCGGCATGGAAGTTATTGTGCAAATTGTGTTTAGTATTATAAGGTACATATATTTTAGCGCAAAGCTTACACGTTGCTCGAGTAGAAGTAAAGTTACTCAATATAATCTAGTTTTTAATTTCACCCACGATAGCTACCTACTCGTATATTAGGGTAAGGAGTCATGTGACTTCCAAATAATTATGTTACAAGTATGTATCCGTATATTATATTAGAAATATATATAGAAATTAATTCATTATCACCTACAAAAGTTACTTAGTTTATGTACGGGCACGCACATTGAACGAATAAATTTGCAAATTAATTTTGATGGAAATGAGGTAGTGTAATAAAGAAAGGTACCATGAAGAATGGTGCCTTCGAATTACTTCATATTACGAGGTCTAAGGTCCAGACCAGGGTATTGATGAACGAACTGGGCAAATGACATTAGTCACCCATATTAATCGTCATTGAATACTTACAGATTCTACTATGTTTTCACACTAGAAATTCAGCATTCGTAAATCGTAGAAATAGAGTTCATTCCAACGAATACCGAGTTTATTTCTTACATAAAGGCATTTGACAACAATATATTTCAATGCTATCACGGAAGCGGTATACTATGACGAATGCAGCTATTTTTCCGGCGTTATCATGTATGCACGTCCAATTTTTATTGCTTTTTGTGCGGCAGTTACAAATCGATTTGGCTTTAAGCCAATGGCGTCATTTTAATAGTTCCTCTGTGTGGCCGACAGTACTCACATATTTTAACATTACGTATATGGACATTTTAAGCTATGAATTTGTGAGGCACAAGTGTGCCGGAACCTTCTGCCAAATTGAGAAAAAACATAATGTTTTAAATGAGGAAAACAGAAATCACGTACCTACAAGGAAGTGTTCTCAGAATAATCCCTTTATTTATGTTTTTGGCATGAATTTACATAACGTTGAAAGCAATATTGTCATCTTTATCTCTTAGCATTGAGAATGCTTTTTCGGTCGCTTCAGTAGGGTACCCGTTTTCAAGAAAAGTGCGATACCCCGGTCGTACTTTTTGCTAGCGTACTCAATTATTAGGATATAAAAATGAAAATGGTATCAAAACATGCGTTACCAAAAGGAATACAGTACTGCTAAAAAATATGTAAAGGTTTAAATATATATTTTAATTACAAAAGACGGCAATTTTTTACCCTTTCTTTTGGGTCTTTTTCAAAGAATCCTAAGCTTCTCAAAAACGAAAAGAGATATGGAAAAAATAAAACAATCACCTGCAGAATTTAAAGGGTTTCCATTATGGTGTCGATAGAATTATAATTAAGGGTAGATGTTTACCCCTTTCAGAGACACCTTTTTTAACTCCTCTGATATTTAAGTGCCTTTAATGAAATAAATTCATTTTCAATACGCCGCCGCCGGAAGGTCATGGGACCATGATTTCTGTGGATTTTTTTCCTTTAAAACCTTGTGTAGTATTAAAATAGAAAAAAAGAATGCAGGAGTTTGTAAACATTAAGATGTCGTTTTACAATTCAATAAACATACAATCGAGAGACATCGATACCTTTCACCACCTTTAGCACCAAAGACACTCTAGCGAGAAAATATTTTACATTATTTATTAATATTTAGTAGGTGTCCCTTCTCTTAAGCGAGTTCAATTCTCTGTAGTATTGCTTTATATTCCCTCTTTGAATGCACAGTGCTCGATAAAACGAGGAATTTGTAACAGAAGATATAATAACTGGGATAAAAGGGAGCTCCTGAACAATCATATCTATTCATTGGCGAAATCATGAAATACAATTTCCTATGGTAGGTATTCCTTACAAAGGTTTACCATATTGGAAAGGTTACCTCGAGAGGAAATAACTTACGATATTATGAGATCTTATCTACAATTTAGAAAGTTTTCAGGTAGATATTCAAGGATCATTTCATTTCCATTGATAAGTTTGTCCTCTGTCATTTTTCGCCGCAGAAATAGAATGTGATTACTGAAATAAATTCCTCTTTATAATACGTAGGAAAATTTTGGATTCATAACTTGTAAAGCTAATTCATATAAGGCTTTAAATCCTTCAAATGTTCGGTGAGAATTAAAGCAAATTTACACAAACTTAAATCTAAATACATATACACCAAGTCGACAGATACATAGGATTTCTATTACGCTAAGAAATTAGCATCCCAATAGATCCAACTGCCCTTATATCTGCGTAGTCTGTACCAAGAACGGTGGGGCTGAGCCTAGCCGAACAAAGGCTTAGAAACGTCGAACGACGGACATCCGAGTAGCCTCCGCAGATCCTAAGTACAAAGACTGATAAACGGATAAGACTCTCACACAACTATGGATCTACCCAAAAATAGACAACCTCCATGTATCAGAACTGCAAATAATGGTTTGGTATAATGTCCTTTTTATTTTCTTGTGCAGAAACCCTCCATCTGGGGAGAATGGAGGGTTATGTCTGGTTCCTAAAGACTATAACCCCATGGTTCCCTCTACTGCCATGAGTCCAGGGCCCGGAAGATACTCGTACAATAACGGGCGCACTTGGTTGGAGATAATCCTGCTGATACCATTTACCTTCGAGCTTCATACTAATAATATAATTATTTAAATAGACCTTATATAGTTTATTTATTTATTTAGAGATATAAAAATTATGTATTAGGTATGTTGAAACTGTTGGTACTTCCCGTCACTTGTCCATGAAGGTTCATTAGAAAACCAGCGTCAGACAACATTTGTCGGGCATTAATGCTGAAATGAACCTTTTTGGCGCAGCCGTGAGGCACACACTATTATTGCTTTATATATTTTCACTTTTATCTTTGTATAATGTGTTTCACGAACTGTGTCCAAATAAATATTATTCTTTCTTTCTTTCTTTCTTCTTTCTTTCATACAAAGATCGGTAATGTTGTGCGATTATTGTAAAGTTGTTGTTAAGCTGTAAAAGTTTATGAAGTCAGTTATTGTAATAATTCCACAAAAAAATTAAATTGATGAAGTGATAAAGGGTGTTAAACTAGTGAAAGTTTAAAAACTTATTCAAACATAAAACAATAACGCTGTAATAAAAACTTTCAAAACATAAACCGCAAAATATAGTAGATTATATAAAACTCATTTTATAAGTTCACACACCTGTTTTTATTTTGATACGTATCGATTGATGTTGAGTCAATTTAGAGGAATCCTTTACTGAATAATTCTAATAAAATCCAAAAGGTGAGTTTTCTTCACATTTTCTTGGAAAATTAGGTATGAAAAATCTTTTTTTAAAGAAGTTAACTTGGAATATTGATATTTGTGGTTGAAATGTAATTTTGTTATAACTAGTTTATTTTTAAATACGTAGCTGTTTTCAATTTCAAAATTGAAGAAAGCTTCTACAAGAATTATTACTTATTTATGGTTCGTAAGATTTGTAATATTATTTCTGCACTTTCAGATATTGTGATCTTAATTAATATCAAAATTTAATGGGAGTCAGATTCTATGCACATGCTTACTTTATGTATCGTCAATCGTAATGTAACATATCTGCCGACTTTAAAAAAAGTATGACATAAATGAAAACATCAGACAAAGAAACGGAGTTTTTTTTTTATTTCGTCACGAGTATAAAAATACCTTACAATTACGCAAAACTCAAAAGTGGGTTTTCTCGTAAAATGACGATTGAAACTTTGAGAACTTTGCCTATTTATAGTATGGTTTCAAAAATACTATTGTCAGTAAAACATTTCTATCAATGCTTTATGAGAAAATCGCTTTTGGATTTTACGTAAGTATATGGTGTTTATGTTTGTGATTGTACGATGTTCGAATAAGCACATAAAATAATGTGGCACCTAACGGTATAAGAAGAAATATGCCTTTTTGATCACGCACTTCTGGTGCGATTGCTCAAATGCGCAGTGATGCGCCCCAAGTGCAAGTATCACGCATAAAAAAATTCCAGGCATGCATGGAATATGTGAAACGCAACAGTCAACGCAGGACTTCAAAACCAATGAAGATATGACCTGCACATATAACATCAAAATTGACATAAATCTAATGAACATAAAAAGACAGATAAATATGAAATCACAAGCCGACAGAATATTCTTACTTACCTTTTATTTGTGCTTCATATAAGAACCATGCTTATGTTTGTGGAATAACAAGCGTTTAACTGCCCATAAAGAGGGATTTATTGCTCTGGCAACATATGAAATATCCGGTGTTTCGCTTTGAAGACTTACCTATTTATTGTAGTTTTCTATTAAAACGATACATATTTATGACTAAGAGAGCATTGGTAGTATTCTTTGTGGCCAATCAATATTGCGTAGCGAAGCGTGAATATTTTGAAGGATTTTTTTAATAGTAGTAGGACTGCCTCGTTTGTCCTGTGGTTGCAAGCGCTACTGCTAAGCATGAGGTCATGGGTTCGTTTTATTGGGTTATTGGGTTTTTCTCTCTGGAGTTTCTCAGTAGCCGCTTGGAGTCTGGTATCGAGTCAGATTCAGAAATAAACACCAATAAAATCTTTCATGATCAACAGTATGGTTTCACCAAGGGACGTTGTACCAATGACGCCAGTGCCACCTTATTAAAACACATATTTATGGCGTAGGAAGAGGCCCAAGATGCCATAGGATTTTTTGTGACCTCTCCAGGGCATTTGATTGCGTCGACCACGAAACCTTAATCTTGAAACTTGAGCATTATGGATTTGGAAAACTTGCGCTCAGTTTAGCAAAATCTTATTTAAATAATAGATAACAGAAAGTTCAAATAAATGGTGTCAATTCAGTCAGTTTAAAAGTAGAAATGGGTGTACCACAAGGATCAATATTGGGTCCTCCTCTCTTTTTAGTATATATTAATGATCTACCTCATTTTTTTAAAACCCAACCACAAATTTTGTTTTTTTATTTGCTGACGATACTTCCTTAATTTTTTTAATTAATAGACGTGCATTAAATCTTGACGACGTAAATAGCGCCCTACTGCAGGTCCAAAATTGGTTCACTGCTAATAATTTTGTATTAAAAACTAAGTGCATAAGATTTTCTTTACCAAATGTCAAAAGTAGTAATTGTGAGATAGTATTGAATCAAGAGAAACTAGAATTCGTCGATACAACTGTTTTCCTGGGGATTACGCTCGACTCAAGGCTTCAATGGGGACCTCATTTAACATCCCTTTTAGGCCGGCTAAGTTCAGCAGCATATTCTGTGAGAAAGATCCGTCAATTTACTGATGTAGATACCGCGAGGTTAGTCTATTTTAGTTACTCTCATAGTATTATCTCGTACGGTATTTTACTATGGGGACGGGCTGCAGACATCGAATCTATTTTTATTCTGCACAAAAGAGCCATCAGGGCCATGTATGAGGCGTGAGTCTCTAAGGGAACTGTTTAAAGATATTAACATCATGACGGTACCTTGTCATTATATCTATTAAAACATCATTTACCTAAGCAAAAATATACATATTTTTAGTAAAAGAGGTGCAACACACAATTATATCACTAGAAATAGGGACCAATTAGTTCAACCGGGTTTCAGGCTGGCTTAAGTGGACTCATCTTTCATGAGGTACTGTTTATAATGTTATAATAAAATACCTCATACTTCAACTGAATGAAACGAAATTTAAATTTTATATAAAACGCACACTATGCAGCCAAGGATATTATAAGTTGAGGGATTATATCGCTGATAAAAATGCTTGGCTCAACGCTGGTCCTGCTCCACAAGGGCGCATAAACTAATTGATTAGCAATTGAATTGATTAGCTGTTGGAGCTGCTGAAAATGTTAAAAACTATATTTGCATTTTATATAGAAATTCAGTCTCTTAACATTGTATAATTGCATAGTACATGTGTGAGTACTATGTACCTCATCAAAAGCTACCATTTACTGGGTATGTCTTTCATTGGCTTGAATGTGCCCTGGCGGCTGGCAGTGTGTCATGCTCACTAATGTCTCGCTGACGGTAGCGCGTGTGTTGGATCATTTAGCTTCCTTCAAAAATGGTTGAGCTGAATCGTGCTAATAAATGCGTCAAGTTCGTGAACGGGCGCCGTCAGTAGGAAGTGGTCATCTCTTAGCTGCCATGGTTTACTTTAATTTAATTTTTAAATTGTTTATTTTTTATTACTGACGCTTTTAACATTCCGCATCGTTCTCACATGTGTAACTTCAACAGGAATGATGTTACTAATATTTTGTAACCATATTTTGATTTAAAAGAGTGCCCGTGGAGTTTCTTGCCCGTTCTTCTCCATAGGTACTTACTACGCTTTGGAATGGGCAACTAGTTTTATCTTTCTGACTGACCGACCCCTTGATTCAAAAGTGAATTTAATTGGATTATTTGAAATAAATGCTTTGAGTTTGAGTTTGACCATTGATGGCAGTAGTATTACATATGACTTAAACAAAATTGGCGAAATGTGGGTGTATTTCTGCCTAATCCTTTCGGAAAAAAAAGCGTAATATTATGTTATGTTTTTAATGGTAGTTATAGCTGTGGGTGAGTGCTACGCCCGGGAAAGTACTATCACCAGTCCTATTTCAACTAATGATAGCAACGCATCTGCGATGCCTTTGGTATTGCAGACGTGCATAAGCGATGGTAACCAGTTGCTATCAGATGAGCCTCCAAGCCGGCTACTTTGCCACCAAAACATATTATAGAAAATAGTATCTATACATACTAATTACGAGGGTCCATGATTTTCCGGACTATGCTCGGAGTTTCTTTCAAGGATACAATCAGAAATGAAATTGTCCGGAGTTATCGAAATAGCTTGCAGAGTAAGCAACTGAAGTGGCAATGGGCTGGCCATGTTTGTCAATGGATCGATGGCCGGTGAAGCAGACGAGTCCTAAAGTGGATACCGCGTATCGGCAACCGTAGTGTGGAGCGCTCCCCAGCTAGAGGGACTGACGACCTTAAGAAGGTGGCTGGGACAGAGTGGATGCGGAAGGCGGAGGACAGGGGGTGAGGCCTATGTCCACCAGTGGACTGTGATAGGCTGAGTTTATTAATGATTTTCTGGCTTCCCATTATTAAAACTTTCACCCTTCGTCAAGTCATTGATACAATAGGGATGTTGACAAAAAAATGTTTTATCCGTCAGAAAAAATATTGGATACGTATTTTATTCTTTTTGGCAGAACATTGAGTTAACTCACTCCCCGGTAGATTTTATACTGACTTGTCACGTAGCGAGCCCCAACTCCCCAACTTTAATGCGTTTTATCTAAATCATTTTGTATTAATATGATAAAGCAAAAAATACAATAGTTTTTTTTCCCCAGTAACATCCCTATTTAAATACTAACTACTTCTTATCTAAATCTAGGTAACGTATAGCCAATTATTTTATACTTGCTATAATTCTATAAAGTCTAAGAAACTTCCCAAGTTTTATAACTTCAAGAACTTCTCGACTTTGCAGGTTTACATAAAACTATATCTTTTAAACTAGTATCTTCCTGTTAGTCAAATTATTCTTTGAGTTTATGTATCGTTCTTCGATTGCCATGTTGGTGTAGTGATTGCAAGCACTACTGCTGAGCATAAGGTCCTTGGTTCAATTCCCAGTTCGGGCAAAGTTTTGTTGGGTTTTTCCATTAGGAATTGCTCTAGAGTCTGGATTTATGCCCGGTTGATGGCAATAGGCTCGCCCCCTATTACATAAGCATAACAGGACCTAAGCATAACTGGCGAAATGTGGGTGTACTATAGGTACACCTCTGCCTGACCCTTCGGGGAAAACAGGCTCGATGTTATCGTTCTCAAAACCAGAACTCCGAAAGCTGTGCCAGCAACTCTATTCACGTGAAGAAGTTCTATACTTTTCATGAAGAAACTACTCAATATGATAATACAGGATGTTTTATTTCTTTGTTTAATTTCACCGTAATCCGTTAAACCGACGTCGATTCGCTAACACACACACACATAAACGTTTGCCATAATATGAGCTTGATATTCCGCGCTCGTTCATTTTAACTTATTAAAGCCAGTATTAACAGTCGCCTCAAGGTTTTCTTGCAAGCGAGACGTCATCATGCAAGAAATGCGCAAACATAGTCGGAATATTCATGTGTGTTAATATTCATGGCCACGAAGGCACCTGCTGCACTTCAGTTAAGGATCGCGGTGTCTACCGTGTAGCTTGTGTACATTTGTGAGACATTTGTATAACAGCGGCGGGGTAGAGGTAAAACTTTCAACGCCACAGTAGGCGAATGCACGTATGAATTCCAGATTGCGTTTAGGTGTTTAGGGACACAGCGAGACGGCACCGCATTACGTATTTAGGCTAGCTCGCGACTTGCTTAATTTAAAGTTGAGATAGAGATTAGACGCTTTGTTGGGCAGTTGTTTGGAACTGGTCTAGGTTAAGGGAAAGTTTCTGTTTATAATTAAACTTCTGTGTAACTGACACCGTTTTCCCTAAGGAGAAATGTGTTATCGTCCAAAATAATTCGTGAACAATTCCAGATTTAGACATGGGCTGGGGTAGCTGGTTCATATACATAAAAAAGAGTTAATCCTTTAATAGGTTAAATTAATATTATATTCAAGTTCCGAGAAAAGTTAGCAATTTGAAGTACCTACCTACCTACCTACTACCGTACTTATCGTGAACTTATACTAAAAACTAATATTACTGAGCACTAATAAATCCTGTAGGTACATACATTCATTGAAATGAGCAGAAACTTAAATTTGCTTTTTTGTTTTAAAATCAAAGGTTCGTTGACTGTTATATTCCGGCTAGCATATTATTTCTGTTTCAATTAATAGGAATTATTTCAGGCGTTATTTCCATTGTAACGTTAGGTAACATAGAATACAGCTAGTAAAACATAAAAAAGGTGAAGCCACAAGAAAACCTTGTTTTTGATCTGATCCAGCCTCACCCTTGATGCTTAGGGCGTCGCTGGGGTCTCCCCCAGCGACGCCCTAAGCATCAAGGGTGAGGCTCCGAGGTCAAGCTATAGTCGCTTAGTTTACCTATAAGTTTTATAACCTGGCTTTTATTTATTAAGGCATCCACAGGATAGCCCGTTTAAGCAGTCGACAACTTCCTAGGTTGACCTGCGAGACCTATACAAAAAAAAGGAATAATACCAAAAACAAAACAGAAATCCTTGCAACTATAACACTCAACTTGCAACAGTTATTAGTAACAACGATCTCCGTCGAGACGATCACCTCGTTCCCGATCGTTTGCATACTGCGCTGTGCCTTAGAGTTCACAGATTCACAACTAGTTCAGTTTCTAAGGCTTTGATTTGACATTGATTGTAGATACAGCCATTGTGTTTGTTTGTGTGTTCCGTAACGTGTTTGTGGAACGTTCGTTGAAGTTGTATTGAGGAATTCGTAAGGAGGCTGCAGTTTGGAATTAATTTTATGAAGAGTGGAGAGGTATCGTGGGCATTAAGGTGAAATTAAGCCCAGATGTGATTTTAGTCTTATGCGTAGATAAGTGTGTACGGCCTGATTTAAACTTTATGCCGGCTCGGAACATGAGGCGAGTCGCTGCGAATTAACAAATTCATGTGAACGCGAGGGTGTGGGGTACTGCGCAATGATTAGCTCACTTCAGAGCCACCATAAAGTTTGACGCTTATTATACCTATGTGTATAATAATATATATTTATGATCTTCTTAGGGTGTCGATAGCAAATTTATATAGAGTCAGCCCAGAAATTGGCTACGAGTTTGGCACCTTTAGTAGCGACCATCAGTCCTGCTTCGTTCTGTTCTGCTTCGTGCAGGCAACGACATGCACGCACGGTTTTTTATGATAGTTTGTTCTACATAAAATTGGTTCATAGGAATGTTCAGTTATTGGGAAGAATGAGGAGTACTCGAAAAAAATATAGTTTATTCTTTATCATAACAACATTTATGATGCTTTCTATAATACTAATAGCATCTCAAAAATCAAATCGTTTTACCCAATTCCAATGGATAATTTCAATCCCCACCGCATCAGCTATGTGATTATAGATACAAAATAAACGTTAAAACCTTACAAACTTAAACGCAAAACAGAATTCCGTGTAATAAATAAATAGGTGTCAGTAGCAGCACGTACTTCGCATCGTCGGCTTACTAATAATTATAATTAAAGCGGAGTCCCCTAATTTAGCGGTGACGTCCCGAGCTCTTGTTTGTTCTGCGGAACCCAACAATCTCTTCCAAGCGTTTCTTGATTGCTAAAGAACTTAAAACTTAAATGCGCCTGTCTAGTCGTTAGTGCACACATATATTATGCAGTTTCTGGGAAGTGTGTCTAGCTTTAATGCCTTTTTGGTTAGTGTGCTGTTAAATATAGTTTTCGTGTTGCTGGGGAAATTAAAGAAAATATTATGCTGTGAAACGAACTTATTTGCACTTAATGCAAATAGCACACGCAGACGTCACTAAGTGCAAACATTAGTTGGTATCACTGCAATGCATCTCACTTCTCATCATCTCATGCAGTAGCTAGGTATTAGGCAGTTATAAAAAAAGCCGGTGCGCAATGGGATTTGCAATCGGCGAAAATAACAAACTTCCATACGATTTCTAAATTCAAAAAAACCTTCGTAGGAGCACTACGAAGAATCTACTTTCGTTATTAATGGAATATTTGGAAATCGTGCAAAATTTCATGCTTCTTTATCGAGGGGTTGAGGAGCTCGTGGCTAACTAATAACAAGCGCACGGGTGGATCCACCAGGTTAAGCTAAGCTTGCCGGGGTTGGTCCGTGGATGGGTGACCATCTTTACATACAAAGACTCCTCCGTGCCTCGGAAAACACGCTAAGCCGTTGGTTCCGGCTGTCATTCATGGATCTTTGACAGTCGTTACACCTCTCGTCAGAAGCCCGAAAGTCTGACAACCAGTTTTACCAAGGGGTATAGCGGATCATAGATCATTACGCTTGCTCTAGGCGAATTGGCGATTATAGACAAAATTGCAATAGTTTTCACCGTTTTCTCTACATAAACCAACAGTGTCCGTATGGATTGAGGAGCCATGTCTCATATTTAAACGCGGGTACTACCAATATTTAGTAGTAAATTAGCCGATTTTGTAGGCCCGATCCTGAAATTTGTAGTAGGTAAGACTCTTAAAAAGTTACAGGACGTTTAAGGTGGCTCCTCAATCCTGACGGTCTATAGAAAAAATGTGTTACGTAGCTACTAAAGTAGTTTATCAAATCGGATAACAATAGCACCAATATTTAGTAGAAATTTCTACGAAATATTGGCGTATTATATAACATCCTGCACATTCAGTATTTCAGAAGAATAAACATTCCTTAACAATTTGGTGTGGTAAGAGAGCCCACGACCAAAACCATAACCATAGTTTTATCATAAACAGCTGGATTGATTTAAAAAAAAAACCGCTCAAGTGCGTATTGGACCACGCACAATGGAGGGTTCCGTAGATGGGATGAATTTATCCCAAGAACAAACTTAACTTTATAGTTTAAAAACATGTTCTCCCATACGGAATGTATGGGAGACCATGTTTTTGCAACTGCATTACTACTTGTCAACTTGTAAAGAAAGCCTTCTTAGCTGTGATAGTTTTCCTTTTAATTTCGTTATATATACTACTGCCGTGGATTTTTTCACTTATCCAAAACAAACCATTTAGCTGGCAGGCGGACACTTGAATCTAACAAAAATTTGTACTTTAAAGCTTATTCCGCAAATGGATTCCTGAATACAAAAATGGTTTTCACACACATTTTTGAACGACCTTTCCAGTGATACCCCACACCATGGGATAGACGAGAACAAAAACAGACATTCCCACTTTACGTTTACCTTAAAACAAAACACTTTGTCGGCGTGATTAATATGGATACCCATACCAAATTGCAGCTTTCTAGTACTAAGAGTCTCTGAGCTAAGCCGCGGCAAGACTGACATACAGATGGACATGGCGAAACTGTAGGGGTTCCTTGTGTACTACGGAACCCAAAAAAAATGGTATCATTGGATTCAAATCCAAAGTGAAGATTTGTTGGGTTGGTTGGTTAAGGTTTTTTTTATTAAAAAAATACGTTTGTGCTCTACTAATTGGCAATTGAACTGTGGTGTCGTGAACCCGACTCAGTCGGGACCAGCGCCCCAAATGCGTAACACACTATCTTTAACAACCCGAAGAATTTTGTAGGAAATTCCTATTCCATTGCTTCATAAGTTTGAAAATTGTATTTGCTCGAAAACGTAAATAACGCAATGAATGTTGTCTAATTGTCAAAATGTAAGACATTGCAATTGTTAGTAAATTACGCAATTACCCCGCAAGATTTTTATTAATATTAAAATATCCTACAATAAAAGTTGGCGTGAAGTAATAAAAATATTTTCATGATAGGTATTGCAAGAAAATATTTTCCTTTGAAGCTTTTCCACGTCCAATCCGGCTTAATATTGACTTTAATAACTAATTACGAAGCTTATTACAGAACTAAATATTTATCACGATTATAAGGTAAACGTAAAAGGGACGGACTAAACTTCGTTATGAGAAAATATAAAACTTAGTTAAAATATGCCTAAATTACCTCAGGTTTTTGGTAATGGAATTCATTACCACTAGCAGTGATTGTGGTTTATATTTAATGGGAAAAATTGAGGTTTTCAAACTTAATCAGACTTTATAACTTCAGGAATTGATTGTATTACACTTAGAATTTCTAACTTTATAGCAAAATAAACTTATTACGAATTACTTGAAAATATCTGGTGTTAGTTCATATCATCTATATGAATACCGGTCAAGTGCCCTAATTTCGCCCGGCGTCTTATGTTTGCCTATAATGAAAAAGATGCAATATCTTTTTGGCAATCGAAACTTTAAGTTTCGGTTGCTAAATAAGTAAAATGAAAAAGATATTACATATTTTTCATTATACACAAATATAGGACGCCAGGCGAAATTAGGGCAGTTGACGGTATTCATTTTCAACAGATTTACTTCATCGTTCACTAATTAATAACGTCCTTAAATACTCTTTCCAGGCAAATATTAAGCCTGGTAGGTACTCTCCCAAAACCTAAAAGCTGTCTGTAATTACACCGCTAAAACAAAGAACAAGCCTCTTCGTCCTAGGAGCAAAGACTTCCTACGCCTTCACCATTTCTTTTTACTGTGTTGTCATGAACAAATGGCGTACCGTAAAATGAGGCTATTTAAAGCTACGGACTGTTGATATTTTCGGAAGGAATTTATAACTTTTTGTTCTTATTTTAAGCCCACTGTGATCTATCTGGTCTATTTTGTATTGTCATCGATATTTTTACGATGAAAAATGGTCGAAAAACATGCCGTATGGCACTCGAGAGGAACTAAAGCCTCGTTCACGGCATCAAGCCACACGGGCGCGCGCGTTTCCATCCGTCTGTCACTCCGTAAGTCGTGTCTCGGTGACCCTTGGTATACTCTAAACAACTTCATTCATTCTTCATTCATTTGTTTTTTCGCCCCGTCATATGAGCGTGTAGCTCGTGGCCACGGAGTTAGGCTATCTCACCAATAACAAAAGAGTTTGACACCACATTAAAGCTTATTGGTTCATTTGTGTTTGTAGTGCAGAAGTGCAGTAGACTTTAGTGATGTCCTGGCTAGAGTACAATCATTTCTTTTATTTCTGATTTTGCAGTGGTCTTTATTCTCGTTACAATAAAGTTGCTGTTAAAGGTAAAATAGTTGTAAAAGTACTGCATCTACTCTCGTTGTGTGTCATATACGTGATATTTAGGTCTAAGTTGTTCCACGTGGAACATGAATAAATCTTACCCTACCTGCAGGTATACTCGTGTTATAGCAGATTTACGTCACTAATGCCAAGTTACCCCTGGTCCTGGACCAGGACTAAGCACTCAAATGAGATCAATATCATCTTATTTAATTTTAATGACGTCGACAATCGTCGATAAACTGACGGAACGATGGAAACAATTCTTATTATATTAATTGGGTAAAGTATTCAAAGAATCTCATACAAAGCAGGAACGGTGATAATTGACGCATAATTCCGACAAATCGTCGGCGTCAGAATAAGGTCAAAGATCATTACAAGGAAAAACACTCAGCGTCGTAACAGTGACAATTTATATTTGGATCAATAATCCTAACGTATTTTATGTTATTCAGATTAATTCTGAATAATTTATTGCTTTGTTCTTCTTTCATGAACCACAAAACAATATTTTGTTGTTGTTTCACTTCTGTTGCTTTTTGCATAACTTCCAAGATTGGCTGAATCATTGTAGGCAATCTATTAAGTGATTTCAACGTTCTTCTGTTTCTTATTTCTTCTAAAATTTGTTTTACCCGCCAGCATTGAAGCCCAAACGACGGGAAGATAGCCTACGAGGCTGCCTGAAATTCTTCTCTAGACTTGACGAATTCAGTGTTGTTCCTTTTTTTATATTCATATTCACGAATTGAATGTTGTGTGAAAAACTTAATAAACCAAGGTTCTAATAGTCTATTTGCTGCATTCCCCCGCCCCCATTTCTGCCCAAATTTGTCATAACACTGAATCCCTCAAGCCTAGGTAAGAACTTCAGGCTTTCAGGAAGGAGGATTTTCTTGTTACATCATGGTTTTCGATTCGATTTCTGTCGTACTAAAGTTTTAGTTTTTAACTTATTTATATATATTACGGCTAAAGACGGGTGTGGAAATAGACATATCACATAACGATAGCCGGCTAAACTTGAGTTTATTTTTATGTTCGATATAATGTGCATTTACGATAAATGATTTTATCTTAAGCTGTCTAAACTTAAGTGTAGCCGTAAGTAACCCTTTGGCAAAAAATTAAGTAGCAAATGAAAATGGCTGAAAGGTAGGTTAGGTTAGGTTAGGTTAGAACTGTGACCACACAGGGTCCGTTTAGGCACAAGAGAATGTAATGTAATGTATGTTTTGCGAATGTGGTGTTTTACATTCTCTTGTGCCTAAACGGACCCTGGCACATGCCGGCCGCTGCCGGGACACCGCTCGCTTCGCTCGCTCGGCTCGTGCGTTGCAACCACTCTAATATCACCGTTCGTTTCTCCGTAGGCAACTCGTAAGCTTCGAATGTCGCAACTTCGATCTGTTGTTAGGCTACCTGTAGGGGTTTTCTAAGCATTACGCATCATATCTTTCCATATACAGGGTGAAAGGAACATCGACGCGTAACAGCCTCAAACTCAAACTCAAAGCATTTATTTCAATTAAACCATTTTCAGGCACTTTTGAATTGTCAAGGGGCCAGTCAGTCAGAAATATGAAGCTAGTTGGTGCAATAAAACTTGGTTAAATAAAAATAGAAAATAAACATTAAGTTCGTAATGTCAGACAAAATAAAAAAGGGGAAGCAACTCTTCCAAATATAAAAATTTGAACTAGTGAGCCCAAGTGGCTGTGAAGCAGGACCAGCATTAAGCCAAGCATTTTTATCCACGATATAATCATCCAACTTATAATAATAATTATGCTTGTCTACATAGTGTGCGTCTAATGCATGTTTTAAATTTCTTCTCATTTTGTTGAAGAATGTCGGGTGGTATTTTATTGTAACATTTTACACAGTACCTCATAAAAGAAGTGTGTACTTTAGACAATCTGAAGCGTGGTTGATATAAATTGTTCCTATTTCTAGTAGTGTTAAAATTATGCCTGTCGTAATGTTAATTTTCTTAAACAGTTCCCTTAGATATTCGCGTCTGTAGAGGTCGTAGATGGCTCTGACAGTCCTCTTTTGCAGAATAAAGATAGAATCTGCGGCACATCCTCATAGCAAAATACCGTAAGACATGATGCAAGTAACTAAAATAGACCAGTCTCGCGGTATCCACGTCTGTTAGTTGGTGAATTTGTCAAACATCGTAAGCGGCTGAACTTAGCCGCCCTGCAAGTGATGTTAAGTGAGGACTCCACTTTTTGAGTCAAGCGTGATTCCCAGGAAAACCGTTTTTTCGACGAATTCTAGTGTCTCCTTATTCAATACAACGTGACATTCACTACTTCTAACATTCATTTAATACCACATTATTTACAGTAACCAATTATGGACCTTAGCATAGCGTTATTTACGTCGTCAAGCTCCTGTGCATGTCTGTTTACTTTAAAAATCAGTGATGTGTCATCATCAAATAACACCATTTGTGGTCGGTCTTTCAGTAAGTGAAGTAAATCATTTATATATACTAAAAAGAGGAATGGAGCCAATATCAAGCCCTGTGGTACACCCATTTTGAGTTCTAAACCCAATGAATTTACACCGATTATTTGAACTTGCTGCGGTGTATCATTTAAATATGATTTTACTAAGCTAAGCGCAAGTTTACCCAGTCATGCTCAAGTTTCAAGAGCAGTGTTTCGTGATTCACGCAATCAAATACCTTGGATAGGTCGCAAAAGATGCCTATTGCATCTTGTGCCTCTTCCCATGCGTTAAAGATGTGTTTTAATAAAGTGACACCGGCGTCGGTTGTACAACGTCCTTTGGTAAAACCATACTGTTGATCGTGTAGGATGTTATTACGCTTAAAATAATTGAGCATTTAATTTAACATTACTTTTTCAAACTTGCTGAAAACCGGCAAAACCGATACGGGTCTATAATTATTAGTGTCTTTGTTGTCCACGGATTTGAAAATGGAATAACTTTACTGTACTCAGTGTGCGCGTCAATGTTCTTTCCACCCTGTATATTTAGGTCTCAGACAGACACGCTAGCATGCTCTGATCGTTATTTTAATAGTTACATTTAAATAAAAAAGTGTTGCATGTTTCAATACGATAAACAAATTGCCTTTAAAGTTGTCTAGTGACACACGTATATTTTTATGAAAAAATATAAAGTTGTCCAGTGACACATGTATATTTTTATCAAAATAGTATATTATGCAATTATTGAATAAAGGACGGATTTAAAGCGAGGGCCATAGATGAATCACGAGCAAGTGAAGGATTCTAACGAATGAATCACGACCGTATGGAGTGATTCATGATGAATGAATCTCGAGCGTAGCGAGTGATTCTAGTGTCAGAATCCTGAGCGATGCGAGTGATTCATGGCCCTCGATATAAATCCGTTTTATTCATGTGCATACTATGCTTTATACCATGACTACGAGAAAAAGAAAGATTAAAGCGAAAATATACATTTAATGAAGAAAAAGGGAAGGTTAAATTAATTAAAATGCACATTAAAATTGGAACAATTTGTGTTCGTACAACTTACAGTATTCAAAATAGCGCCAATTTACTAATGATAGCAAAGAACACAAAACAGTTTTTTTCTAATGCTAAACGTCGACCAATCATATGTCGAGGGTTTATTTGTACAAGGAGTTTCTATGTCGAGTATTCTTTGCACAAGGAGTTTATATCGAGTATTTTTTCGCAAGGAGGTTGTGTGTATAGCATTGAGTTGGAGGTCGAATATATTGGTGTGTTCTAAATTCAAACACCAAAATAGTGATTAAGAATGCTTTTTATTCACTGTTTTCAGCGGATAAGCTTTTTAGAGGGGGAATGGTATAAAATATAATTTTGTACGAGTATACACGAAACCAAGAATAGAAACTTACATGTACCACACTTGAGTATTTATTGTAGATTGGATGAAACTCAGATTTCGCAATTAAAATACCTACATCGCAATCATTGGAAGCTTAAAAATACGTAGGGAATTCTCCAAGAATTATTTCAGCCTTCATTTATTAGTAATAATTTTAAAAAGATTTCAGGAGGTATATACAAGTTAGTAGTTAGCTAGCTAGTTCTTAGCAGCAGATATTGTATTTAAAAATGAAAACAATGCAGTCACGAAACAGACTGATTAAAATGTTTAAATTCAGTAACTGTCTCATGCAAATTCAGTTCGGTTTAATAATGAAGTAAACAAAAACTGCTCTACTTTTTTATAAAAATATTCCGTACCGAATAAAGTTGATAATTATTTAACAAAATCAATTAGGCGATATTTCGTAAATATAATCGATATAAACAATAAAATCTTCAATGAATAGCACCTCGTTGGTCTAGTGGTCGCAAACGCTACTGCTGAACATGAGGTCCTGGGTTCGTTATTGGGTTTTTCCAACGGGAATTTCTCAGTAGCGGCCCGGAGTCTATGCAATAGGAGGTCATACCTAATGATGTTCTTCCTAGGTCAAGTTCTTCTTAAAGGCCAGGTACGCACCTGGCGCATACTCGCAACCGGCGTGCGTGTATGACCAGAACCCTAATAGCGTAATACACGATCAATCACAATCTGAATACTTTTGAAAGAGATTGCTAACCCATTGCTTCATAAGTTCGAAAAAAATCTCTTCAACAACGTAAATACCGCAATGAATCTTGTTGAACTGTCAAAATGAAACAGATAGTTTTAATAACTTACCAAAAATGTTTACGCAATTAGACAGCAGGCGGTACTGATCTGTAAAAAAATCACGGTGATTTAGGTGAAGTGGGCTTAAAGTGAGCTATCATTTCACGTGATGGGTATAGGTATTGACACAATACAGATGTAAATTGGGGAAAAAAAATCTATTTAGTCCTTCAGTCAGATAGTGAAAAAATATTAGACACGTATTTTTTACTTTACCATATTAATCAAAAATGGTATAGATAAAACGCATAAATTTGGGGAGTCACAAGTCAATCCCTATTGTCATTTCGTGCTCACTTCATCTAACTTTTCACGGTGAGATTTTTATATAATAGATCGGCGTTCGGAGTATGTACCTAAGGAGCGTAGGTTGCTGCCTACCCCAATGAAGAAGGCGTGAGTTTATGTATTATGATGGCAATAGGGTCGCCGCCTGCACAGATGAATACAGATGGTTCACTCCGCAATTTAGGTATGGTACAAGTAGCTATGCGGAGAGCTCGACTTGTCAAGTTCAGCAGGGGTAACTTAGTCAAAAGATATAAGAGTTACGCGATAAAAAGAGAGGCAACTTCTATGTGAATATAACTGTAGGTAAGTAGCGCAGAAGGCGCGACGCGACAGCCCTACGCCAATCTGGTAGAACAATTTCTATGAAAACTTCTCGGAAATTGTTTTATCGGTGTTGCGTCGCGTCGTCGAGTCGCACCTGTTTGTGAGAGCCTTTATTGTGTCATAGCATAAATAAATAAATAGCAAGAGTCGCTTTTTATTCAAATGATTTTGCGAAGTGAACTATCTCTACTAATCTGTATCCCCTGTTACATGGAACTCAAACATAACTAGCGAAATGTGCGTGTAATATACATCCTTGCCTATCCCTTCGGGGAATACAGGCGTGATTTTATTGTATGTTATGAATACCATTGCAAAACTTTTACTTATACCATTCCCCCTCTAAAAAGCTTATTTTATCCACTGAAAACAGTGAATAAAAAGCACTTTGAATCACTATTTTGGTGTTTGAATTTAGAACACACCAATATATTCGACCTCCATATTCTCAATGCTATACAACCTCCTTGCGAAAAAATAATTGATACAAACAACCTTTTACAAAGAACACTCGACATACAAACTCCTTGTGCAAATAACTCCTCGATATTTGATTGGTCGACATGGAGAGCATTAGAATAAAAACTGTTTTGTGTTCTTTGCTGTCATTAGTAAATTGGCGCTATTTTGAATACTGTAAGTTGTACGAACACAAGTTTTTCCAATTTTAATGTGGATTTTAATTAATTTAAACGTTCCTTTTTTCTTCATTGAATGTCTATTTTCGCTTAAATCTTTCCTTTTCTCATAGTCACGGTATAAAGTATAGTATGCAACTCTTGAATAAAACGGATTTATATCGAGGGCCATGAATCACTCGCGTTGCTCAGGATTCTAACACTTGAATCACTCGGTACGCTCGTGATTCAATCATCATGGATCGCTCCTACGGTCGTGATTCAATCGTTAGAATCCTTCACTTGCTCGTATTCATCTATGGCCCTCGCTTTAAATCCGTCCTTTATTCACTAATTGCATAATATACTATTTTCAAGAGATCAAAATACAATAATCGGTATTATTTTTATGTCATTTCATAGTTGTCATCTCACAATTTGACGTTAAAACACGGATCGATTAGAACTATCGAATTTTGATTAGTTCCGTTGCAAACGAAATTATCTGTTCACAGATTTTCTACAAATTACTTCGCGAGATTCATTTTAAACTAACGGTATTTGCAATTATACGGTGACATAAATTAGATACCTACCCCTCTAAGTCTTCAAGACGAAGTTATCCCTTGCGAGCCATACTAGAGTACATGTACACCAATTAACTGTACAAGACTGTCCTGCAAAAACAATTGTCACGACTAACGAAGTAACCTATAAATGTTTTGTTTTACTTTTATATTTTTTGTAGAAAGCAAGCCGGAAGCGACAACTGTGCAGTGAAATAAAAAAATAAAATCCAATTCCGCTTTCGGTTATGTGTTTGCAACGTTACAGGTAAAAATGAAAACATTCGTCCCATTCATAAAAGTTTGTTTTTAGATATTTTTTACAGGACAAGAAACTAGTTGGTAGCTTCTGTTTTCTGTGTACCCAATTTATTTATTTATTTGCTGTCAGGCACATCACACATTTTACAATAGATTACGGTCGGTTTTTATACAAAAACCTTGTCACTTTATTTACTCTGGTCAGTCAATCTGCTGTCTGTCAAGTATTTTCTCAGCTGTTATGATTGGTTATCCACCACGATATCAAAATCATATGAGATGACACTATATTACACAATGGATCAGCTAATCTGTCTGGATTTCCAAGGCCATTTCAAATAGGACTAAATAATTAGATATACAGGTTTTTGGTAGAAGGACCGACAATTTTTTTGAGGGATTGTGGTTGTCATTTGCTAGTACAAAATTCTTTTAATTTTCGTTTTTAAAATGAATTTAATCTTTTTGTACCTTAACACAATTTTAAAACTTAAGAGCGCAAAAGTCGTTGTATAAAACCAATCATACACAAATGTCATTGCTGATAGCATCAACAATAAGTACGTTCGTACGTATTATAACCACAATCAAGAAAGTCATGGCGACATTTCGGATAAAAATTTCAATGTCAAAGACCAAGGACTACTGTATACCATACGGTACTTCCGTTCACTATAACTTGACTCTTGCCGTCATGTTGGCACCATTGGTTATCAAGCTTAGTTACAGTACAAATAGAGTTTAAAATGGCGACTGACAGAACAGTGCTACTAATGGCGTCACGGGACAAGTATAGTGGACGCACTGTTCATAAAATGCTGCAAAGATCTTTTGGCATTTGAATGATGTTGACAGGGGGTTGTTCAACATTTCTGAAATTGTCACAGAAATTGTTTTGACAAAACAAGATAGGATAAGGCCCATTTTACTTCAATTTTACAACATCCTAAAAGGTCATCACATACTTATAGCTACAAACAAAGGTGTGAAGGAGCATCCAAACTATGACCGTAAAAGCAGACAGTAAAGATAAAAACGTTATGTTAGTACCAATGTAATTCAGGATAGGAAGATTTATGCGTCAGTCATTTGTTTTCGCTGGGTAATCTCCGACCGGGCGAGGCGTCGCGCTAAACTGATTACGACTTCAAATTAAGCCGTAAACTCGTAACGCTCAAATTACTGAGTATTAACGCAGACATTGCTTTTAAGACGAAAGTTTCACTGTGAAATATTTGTATTAGAGCCTATGCGTTCCTTTTTTAGGAAGTAATGGTGTTTTCTTTGTTGTTAGTGCAATATTACTGAATAGGTTTAGATAGCACATCAAGCCTAAAAGAGTACCTAGACTGGTGGTTCATTTATGACAGGTGCTTACCCCAACACTAGGCCGCATTCATGTAGAACGCTGGTAACCGCCTATATGCTAACGCTTGTCGGCACCGACAAGCGCTGGTTGTCAACGCTGGTCGGTGCAGGCAGTTTTCATACTTTTTGCCGAATCAGCGCGTATCGGCGCCGACTAATCAGATAGGAACTCATCGGCGCTTATCGGCGACGGCCAGCGTTGACAACCAGCGCTTGTTGGCGCCGACAAGCGCTGGCATATCTGCGCTGGCTACCAGCTTTCTAGATGAATGCGGCCTTAGATAATAGCAACCAGGCTTCAGTCCTCATTGAAATGACTCCTGGATTTAATGATTGACAGGCAAACATAAGACATGACGGGGCGCTTACACAGCACGCTTAGGTGAAATCCCGCAGAACTTATGCAATTGCACGAATCATTGAATCAATTTGAAACAACTGTGAGATTTCAAGAACAAAATATTCCTACAGTAACATCCACATTCGGAAATCTCTTCACCCCAGGCCACCCACATCAACAAGATCATTAACATATTGAGTACATAAATAAAAAATACATGCCCTTTGTAAAGAAATTCCAAACAAAATTTACGAAATAGCTATAACGAGTAATATATTGCCGTATATTCTTTGTGCTTGTCTGAAGGAAAGATTTTGATCAGCCATATGTTACTGGAAAGGAAGTAAGCGAAGAAAAATGGGGAATGGGGCGTCAACGCGTTACTGATAATCAAGTACATGTTTATCTAGTATAATACAACCGCGCGAGTAATCCCAAAAGGCATAATGGTAGACCGTTTGCCATTGCTGGTTTTAAGTAGATTAAAGGTTAGGATTCAATCTTTGTCTACAAAAGCGTGAAGTTTGAAGCGTTTGTTTTATAGTAAAGAATTGTTTTGTTCGCAAAAAAGTAAGCATGTTTTCTTGAAAATAGATAGAAAAAAATCAGCACAGCTTTTCATTTGCGGCTGCGCCACATCTATTGCGGTACCAGGGCAGCAACGCCCTAACATTGTTTTCCCACCTCATAACATCAACGGGACATTAATGACAAACGAGATTATTCGAACCGAACCTGACGTCCCGGTGTTGGTGTGTGGTCGACACGCAGCCATTGTAAATGTATGTATCGCTACTTCGACGCCGTCATCTCGTTCTCGTTGACTTTCCATTGACGTAGCGGTGGACAAACGGCCTTACAACACCTACTTCTCCTTCTCTCGTATCAGCAATATGAGCTATACGAGATAAAAACACGGGCCGTGGTAGCACACACAGAACTTGCGTTGGATGTACCTACATTTAGTAGGTATCGATCCTCGTGGAAACTATTTTAAATGCACCAACCTACCATTTAACAGAGCGATAGTATCAAAAAACACTGACCCTGTCTGTGAACTTGTCACAGAACTCATTTATTCATAAATGTCTTATTAATGTCGGTCCTCAGTGGTCTTTTGGGATCTCATTCCGGCAACGGATTTTAATGTCAACATTAAAATGGTACGAATAAGTTAAATTTGTATTTATAAATCTTTTCTTAGTGCCAAAGTTATATATACGAAAATTATAAAGTTTTATATAGGTACGAAAATTATAAATGTCGTACCTACTACCAGTGGGGCCTAGCACGAACGCGCGGAGTGAACGATTTAATGTTGAAAATACTCGTTTCGCGAATAATATTTTTTTTAATCTAATAAATATGAATTTTTATTCATATCTGAATGCGGCAAGCACAATTACTATCACCTGTAGATATAATCTATCTTCTTCAATCGGCCCTCATTACTGAGGATCGTGGTCTCTGGACCACTTTAAGTGAACAATCTGCCTCCACCGACTCCGGCCCAAAGTTGCCATCACCACCTGCTGAAATTTACTTCGGGACGTAGCTTCTTTTACTTGGTCGGACCATCGTGTTGGCGACCAACGTGACCCCTTCCTTCGGTATTGCCAAAAATAATCAGCTTTGCGTTCTCCCCTTTGCATTATATATATATATATATAATTTATTATTTTATAATTTATTCATTTTATTTTTTTAATCGTTGCCCCATACTAGGAATTTCTCCTGTGTCGTGGGTGCGTTTACAAACATTTATACTCACATACACAAACAGTCAGACCCGGCACCACTACTTGTAGGTCATACAAATATTTGATCCGTGCGGGAATCGAACCCACGACACGCAGCGCAGCAGTCAATCGCTTAACCACTGCGCCAACCGTGCCGTCTATTATATGGCCGAAATAGATCAAAATACACTGAAAGCAAACTGTAGACAATCGGGTCTTGATGTCAAGTTGGGAAAGGACACACAGATTTGTGCGTTTGGCTGTCCATGGTATTCGGAGTATCTGCCTCCACCACCATATTTCGAATATGTCTGTCCTCTGTCCTTCTCTTGTTCGGATTGTCCACGTCTCAACTCTATAAAAGAAAAGAAAGAAAATTTGTTTATTCTGCACAAACAAAACGCACATTGCGTATGTATTATCTATAGGTGATAGTAATTGTGCTTGCCGCATTTTAAACCAAAAAGCTATAGGATAATTGATTTTTTATTTAATAATATTTTCGATTCAGAATCCGAGTCTTAATTTACTTTACTTTTATTTCGCGTCGTCATGCTAGAGGGCTTCTGTACTGCACCTGTCATTACTTTGTTTAGAAAACCTAGTTTTAGGTTTCACCTGTCAATTATTATTTTATGCGTTTGACCTCATAAAAGAGGCCATATAAGACCATATCAATAATATTAGTGTGTCCCATACCTAACTGTTAAGATAAGCTTACCTTCGCACATATTCCATTCAGCAATGCGAGGAATTCCAAGCACGTAGCTACTTATATAGTTGTAAGTGAGTCATCTCGCATGCTACCTTAGTTGCAATGCTGCAAGAGGTCCTTGGCGGAACTATATAGATCAGGTGACATTGAATAAATCATTTCATTGATATAAATCTTTCTAAGGATCCATTCCTTAGAAAGATTTATAATTATATTATTATAGTCCATTTATTACTTTTCGTTCAGTATGGGAAGGGAATAATAATAATAACCGATCAATAAAACTAGGCAATCCATGGCATAGTAGTATTTTAATACGTGTTTTTGGCTAGATTTCCAGGTTTTTAATATCATTATTAGATATTTTGATGGTTTTGGTGAATGCTGCAATCTTTCTATCTAGCTAATAAGTAGGTGCCAATTATTGAAGGGAGCTTGCAACCTCTCGGCAGGCCACCATCAATGTATCATGAATGTTGCGCAAAGTTCTTCTCTCCGCAGAAAACTAACTACTTTCCGGAAAGTTTACTGCTGTGGTTTTATTTTATTTTCTGCCTATTTTGTAACAATGGAGTTACCTATTTTCTCCAAACAGACAATCACACGTCATAAATAAAAAAAAACTTCAATTTTATTACCAGATTAACTGAAACCAAATATCAACAAAGTAATCAGCTTGTCATCACCATCATAATAACACGGATTTCGATTAATTAAATAAGTAATTAAGGGTCCAGACTTATTGCATTAATTATATTAAGCGGCCACAATTTCACGTTATTACTGGGAGTCGGAGCTAAATAAAACAATAGAGTATCTACGTCCGTAATGAGCACAAATGTGCCAGTAATGTTGACGCAATTTGTTCAACTAGTTGGAGGGTATATATGTACCCTCCAACTAGTTAAAATAGTAACGAAGTCAAAGTGTACATTGAATATTTTTGGAAGAAAGTAATGCTAAAATAAAAAATAAAAAATGCGAAAATATAATTTATAGTATTTTCGTCCGTTTGGCTGTTGGTCTGGATGTATGTTCCGGAGTGGCGCAAAAACGGCTTTATGGATTTGAATGAAATTTGACACACAGATAGTTTATAACACATAGAATACTTTTAATCCCGGTAGTAAGTACCCGTGGGATATTTCCCGACACTCACACGGGCGTTGCCGCGGGAAAAGCTAGTAGCTATTACCAATTAATGTTCAATCAGCGAGAGAATTAATGAGGTTATAGTTATAAATAATAGATGTAAAAAGACGCTTAACCAAGCCGAAAGTCACTTATCTACATATATTCCGCGTCATTATGATTACTTTTTCGTACTGGACCATACTTTCTGGTTATGGAGATATTGAAGGTCAAAGAGCCAACGTATGCTTATTTTTTTTTTCAAAGTTTTAAGTGATATAACTTACAACTCCGGTACCGCTGCATGCACTCGTATGCATAATTTTTTGCGTGCGTCACATTGCGCGCTGCCGCAAACAGCAATTTTTCACACTAAAAATAAAAGTCGTTTGCCACCAATATTGTTTGTTCAATGTTACTAAGTCTGATGTACAGAATGCGTAGATAACGAATAAGTGATGGGGTTTTTTACATCCTGTATTTAAAAACATCTTATTTTATATTGATTGGATTATTCCTCAAATAGATTTTTCTAGGAAGGAGTATTTTACTCTCTACTTTATTAATTAGCAAGAAAGTACTGGAAATATCCACGGTATTTGTTCAAGCTGTAATTAGAGAGGCTAGTTTCTACAAAGAGACTAGAACTCTGGGTACACCCTTTTGCGGAATTATTAAGACGTTAATGGGAATTCTAAGTAATTTTATGATTATAGGCTCATGCCCTTGAACAAATACCGTGAATATTTCCAGCACCTTCTTGTTATGGGCCCATGCCTATAAATATAAAATTACCTAAAATTCGACATACACTGTATAGTACATCGACATACGCTGCCTTGTAATTCTTGTAAATCGATGTACTATACAGGGTGAAAGACAATTTTTTTTTTTTGTTTTTTTTTCGTATTGAAATTATCAAATAACTTCTCCCAATCACCCTTTCATCCTATCCTATATTATTAAATGAGCAATATTTATATTTGTAATCACGTTCTGAAAAACCGCTCTCACATACATTACATTACGTACTATCATGGCAGCATGGAATTAGTAAGTACTTACTATCACGGCAGTATCTACTTAGTATGTCATGTATTATCATGGTAGCATGGAATTAGTATGAACTTTCCTATACTATTAAATGAGCATTCTCTATTTTCACTAGAGCAGAGCTCGGTCACCCAGGTACTAGTTACAAAAGTAGTAGTTGTGGATGTGCGCGGGTATGTATGTGAATGATGATGGTACACGTCATGTACATACGGCAACTAAAAATAACGATGACTTTGAAAACAAATATCTATTAAAAATGGTCTTTACCCCAGTAAGTACAACGACATGTATTCGATTTCATTGATAAAGTGATTCCAATTGCGCTTTGACTGCCCGCTCGAACCGTGATCGCCAGCAAAATGAAAAAGTGATATACGAGGTTTAGAGGTCTCTAATAAAATGTTGTTTATGTGGGACAATAGAGGGCGCTAGTATTGTTCCCGCGGGCACCGGGGGCTGACGTCGCCCGCAAATGGTTCCGGACGGACTGCGCTGCACTTCTGTTAAATAAATAATGGTACTAGACGGAAATTTTATATCGTATCGTATTCCGTTTCTCCGTTAGTTGATTTAAAATTTAAGTAAGTTTAAAAAGTTAATAATGATGAGGTTATGTTTAGCAGCACTTTTTTAAACAGAACTGTAAACTTCTTACTTTTAACACTTTCGTGATTACGACAATTAAATTAGGCTACATTCGTTTTTATTTCCCCAGAAAGTACCTATTCAGTGAAGTAAGGACGCAAAAATAATTAAGATCTAAAATCAATTGAATATCTGCAGAATACTACTCTGCCTAGCCTTTTCCCAAGTATGTTAGGGTCGGCTTCCAGTCTAACCAGATGCAGCTGGATACCAGTATTTTACTTAGAGATACTGCCTATCTGACCTCCACAACCCAGTAACTGGGTAATACGATCCCCCTTGGTATGACTGGTGTCAGACTTTCGGGCTTCTGACGACTCGTAACGACTGTCAAAGATCCACGAATGACAGCCGAGACCAACGGCTTAACGTGCTTTTCGGGGCACTGAGGAGTCTCGGTATGTAAAGATGGTTACCCATCCACGGACCAACCCCGGCAAGCGTAGCTTAACCGAATGGATCGACCCGTGCGGCTGTTATTACTTAGCCACGAGCTCCTATATATCCTATATCTCTAGAATGATATCGGAAAAACAAAAGAAACATTCCAATAAACTCTCGATAGATAGTATCGTTATGGTGTTAACATGGAATGACATCATTCCGACACCCGTTACCCCCATTCTATGACTGTCCCCTAATTAGAACAAACAAACAAAACCTTAGCAATAATAGCGTTGTGTGTTACTGAAAACCGTTTTCAGATAAGCGTCGGAAAGCACGTAAAATGGCCACTTTACTGAAGGCCACTGAAGCCCTTTACCCTTTGGAATTTTATTAACTGCTCACTTAGCTACACTTGTTTCACATACATTGTACTTGTATTACTTAAGTAAGTGCCAAATTAAAACATTTACGTCTTGAATTGTCTGAATTTTCAAGAAATAAAATAATTTTAGAGTCCTAGTTTCGATTTCCAAGTCGGACAAAGTGTTATTGTGTTCTTCCACAAGGTATTTCGCAGTAACAGCCCGGACTCTGGATTTTTACCCGATTGTTGGCAATAAGCTCGCCCCCTATTACATGGGACTTAAACATAATTAGCGAAATGTGGGTGTACCTACTATGGGTCACCTCTGCCTAACCCTTCGGGCAAATCAGACGTAATATTTTGACTAAAAGCAGTTTTGATTCAAGCCCGGGCACAGCCTTAGTCGCAAATTTTCCTTAAAATTTGATATATAATAAATTAAACTCATGTAATATTCGCAAACCCTACATTCTAAAGAGAGGTTCGCAGAAATTTAGTACCGTTCATCCCGGTTACACTGGAATTCGACCCCAGGATAGTTTGGAAAAAAACGAACATGTTACCTAATTACGTAACAAGGTCTCATATAGTCTCTCTATTTGGTAAGATAAAATTTTGCTTATAAACATCCCGTAGATATTCCTTATCTTATAGGCTTCTGAACTAAAATGGACGGACCATAACAATGAGATCGAATCGATTATGAATACTGGATCAATTAATTTGAATTACAACTTTTTAGCCAGTAAAGCATAACCGGCGTAGCGTAGGCGTTAAGAAAAATCGACTCTGTATGTCTTGTATTTGGTTAAGGAAGGTTCAAAATAAAATCGTGTTTTTGATGTCAGTAATTTATGTTTGAACTCCGAATATTTAATTTATCATTTCGACTATTTTTGGACCCAGAATATCCTTTTCTAGAACGCAGCGAAACGGACGTCTATTACAAAAACTAGAATGTCAGAGAAGACACCTAAGACGAGATGTCGCAATAACACAGCAGTTCGCCAAATTGAACGGCATTGCTCAAACCGAGACGAGGCACGAAACGAACGAAACTCTTAGACAGAAAGCGGATAACGTAAGAAAAGGCCGCACTCCAACTGAACGGTCACGGTCGAAAGAATGAAATGGAATTTTTCAATTTTGTTAATTAATTTTGCTTGTTTGCCATCCCGGATCGAATATTTTTCGTCCGTAATCTTGATTCTTTTTGTTTTGTTTTTATAGGATGTAAGTCGGATTAGGTACTTTTTTGTTTTTGTTATGTAATCTTATTAAGGCTGATTGGTGAAACGAATTTCTTAATTATTTTGATAGTTAATTTCATTGCATTCCCTTTATAGCATTAGCTAGTAGCATAGTAGCGCCTCCCCTCGTATTACGTAATATTTTTGTAGTGTTTTATTTTATTCGTTTTGGTTGACATATTATGTATGTATTTTAATTGTATCTGATTTGAATTAATTGAATGTTTGAAAATTATTTTATTAAGTATGCTTTAATATTTTAATTTTATGAAATATTACATTTCATAAAATTAAAATATTAAAGCATACTTAATATTGATTATGACATAATATTGGTTATGGACTTTGTCTGAATCATCATCAACATCGCCGCGCGCTGGCGGCAGTGAACGAGGGGTGCGGGGACAGCGGCGAGTCAGCCGGCCGCACGACGGAAGGCGGGACCCCGCGCCACATCAGTCAGCTGTTGCACACCTCCACGCACGGCTGCGCTTACGCGTTTTTTATTATTCTAATTTATTATTTCCTTACTACTTTATAACCGACCCGTTGTAATTCATATTATTCTTTATTATACATGTTATACAGTCCACTCATTTTTACTTGCTCCACTACGACCTATCGTCGCGATCATTGGTCCTTCTACCGTTAACGTTTGAACCGAACAGAAAAAAAAACGGTCAGCATTCAAATTTCAAAAAATCAACGGTTCGTCGGTTGGAGAACAAAGGACTTCATCTTCGTGTTCCAAGTTCTACAAGAGATCCTCTTTTTCTACGTGTCATCGCCTGCATTTGGTCATCGTGAACGTCGATACGGCAACAGCCGTCTTCATCGAGTTCTAATCAACGGGCGGCGCAAGAAAAGATCAAGATCAACTTCGGGACAAGAAGACTTTGAAGTCATTTTTACGTCAACATTCGTCAGCTGGTTCCGGGAAGGTCCCAGGATCTACTCATCAGAAGCACAGTTCGTCAGCTCATCATCAGAGGTTGACAGCATAAAATCGTGAGAACGTTCCAATTCCTTTGTTCCAACATTTTGCCTGGTCATTTTGCCTATCCAAATTAATTTACAATTAATTGAACTTTTAATAATTATAATTCAATTAATAATCCCGTCAATTCATAATCTTCAGCCTATCAGCTTGTTTAAACATTTTCTTTTGTTTTATACTCGTACAGTATCACTGGGACCTTCCCGGAACCAGCTGACGAATGTTGACGTAAAAATGACTTCAAAGTCTTCTTGTCCCGAAGTTGATCTTGATCTTTTCTTGCGCCGCCCGTTGATTAGAACTCGATGAAGACGGCTGTTGCCGTATCGACGTTCACGATGACCAAATGCAGGCGATGACACGTAGAAAAAGAGGATCTCTTGTAGAACTTGGAACACGAAGATGAAGTCCTTTGTTCTCCAACCGACGAACCGTTGATTTTTTGAAATTTGAATGCTGACCGGTTTTTTTTCTGTTCGGTTCAAACGTTAACGGTAGAAGGACCAATGATCGCGACGATAGGTCGTAGTGGAGCAAGTAAAAATGAGTGGACTGTATAACATGTATAATAAAGAATAATATGAATTACAACGGGTCGGTTATAAAGTAGTAAGGAAATAATAAATTAGAATAATAAAAAACGCGTAAGCGCAGCCGTGCGTGGAGGTGTGCAACAGCTGACTGATGTGGCGCGGGGTCCCGCCTTCCGTCGTGCGGCCGGCTGACTCGCCGCTGTCCCCGCACCCCTCGTTCACTGCCGCCAGCGCGCGGCGATGTTGATGATGATTCAGACAAAGTCCATAACCAATATTATGTCATAATCAATATTAAGTATGCTTTAATATTTTAATTTTATGAAATGTAATATTTCATAAAATTAAAATATTAAAGCATACTTAATAAAATAATTTTCAAACATTCAATTAATTCAAATCAGATACAATTAAAATACATACATAATATGTCAACCAAAACGAATAAAATAAAACACTACAAAAATATTACGTAATACGAGGGGAGGCGCTACTATGCTACTAGCTAATGCTATAAAGGGAATGCAATGAAATTAACTATCAAAATAATTAAGAAATTCGTTTCACCAATCAGCCTTAATAAGATTACATAACAAAAACAAAAAAGTACCTAATCCGACTTACATCCTATAAAAACAAAACAAAAAGAATCAAGATTACGGACGAAAAATATTCGATCCGGGATGGCAAACAAGCAAAATTAATTAACAAAATTGAAAAATTCCATTTCATTCTTTCGACCGTGACCGTTCAGTTGGAGTGCGGCCTTTTCTTACGTTATCCGCTTTCTGTCTAAGAGTTTCGTTCGTTTCGTGCCTCGTCTCGGTTTGAGCAATGCCGTTCAATTTGGCGAACTGCTGTGTTATTGCGACATCTCGTCTTAGGTGTCTTCTCTGACATTCTAGTTTTTGTAATAGACGTCCGTTTCGCTGCGTTCTAGAAAAGGATATTCTGGGTCCAAAAATAGTCGAAATGATAAATTAAATATTCGGAGTTCAAACATAAATTACTGACATCAAAAACACGATTTTATTTTGAACCTTCCTTAACCAAATACAAGACATACAGAGTCGATTTTTCTTAACGCCTACGCTACGCCGGTTATGCTTTACTGGCTAAAAAGTTGTAATTCAAATTAATTGATCCAGTATTCATAATCGATTCGATCTCATTGTTATGGTCCGTCCATTTTAGTTCAGAAGCCTATAAGATAAGGAATATCTACGGGATGTTTATAAGCAAAATTTTATCTTACCAAATAGAGAGACTATATGAGACCTTGTTACGTAATTAGGTAACATGTTCGTTTTTTTCCAAACTATCCTGGGGTCGAATTCCAGTGTAACCGGGATGAACGGTACTAAATTTCTGCGAACCTCTCTTTAGAATGTAGGGTTTGCGAATATTACATGAGTTTAATTTATTATATATCAAATTTTAAGGAAAATTTGCGACTAAGGCTGTGCCCGGGCTTGAATCAAAACTGCTTTTAGTCAAAATATTACGTCTGATTTGCCCGAAGGGTTAGGCAGAGGTGACCCATAGTAGGTACACCCACATTTCGCTAATTATGTTTAAGTCCCATGTAATAGGGGGCGAGCTTATTGCCAACAATCGGGTAAAAATCCAGAGTCCGGGCTGTTACTGCGAAATACCTTGTGGAAGAACACAATAACACTTTGTCCGACTTGGAAATCGAAACTAGGACTCTAAAATTATTTTATTTCTTGAAAATTCAGACAATTCAAGACGTAAATGTTTTAATTTGGCACTTACTTAAGTAATACAAGTACAATGTATGTGAAACAAGTGTAGCTAAGTGAGCAGTTAATAAAATTCCAAAGGGTAAAGGGCTTCAGTGGCCTTCAGTAAAGTGGCCATTTTACGTGCTTCCCGACGCTTATCTGAAAACGGTTTTCAGTAACACACAACGCTATTATTGCTAAGGTTTTGTTTGTTTGTTTGTTCTAATTAGGGGACAGTCATAGAATGGGGGTAACGGGTGTCGGAATGATGTTATTCCATGTTAACACCATAACGATACTATCTATCGAGAGTTTGACTTCAGGTCAGAAAACTACGACGCAGCCTGGAAGTTACTCTGTGAGAGGTATGACAACAAAAGATTGCTAGTCAACAATCATGTGCAAGCACTCTTTAATGTTCAACCTATAGATAGAGAGTCAAGTAAGTCACTACGTTACATAATTGACACAACAAATAAAAATCTTAGAGCTTTGGCAACCCTTGGTCAACCAGTTCAAAACGCCTTCGTCGATGTACTCATCATTTACATAATGACCAGTAAGCTCGACCACGTTACAAATCGTCAGTGGGAAGAGCACAGAAACACTTTTTCCGAACCACCTACATTATCTGCATTCACTAACTTCATCAGTAGCAGGGCTGACCTACTGGAGACACTTGAGGAGTCTAAGCCTATAGCAATCGCTAAGAGTGAACCCACGACACCTGTGACTAAACCTAAGAGCAGTTCCGGGCTATCTGAGAAATCGTTAAAACCTTTGTCATGTCCCATGTGTCATCAGAATCATTTTATTTTTGCATGTGAGCAGTTTAGAGGTCTCTCAGTACAGGCTCGTATTAAAAAGGCTCAGAGTTCAAATGTATGTATGAATTGTCTTCGTCCAGGTCATGACATCTATAAATGCAAATTGGGTCATTGTAAATATTGTAGTCAAAAACACAACACTCTGTTACACATCGATAGTGACAATGTTCTTCCTAGTGCACACAACACTGCATTATCAGCTAGTCAATCAATTACATCTCGAGTAATTTTACTTTCTACAGCGCTCGTGAGGGTGACCGACGCTGACGGTAACCACCATACAGCACGAGTCTTGTTGGACAGTGGAAGTACAACAAATTTCATCTCGGAGGACTTTGTTCGTAAGCTACATGTGTCTACCTACCTTACCAAGTCCAAGGTAACAGGTATCAATTTTCAAACTTCTAGTTGTACTCAAAGGTGCTCAGTGTCATTAAAATCAATTGATGGCAATGAGTACGAACTTAAAATTGATTGTCTCGTATTGCCAAAAGTATCAGCATCAGTTCCTAATATTTATGTTGATACTAGTAACATACGTATACCTACGAACGTGCGTCTTGCTGACCCCACTTATTATGTTCCGTCTTCGATCGACGTCCTTGTTGGTGCGGAAGTCTTTTGGGGTATCATAGGCACTGGCCGTATCGCATTAGGTACCCATATGCCCACTTTAGTTGAGTCAAAACTAGGTTGGCTCATTTCAGGCGCATATCATCAGTCTGATTCCTCTTCACAGGTTTGTATGCATACTAATAACTTACAAGTAGATTTAGATCGGTTTTGGGAGTTAGATTCTGTGTCAAACTCAAACTCAAACTCAAAGCATTTATTTCAAATAAACCAATTACAGGCACTTTTGAATAGTCAAGGGGTCGGTCAGTCAGAAATATGAAGCTAGTCGCCCATTCCAAAGCGTAGTAGGTACCTATGGAGAAGAACGGGCAAGAAACTCCACGGACACTCTTTTAAATAAAATAAGATGGTTACATAATATTGGTTACATCATTCAAGTTGAAGTTATACATGTGAGAACGATGCAAAACATTAAAAGCGTCCGTTAGAAATAAAAATATAAATTAAAATAAAATCGCCGTGGCAGCTAAGAGATGACCAGTCCCTACTGACGGCGCCCGTTCACGAACATGACGCATGGATTAGCACCATTCAGCTCAACCATTTTGAAGGGAGCTAAATGATCCAACACACGCGCCACCGCCAGCGAGACATTAGAGTGAGCATGACATACTCTCAGCCGCCAGGGCACATTGAAGTCAATGAAAGACATACTCAGTACCTAAATGGTAGCTTTATAGTCGGTACATGGTGCCCACACGTGTGCCATGCAATTATACAATGCTAAGACATTGAATTTATACAATGCAAAAATAGTTTTTAAAATCTTCAGCAGCTCCAACGGTATTTTCAAATGCTAATCAATTAGTTTATGCTTGTGGAGCAGGACCAGCGTTGAGCCAAGCATTTTTATCAGCGATGTAATCCCCCAACTTATAATATGCTTGGCTGCATAGTGTGCGTTTAATATAAGATTTAAATTTCGTTTCATTCAGTTGAAGTATGTGGGGAGGTATTTTATTGTAACATTTTAAACAGTACCCCATGAAAGATGAGTCCACTTTAGCTAACCTGAAACCCGGTTGAACTAATTGGTCCCTATTCCTAGTGATATAATTGTGTTTCGCACCTCTTTTACTAAAAAGATGTAGATTTTTCCTTACGTACATGATGTTTTCATAAATATATTGACAAGGTACCGTCATGATGTTAATATATTTAAACTGTTCCCTTAGAGAGTCGCGCCTGCGGAGGCCATAGATGGCTCTAATGGCTCTTTTCTGCAGAATAAAAATAGACTCGATGTCTGCAGCCCGTCCCCATAGTAGAATACCGTACGACATAATACTATGAAAGTAACTAAAATAGACTAGTCTCGCGGTATCTACATCAGTAAATTGACGGATTTTTCTCACAGCAAATGCTGCTGAACTTAGCCGTCCTGAAAGGGATGTTAAATGAGGACCCCATTGAAGCCTTGAGTCGAGCGTGATCCCCAGGAAAACAGTTTTATCGACGAATTCTAGTTTCTCTTGATTCAATACTATCTCACAATTACTACTTTTGACATTTGGTAAAGAAAATCTTATGCACTTAGTTTTTTCCCCATTTAATACTAAATTATTAGCAGTGAACCAATTGTGGACCTGCTGTAGGGCGTTATTTACGTCGTCAAGATTTGATGCACGTCGTCCATACATAAACACTCTGGTGAAGAGAGATCCTGTGAACAACATTTTATAGATACCACATATCGTAGTTCTGATGGGCGATTTGTGGTAAGTATTCCTTTTAAAGAGTCACTGAACGTACTGGGTGACTCATACATGATGGCTAAGCAGCGATTCCTATCTCTTGAACGTCGTTTGTGTAGAGATCCTCGCCTTAAAAGCCTATATGTTGACTTCATTAACGAGTACATAGAGCTGGGTCACATGTCTGAATCTATAAGACACCCACTCGACTCAACATGCTCAAATTATTTACCGCATCATGGTGTTCTGAAAGAGTCAAGAACTACTACCAAACTAAGGGTAGTTTTTGATGCTTCCGCCAGAACTACATCAGGTAAGTCTTTTAATGACATACAGATGGTTGGTCCCCCTATCCAAGATGATTTGTTGTCAATATTACTTCGGTTCCGTCAGCATAAAATTGTCATAAGCGCGGACATTGAAAAAATGTACCGACAAACTCTTGTTCACGACAGTCATCGGCCCTTACAAAAAATCCTTTGGAGGGCAGAGCCAACTAATCCATTAAAAGAGTACACACTTAATACCGTGACGTATGGCACGGCATCAGCACCCTATTTAGCTACCAGGTGTTTACTTCAATTGGCTGAAGAGTGCTCAGATTCATCAACAAAGTTTTCGATAGCACGTGACTTCTATGTGGATGATTACTTGTCCGGTGGATCATCTGTTTCAGAAACTTTGAAAAAAAGCCGCAGTGTTGACGATGTTCTTCGGACAGCAAAGTACAATCTTCGGAAATGGCGGTCCAACTCCAGTCAGGTGCTGCAGGCGCTTAGCGGTGAACACGACGTTTCTGATGTTGTTGACCTGAGCGACAGCGAGCAGTCGAAGACTCTGGGGCTTCTGTGGAAGAGCTTAAGTGACACATTTTCTTTTTCTATAAACTTAAGCTCCACTGACAAGGCTACTAAACGTCATATCTTGTCAACCATAGCACAAATTTTTGATCCCATTGGCCTGGTCGTTCCATGCATAGTGGAAGCTAAAATTATCATGCAGCATCTGTGGCTGGCCAAATGTTCTTGGGATGAGCTTGTTCCCACGCATATTCAGTATGCCTGGAATGACTTTCAAAATAGCCTGCACCTTTTTAACGAGTTCAAGATACCTCGGTGGGTGTTGTGCGAATCTGCGTCCTGTCTACAGCTGCATATATTCACTGACGCATCCGAAAAAGCTTATGGGGCGTGTGTTTATGTTCGCAGTGTTTCGAGAGACGGCGAGGTTAACGTACATCTCCTTACCGCTAAAAGCAAGGTAGCTCCAATCAAATCCACAACCATACCGCGGCTCGAGCTGTGTGGTGCGTTGTTGGGTTCAAGGTTGTACTCAAAGGTTCGTCAGTCACTTACTTTACATTTTGATGAAGTACATTGTTGGTGTGATTCCACCATCGTCTTGGGATGGCTATCGACTTCATCAAATCAGTTAAAGACATTCGTTCGTCATCGTGTGTCTGAAATTCAGGAAACTTTAGGAGGGGAGGCTTGGCACTACGTACCGTCGGCTGAAAACCCCGCAGACCTCGCTTCGCGTGGACTTAGAACTGACAAGTTGTTGTCGTCTTCATTGTGGTGGTCAGGACCACAATTTCTTCACAAAGATACGTCTGCATGGCCTCGGTTCCCTGAATCTCATCATAATAATTCTGAGTTACCGGAAACAGTCTCTTCTTGTCATGTTTCTAATCATGTTATTGAAAATCCTATTACTGCGTTGTTTTCAAAATTCTCAAACTTTAGTACATTACAGCGTGTGATAGCATACATCATGCGATTCATTTCTAAATGCAGTAAAAAATCGCTTGAGTTTGGTCCACTAACTTCTACTGAACTTAACAATTCTTTAAACTTGTTGTTAGGACTTAGTCAAATGGAATCTTTCCCGGAAGAGTACCATTTACTTAAATCAGGTAAACAGTTACCAGCAAAAAACAAACTGTTATCATTATCTCCTTTCTTTGATTCTCTGTCTAATCTTATTCGTGTTGGAGGAAGATTGAACAACTCATTTTATGACTACAATATCAAGCATCCAATTTTATTATCTAGCTCTCATATAACTTGTATTCTTTTGTTCAACATGTTTCATAAACGCCTTTTGCATGCTGGGCCTCAGCTTTTACTTGCCACTGTTCGTCATCACTACTATCCCATCGGAGGTAGGAACCTGGCTAAAAAGATCACACATCAATGTGTAAAATGCTGCAGGATCAAGGCCAACACTATTCAACCTATCATGGGTAACCTCCCAGAGCAGCGCTTACATTTAGAGTTTCCTTTTTTAGACACAGGGGTAGACTACGCCGGTCCCATCATGATAGCTGACCGGAAGGGTAGAGGATGTAGACTCATCAAATGCTTCATTTGTGTGTTTGTGTGTCTAGCTACGAGAGCCATCCACCTCGAGCTTGTGTCGGACCTTACTAAAGAAGCTTTCTTAGCTGCACTAAACCGCTTTATTGCTCGAAGGGGAAAACCCCGTAACATCTTTTCTGACAATGGTACAACCTTTGTCGGTGCTTTCAATGAGTTGGCCAGGCTGCTTTCGCAAGATTTAAACTTAAAAAATATCGACCCTGGCATAAACTTTTCTTTTATACCTGCATATACTCCACATTTCGGAGGCCTATGGGAGTCTGCAGTCAAATCCACCAAGCATCATCTACGACGCATTTTGGGTTTAACAAACCTAACCTTTGAGGAGATGGCTACCTGTTTAATTCAAGTTGAGGCTATCTTGAACTCAAGGCCTTTAACTACACTGTCCAACGACCCTTCTGACCTCGCTCCTTTAACCCCGGCACACTTCCTTATTGGTCGTTCTCTGATAATGCTGCCTCATCCACAGATCCAGAACGCCAACGTCAACAGCCTCCAAAGATTTCGCCGTATTGAATATTTGAAGCAACACTTCTGGGCTCGTTTCTCCCATGAATATGTTCTGTGGCTACAGGAGAGAACGAAATGGCGCCGGTCGTCTGGCGAGCTCAAACAAGGAACATTAGTCGTCATAAAGGACAAAAACTTACCTCCTCTTATGTGGCTTTTAGGACGCATCACACATGTTCTCCCAGGCGGAGATGGCGTCGCGAGGGTCGCCGACATTCTCACAAGAAGGGGTGTCATCCGACGCGCCTTTAACATCATCTGCCCGCTGCCGGTCACATCTGTTGAAGACTCTTCAACGGGGGGAGTATGTTGAGACCGTTACTCTCAACATCGCCGCGCGCTGGCGGCAGTGAACGAGGGGTGCGGGGACAGCGGCGAGTCAGCCGGCCGCACGACGGAAGGCGGGACCCCGCGCCACATCAGTCAGCTGTTGCACACCTCCACGCACGGCTGCGCTTACGCGTTTTTTATTATTCTAATTTATTATTTCCTTACTACTTTATAACCGACCCGTTGTAATTCATATTATTCTTTATTATACATGTTATACAGTCCACTCATTTTTACTTGCTCCACTACGACCTATCGTCGCGATCATAAATGAATGAATAATAATAATTTAATAAGGGGTATATCCTCGTACCTAATAGTGTAGTCCTTATGACTTCACTATTACGAAGCGATGCCGTTCAAAGCTCTATCTACAAGCGTATATGTACTTAATACTTATAGCCTCATTCTATTAATTAAAGCCACAATTTGCTGAATCAACTAAACTTCTGACGTTTGCTAGCGATCAATATCATTTTCTTTTATTAGAGTTTCCAAAATACAGGAATTACCTATTCACTACCAAGATTTTTATCGTACCTACAAAAACCCGATTCTTTTTCTAATTAAATTCCTACCTAATTAATTATTTCAAAGACCCTTGATATCTCTTGATCGTCATCAGTTACAATAGCAATAAAACTGCTAAGTACGGTTCAAATTTCTTTTAAACGAAAATGTTGTGGCATTGACAAAAGATTCTTTATCAGGTATAGATGCGACCGCTGCCGGCAAAGGAACAAAGCCTCGAAGCCTTTGTAGTAGGAGGAACAGGCCTTTATTAAAAGCCCTCTTTACACCTTATATAACGTTTCATGAAATTGACGAAACTTATTCAGGGTGTGTGTATCTTTTAGGTGACAACAGATTATAAATTTCGTCTCAAGCGCCTAGTATTTCAGCTTTTATCGTTAATGGTTTGAACACCTGTGTTTAGTCGTCTTTATGAGGTAAGTGGCATAGTATCAAAATTGTGAGGCTTTCCGGTAAGTGTTATTATCGGAAAGCCTCACAATTTAAGTGTTATTACGAATATGTAGAAAACAAATAATTGGAATACTAGATAACAACTAACCATTTTAAAATAATAATTCCAACCTATTATTCTCCTGCTGCAGGGCAAAGGCACGAGCATCGATCACCACGCATGCTCAAGACGGGTTGGCGAATTCAGACTTATGTTAACTATAAGTCCAGGTTTCCTCACGATGTGTTTGCTTTACCAATGTCAGTAATGTACAGGATAAACCCAGAACGTACATAATGAAGTGAAAAAGTCACATTGGTACTTACACCAATGTGACCTTTTTCCGAATTTGAACCCACAACCTCGTGCATGAGCGGCGGAGCCTTAACCACTGGGCATTTTTGAATGTGTGGGATTTATTTAAAACAATCTGAAATAAATCAAAATTTAGCAAACAATATTAACTATTTAAAGTCTGAAATTATTCACAATTTTCTCCAACCCAGAATGAAATTCCTATGGCTCCAATTATTTATCAAACTTGAGACTTTAATATACCTGGCGTTTAATAATTCAAGCCGCAAAATAACTTTGTTAAATAAATAATAGGTTTATTAAATCCTCGGAGCGCAACACTAAATGCCAACCTGTAGTTAATATGCAGCAAAGGGTACTGTGAGGAATTAGCTATTCAAGCAATTTTGAGTTGCTTACCCCTACAATCTGGCATCGAAGTCCGTTACCCCAGAACAAAATGATGTATACACCTACGTAGCTATGTTTTGCGAGTCTTACAAAGGTATTTCAAATATAATAACTACAATTAATTAGATGTAAGCACATTTGTATCTCATTCTAAGTGAACTGTTATAGTTCTTATGAGAAATAAATTCTTCAAACCTAAACCTAATTTAACTACTTGAACGTATCCACAACGAATTGGAATTCATAGCGTATTTAAAAGAGATTTCATTCTGCGTTCTGTTATCAAAACCATACAGATATCACCAGAGGTAAGCAACAATTTTTGACCACGTCTTTTCAATCAATTATAATTATACTACACGCATAGTGGTTGAAAAAATCCTATAAAACCTTCTCCATGAAAAAATATACTTATAGGTATAAGTGTCGATTTTAATGGTGATCGGTCAAACGGTGCTGGAATTTATCAATCTCATACCAACATGTATTTTTATACATACTCGTATAGATTAGGTACAAAATGCCAAACAAATCTTTAAAAAAATATATTGAAAAGATATTGTGTAAATATCTGGTACCTATTCGGCTGTTTATAATAAAAATCATTTACATTCATTCAGCATAATTTATGTTTTTCGAAATAAATTGAGGTCGCGCTTCTTTTACAAATATCATAGCGAGTGTTTTCCAGTACTCTTTTCATAATGATGTTAAAATATACCTCCCTAAATATCAAGGCTCGAATTAAGTAATAAAGGGAAATACAAAAAAAAAGGTTAAATTATTTGTAATGAATCCGCTTCGTATTTTTTCCCGAATTAAACGTTTTTATTAAGTAGTAGCAAAAAAACAAGAGATCTGTAAAATAATCGCGTTCTTGCGCCTTCATTAAATCCTATGTCTGCAATTAAGAAAGGGGCACTCTTGAACTGTAAACCGATTATACTTAGAATGAAACTGTAATACCCAACAGTACACCCCCCTCCCTTCATTTGCATAAATAAATGTTATTTTGGACGAAACAAAATGTTAGTTTCTATTACGTTCGCCAGTCGAAAGTGTTGCGATTCTTGACATGTTTATGATATAAAAGCAAAACAATAATAAGTCTTCTGAAATTACTGTTATATCAATTTACAATCAGTAATATGATATCTCTTTTATATTCAAAGATTTCCATAGAGAACTCATACATGATCGTAAAGATTTTCCTAAAAACCATACACATTAAGGAAATTCTTTTCATATTTGGGCAAAGGAACGTTTAAAGCCAGATTAGCAAAAGCTGCGTTTATAATATCGTTAGTGGCATAACAAACGGGTGTAATGTGAAAACCGCGGATTTGTTCACATAAGCGGATTGCACAGCGTAGGAAAATGCTCTCGCCTTTGTACTGAGGTCGCTAATTGCACGTACCAGGTGTAATTTTTTTTTAATGATTCAACAAGTCCTTATTTCTAACAACACCAACAAGGATTATTCTTTTCAAATTATGTATTATGTGCATTATTCGTCCTGTCTGCTTGTCTGACGATTTCTGCTATGTTATAAATTAATGTGTGTACGAAATGCAAGAATTATAGATGGTGGAATGCTATAATTAACATTTTGAGGGACACTAAACGCCCATAGGCGTTATAACAATAAATCTTTTAATGTGTGTCTTGTTCAGTGTCCTTGAATGCGTTAAGAATATGTTTTATACTCTAAAATAGTATATTATGCAATTAGTGAATAAAAGACGGATTTAAAGCGAGTGCCATAGATGAATCACAAGCAAGTGAAGGATTCTAGCGACTGAATCACGATCGTAGGATTCATGTCTTAGTATCCTGAGCGACGCGAGTGATTCATGGCCCTCGATATAAATCCGTTTTATTCAAGAGTTGCATACTATACTTTATACCATGACTACGAGAAAAAATAGATTCTAAGAATCCCTCGCTGAGCTCTGGATTCAAAGAAACACTCTCGTCTTAAAAAAAGTTATATAACACAGCAAATTGACTTTGGTTGTCAATTTGTTTAACGATTAATTTCCATGACTGACATGAGTCGGATGACAGCCACAGCGCGATGAACGTGTTCATTATGGAAATATAGTGGAATTCTATTGACCATCGAGAGTAACTGCAACCCGCATGCAATGTGTTCGGGTATTTATGGTTTTGATCGAAGTTCATACAAGCTGTGTGTCGTTTATTGGGGCAGAAATTGTAAATGTGGGAAAAAAATGGCTTTTTAGCTGTCAAATTGCGGTGGTTACTTTACGATTCGTAAATGTTAGACTCACATTTAAAAAATATATAATAAGGTAATCCCTTATCATAGGTAGTTTAATTAGTCAATAAAAACGTTATAGTTATAAACTAGAGTTTTAAATCATAATGTGTAAAACAGATGAAGTGGAAAGATGTCAACTAACTTTTGGAGAGCACTGTAGTTAAACAATGGGCAATGAATGGCCAAATAGCACGTGAGACTCGTAAGACAGGGAAATTGTTGTGCTATAAAATTCAGTTTTTATCCACTTTTTTATGAATTTCCCAACAAAAGTCATGGCACTGATATTTTTATATTATCTAAAATTATATATAATTTTTTTTTTGAAGTCGTATAAATTCTAACCCTTAAAATTTCATATAAAATGCAGCAATAAATTGTGCACACAACATTTCTCATCTATCGTTCCGCCTGCCACATTACTCCAGACTACCCTCGACTTACAAAGCAACGCTTTCTATAATATTTTTTTAAATAAAATAGTCTATTTTGTAATGTTCAATGTTTTTTTTCGACAATATGCGAAGCCCAACAACTGGTTTATCTATTATTCAGCTACTGAGAGCCATCTCTTGAGTTAAGTAAGTTACAAAATCTTATGATTTGATAAATTAGACTCATTTCTTAAGCTTGTTCTGAGAACGGTGAACTGTTAAAGTCGGCACGTGCTTCACACGTTTCAGTCAAACAATATAAGTACCTACTACTTCAAGCTTTAACACAAAATACAGTGTCGTAACACGCTGTATATATTTCAGAAATAAACAACATTTTGTTTACAATATCTTAACGTTTCGCCCTTGTCGGGAGCGTTATTATCTTGACGTAATGCCAGCCTTAAATCAAATGTATTATATTTTATATATTTCATATAATAGAGCTCAAACGGACATTATTCATTGGTTGAGATCTTTGATTTGATATCTTTGGTTTAATTATATTTACGCAGAACTTTCTGGTAGATTAATTTTGACTCATTTGTATCAAGTAAGGCATAAATCGTTGAACCACAGTTCAATTTATTATGTATAAAGATGTTTGTATACTACTAAATGAATAAATAAATTAATAAAAAATAAATTACTCGAAAAATTCTTCATATAAACTAAAAACCGTTTGCGAAACACCTAGACTAGAACCCATGCATACTTTTGAACACATTTTCGCTATTAAAATTGTAATGCATTTCATAAAGCTTTCAAAGCTTACGACGAACACCAACTAGAACTGAATGAAATATGCTGAGAAACAGCCCTAGCAACCACTTACCACTGTAATACCTCGTTAGCCTTGGCAATGAGGTCACGTCGAAAGTTTTAAGGTCTCAGCGTTGAGAAAAACCTGACACAGTTTATTAGAGGTACTCGTTGAAACTGGCATCGTTAGATGGACATAGATACATCAATTTTGCAAAAAACTGAACTGGGTGTATCAAAATTGCAAACTATGTAGTTATTTAAAAAGAAATCCCCAAAAAAGCACGTACAAACCCAGGTATAAAGTCCATATTTCACAGCCAAAAGGCAAATTTCATTACCCGCATTTACATAGAATCACGTTTGATAATCCTGGCTCGCAGATGGCTCTGACTCTTCATCCGAGCTAATGTGTCAGCGAGCTAAATTCGAATTAGCGATAGTTAATCGACTTTAGAGATGCGAACTGCCTAATACGGGTAAGCGTTCGGCTAAAACTGTTATTAATAGCGATCGATCTATGCATCCCAAATGTCGCATCACTAGTGACGTCGCTTTTTATTGAGGCTACGCTACGGTAGGAAATGTAAATTGAGAACGGTTTTTGCTGTTACTTTGCCGTTGAATTTGATGGGGATATATTGGTTCTGGCTAAAATTAGATGAAAATGGAGATTGTTAACGAATATAGCCTAATCGGAAAAATCAATGAGTAGACTAAATAGGTACCTTAAAAGACTGAGGTTTTGTAAAGATATTAGAGGCTTTTACTGAGAACAGGAAAAAATGAGAATCAAGTAGGTCTATACACATATAAGAGCGGAAATAAAATTCCAAAAAAAACAAAGGAAAATAGTACACGAAAATATTGTCAAGTCATCTTCGAGACTAATTCAGCAAGATTCTTTGGTCACAGTTATTAAAAAGAAGGGCCACACTTCGAGTTGAGTCGGCAACTTGAGGTCCTTTGATACTAAGCCGTGGAGTGTTTAAGTGAGTGCTCAAAGAGGGCGCGATAGCAGATCACTCACCGTTGTGGTGTTTCTCAAAGGCGTTACAGTACAAGAGGTCGGCCTCAGTGAAATTCCCGTTTGAGCTTCAAACTGTAAGCTTTCAAATCTTGCTTGCCTGTTTCAATCAAAGACACGCTCCAGTGTACTCAATTTTTTGTAATGATTCGCTTTTCAATTCGTTGGTGCTGTTACACTTTCTATTGTGGTTCTGGAATTAGGTTTAAGTTTTTCTTTATGATTGCACGAGTTCGTTTGAGCACGTTTTGTTTTCTTTGTAGAGAATAACACAAGTGTCATAAAAGAGCCATTACAACAAAATATTGACAGTTATAAAGATCAATAAATAGCATAACTTTACACCTGTGTTACCTGAAAGAATAGTACCTACACAGACACTAACATGATTTCACGAACACTACGTTTATTGTGCTTTGTGCATAGGTACCTAAACGCCTTTACCTACATGTAGGCATTACAAAATGGACCAAAGAGATTACTTGTTCCAACGAAGAATTTATAGCACAAAACTTTTAAAATGAACGCTATCTTCGAAATGGTCTATACCTATATACATATATGTGAGGCATTTACTTAGGTTTAATTCTCCGAACAACTTCATATCATAGTTCGAAGTTATTTTGAACAACAACCCTTGGAGTAAGTACCTTGCGAAGAATAGCTAGCGAGTTTATATTTTGTTTTATACCTGCAGGCACTCTACTTCTAGTTCAGAAAGATTGCTTATAACAGCACAAATCTAGTTCATAACGGAATATAAGAAAATATTTTTCGCAAGCTGTAATCCACCTTTGTTGGTAACAAAGTGAATTTACTAGATACCTTTTTAGATTTTATTGATTCCGAAAAGTTAATATTATTTGTCATAGGTACTGAATTCGACAGGATAAAGATAATGCCTTTTATTTAGCCTTAAATAAGAGGGACTTTTCCTGCACATTCTCAAACTTTGACCGTATGACTATGGTCTCCTATAAACGCCGTCACCCGCCTACAACGTCACGCCGTCACGCCGTACGCCGCGTCACGATGCTGACTATAGAAATTTACTGTTGTGGTCTCTTTCACACGTCGATTGACGCTGAAGTCAGACGTCGCATATAGCATAAAATAAGAAAGGCTTTGGTCTCCTATTTTATGCTATATGCGACGTCTGCAATGGTTCGAAATAACTAGAGACGCGATGCAAAGCATTTGAATGCCTCGCACGACGTCAAGACGTTGACGTCAACGTGTGAAATACCACAACAGTACATTTCTATAGTAAGCATCGTGACGCGGCGTACGGCGTGACGCTGTAGGCGGCCGACGGCGTTTATAGACCATAGCCTTACGTTACGCATTCTAAGCACATTCTCAATCTGTCAAAAAAACCTGAAATCAACCGACATTTTTGACAAGTTTTTGACATTGCTGACAAGTTTTTGATTGTCGCTGAAATGAGATTGCAACTTGAATTTATAAGTTTTTAAGTACGAGAATTGCCCTTCAGAAATCTCTACTCATTTTTTCACACAATATCTCGACTTAATTTCCGAGCACGAATAGCTAGAGCAAAGTGGAAAAAATCCAGATTGTGTACTTAGAAGTTTCTTAACTTACCAATTTCAAAGTCAAACTTCACTTAATAGGTATTCTTAGTTTTAGCCAGGACTAAATTAATTCCTGTACATAACAAACTTAGTTTTACAAAAGCCAACCTTGGAAAACGGAATTTGTGGAAATTGCCGAGTGTTTTCGTTGTCGTTGAACGCTGTTCATCGGGTTGCAGACAATCCCTTGGCCCGGATTATGGCGGGTTGTAAACCAATATGCCCTTGCGAGTACTGCAAAGCACGTAAACTGCCTACAAAGGCGATATCTACGCCTCTACGCCTGTCAGCCGACCCGACGGAGAAAAGCTCTATTGTGTTTGGCACTTCTTTTGTGTACCTACTCGTTGTTTATCTCGATGTCTGGATTACCAACAGAGTGTGAATAATTCATATATTACATTTTATGTTTCGTGTAACATTTTCATCATATTTTTAATAGTGAATCTATAAAATAGATATTGAAACACAATAGTGAGGTAGTTGTCGCTAATGTCAACTGTCATATCGCCACGAATGGAAGGAAACAGTGGAAAGTGAAGCGTTCCTGCATGAGAGGCTTGGTGCAGTGATGAGCCAGTGTAGTGATATAATCAGCTTATAAAACGGGATCAACAGGATTCTACACTGTTGATGTTTAAAGCGATTTTGTTGTTTTCTTAAATCTATCCTTACGTGATTTTCTTAGTTATGATTGGTGAATGTTTTTTCAAATAACAGTAACAAGGCAAGTATAGAACATTGAGAAGCAATCGAAAAGGGAAAGCAAAATATAATATCAAAAGAAAATAAGTCCAGACAGAAAAATATACTTGAACGTTAAACAGCGAAAATGGAAGAAAAATATCATTCCGTACGAGTGCCTTTAGATTAATGTGTGACACATGCTCATTACTAACATGCTAATGATTTGTGAGAATGAGAAATGAGCATATAATACACAATGAATGAATAAATTATTGTTAACTGGGGCGAAAACCTAGGCTTGTTAGAAGTGTAGTGCTTCCTATGTAGGATACACCATTTTCCCCTTCATTATCATCAGCCTACAGCAGTCCACTGCTGGGCATAAGCCTCTACAATTGCGTGCCATTCAACTCGGTTTTTGGCAACTTTCATCCAGCTACTACCAGCCACCCTGCGAAAATCGTCGCTCCACCTAGCCTGAGGGCGTCCTGTCCTACGTTTGCCGATTCGCGGTCTCCACTCAAGAACATGTCTACCCCAACGGTCATCGGTTCTAAGACTAATATGGCCCATTGCCACCTCAGCTTGCTTATCTGTGAGCTGATAGATTTGGTTGTCTGCGGGATCACCTCGTTCCGGATTCGATCCCTCCGGGAGATTACAAGCATAGCCCGTTCCATAGTTCGAGTTCATAGTGTCCACGTTTATGCTCCGAAAATCATAACAGAAAACCCTCTATCCTCTCTATTTTCCTGTAAATGTTTAACTGCATGGCTGAAATCGGCTCAGAAATAATAATAAAAAGATGAGTTATTGAATCAGTAAAGTATTAACGTTATTAATTGCCAAAAGAAATTAGTAAGGTGTGAGAGTAAAGATAAGACCTTTTGGTTTTATTTAAGAACGTTAGTAATTAAGATACAGAGCTCGATACTGGCTACCCTATAGATCCATTATAGTACTCTAACGGCCTATAATTGCCCGTAGGAGCATTATGTGAGCTTTACGGGAAAAATATATCGTTATTTCAAAATATTGCTGTTCTTTTGTAAGTGCTTTAGTGAGATAAAGGTAAAGCCTGAATACAGTGGTATATAATGGAGATTATTTTTTATTTATTGTTCGTTGTTGATTCTGAAAGCAGTTAAAAAAAATCAAAATATTTTATTTCACATAAACCTACAAGGGCACTTCTGAAACGTCAGAAGCTAGGTGCACGGTTCCAATTGGTGGTTTCCTATGGAGAAGAGCCGGCAAGAAACTCCACGGTTACTCTTTTAAAAGTAAATGGTATTTACAATGTTTTCAAATTACAGTGTTAATAGGTATGAGAGGACAATGTAGGCCTATCAACAAGTACCAGGTACTTAGCAAGAGAGAAAATGGTCGACAGATCTACAGACTGTTAAGCCTACATTCCCTATCAGAATACCAGCGCTGATCATGCTGAGATAGGAGCCTTTTGGCCTCGCACAGGACTTTCCATTTTATTTTTATTTTTACTTTGTTTGTTTTTTCTATTTTTATTGCCTGTATTGTATTATAAAATATTTCAGTCAATAAGGATACATGTATCACTATCATTTTCATACTGTTTTCACAAATGGACGGTGTGATTCATGAGGAACGTTTAAGTTATTCGTTTAGGTTTTGTGTAAATTGGCTGAAATATGACGATGTATATGTATATATATACTCCAAGTAGAATGAACATCAGTTATATTTTAATCTAATCCAGATGCTCGACGCAACAGGCTGATACGACACTACGACAAAAAAATTTAGGTATATATGCTCTGCTACCCGTGCGAAGCCGTGTTGCTAGTAATTTATATGATTGCCGAATAAAATATTTAATATTTTACTTACAGGATTAAAACAGATGTACCTATAATTTCAATAAATTCTAGACTATACAAATACCAGCCATTTTAATCAAATCAAAAACTACTTTTTCTAATTCTCGAAATATGTTTGACTTATTTATCCGGAAATAATATTGTAGAATATTACGGAAAAAAACACGTACATTTTTATTAAATAGATACCTAAATATTGCTGAGGATTACCTTTAAATTATTAACTATCTGTCCTTGACTGAGGTAAGTATTATCATATATATATTTATATAAAAGAAGAAACTGACGAACTGACTGACATATCAACGCAGAGCCGAAACTACTGGGACTAGGAACGTGAAATTTTGCACACAGCTTCCTTTTATAATATACGGGAGCAATAAGAAGGGGTTTTTGAAAATTCCACCTTTAAGGGGGCGAAAAGAGGGGATTTCGTTTGTATAAAAAATCTTATTCCTTGAGTTAATTAACTTGAAACTTGGCACAAAAATCACTAGGCTTGCATGCATTCAAGACAGTATTTCAATCATTAGACGTTGTGCACAATTTCTGAGCAGTAACCTAACAAAAAGTACTAGGTTTACATGAATTCACGATAGTATTCAATCATTATGTTATGCTACTAATAGGATTTGGATGAGGCAGACAGATAGTTTATATATAACCTGTATTAACACATAGGATACTTTTTATCCCAGTAGTACGTTCCCATGGGATAATTTCCGACTTTCACGCGAGCTAAGCCGCGGGAAAAAGCTAGTAATTTATATTTTTCTTAAAGCTTATCATCTTAAGCCGAAATCTATAAACGTTACTTTGGCTAAGCGTTATTCCTGTCACTGTCACACAACTGTCAAACTACAAGTTCAAGATAGAGACGGGAACATGTCTCATGTGTCTCACAGTCGAAGCAAGAGCTAAATAACGTTAATAGATCGCAGCCTTACATACGCGATATCCTTGCAAAGGATTGAGGGGAATATTTGTTTTAGACGTCACTGAACAAAATGGAACAGCCAAGTTGAATAGATGTCCATGTTCCGCAAGACAAATAAAGGCTTATGAAGCAATTTGGATCAGCAATTTGAGGTTTCCTCTTATTTTTTTAAACAGTAAGGATGCTTACAAATGCGACGGGCGGGAAATGGGAGGAGAGAAAAAGAAAAAGAGGCTTATATCCTCCATGGTGGGTGGATTTGGGTTTTGGATGACAATATTATGCTTAAGATAGATAAATAAATCTGTAGGTAGGTACTTTGTTTTATACTAACACCAGCATTTTATTTATTCTATTCATCTACCAAAGAAAATCAAGCGTCTTTTTTCGGTGGGTAATTGAAATACCACATTAGGTTCAATCAGCTTATTCATTCAGTTTATTAGGTCCTAATACATCGATTGAATTAATGAGCCGACTTTTGACTGTTTTTGGATAGGTCACGGGAATCACTGCAGATGGCGCGGCGTATTTTTGACGACAATTTCAAATCCAGATAAATTTTGAGGCAGATTAATCGGCAGAATTTTCATATAGCAATATTCAAGGCGCATAACACTTTGAAGTTAGCCCGCATTCGGGTATCCGAATGACTGTACCAGAATTCGGAAACCACCAACATATCAGCAATGGAATTGAACAACCAAGGCCATACAATTTGAATCTTTTCATAATAGCTTTCATTTTAATGGAACGAACAACAATGTATAATCGCTGAGGTAGTGATTAATAATGGGTAGATAATATAATGTTGATCAATGCTCATTCTTCAAGTTATGTCAAGCCTTTGTCATGCATTGAAACATTCACCTAAACCTGAGACGAAAGAGAAATAGATATTACCATTCCAAGTGGAATATCTATATCCAAACAAATCTCATAATAAAAAGGATTGATCCTTTGTGAAATAACTATGAGCAGACGAAAAAACTGGGCAAGTGCAAGTTAGTCTCACTGGCCGAGGTCCTGTCTGTTTTAATATGGTGACGTTAAAGAATATCTAACAGTTTGGCATTCGATTATTTTCCATGGCTTTCTGTAGCGAATTACAAAGTCCTTATACCAACGTTAAAAAGAAAGGTCAGTGGGTTACCTACAGGCAGTGTAAAATTATCCTGACTTACTTTTGTAGGTACCTACTTGAAATTAATGTTAACTGTTCTTGAGAAAAGTGTTCATGGCTATACCTACGGGTTCTGTTATTTTCACTTTAAAGTAAGGGACCCTAAAAATGAACCTCGTTAAATAAACTTACCCTTCCAGATATTTTGTCAGTCTCATAGAATAAAAGAAAACGGTCCATTCCGCTAGCGATTACATTTTGTTATAGAATTCTAGAGGTTTCTAAAATGGGACGTTGTATCTTGAAATGAAAATAAAGTTGTCCTACAAAATAATACAATCTATCCAATTGTGTCGCACTCAGATTAATCCTTCCGATGAAATAAGCTATTGTAAGCACAATTTGATATTTATAACGTAAGTTTTGCTCGTAAGTACTCCTGAAATAAATAATCAAAGGCAAAATTAATACTATTACTAGATCTGGCAAACTGATCAATTACAACTTATCACATTTGTATTATCAATGATGCTGTTACTCAAGATTTAATTATTTTATCTCTTCGACGATTCCTCGAAACCCATGGATTGGTTTTTACGACACCCACGTTTTGGTTATAGAGTGCCCTTTTTCCAGTAACCCAAGGAAAAGCCGATGTTGATTTTCCACAAGTCTATTATGGAAAGGAAACTTGATGGAATAGGTCCCAGAATATTGGAGTCAACATTCAAGTAAACTAAACAGCTTCGTGTTATTGAGAACCTGTTTGTACCACAGAACGTAACCTACCCTCGGCTTTACAAGCTCATGAATATTCGCTTACATGTATTGTGTTCATTTGCATGATAGCAGTGGATGCACGCGCTGCTTCCATGTCGCAGCTCACACGGTTAGGGCGCGAACATATGACACGAGTTCGCATTGCAGCAGCCTTTGAATCGCGGACGCGTCGTGCCGTCGTTTGCCTCTTGTCATAACGTCTCTACATATTATTACTTACGTAAAATACGTGTTCGCGGTTGCTATACGGATTCTGAGCATGAGCGGAGTGCTTGATCATTAAGATTATGCACGTTATGAGAAGAGGCAAAAAGTATAAATTCCAAAGACTATGAGGAGAGAGCGGTGTCTCGCCAAAAAATATCGCGCTCGTGTGAAGGCGACCTTACACTGCGCTAAATGTTGACTTTTGGAAATATTACCGTTTGTTTTGTGTAACCACGGCACATAAAGTTTGGAAGGGATTCTTAGCTTCTGTGTTTATATTGCGTTAGTCCTGTGGGTTTGATTAGGTTTAAGTTTGAATGGTATGGTCTTTACTTAACTAAAGCTATGTAAAAATAAGTGTCTTACAGGTTGCGTACCTACAGCATCAACTGGTGAAGAACTTTTAGCACAGAAAGGATCCTCGGATTATCCAGACAGACCCTTTTCTTTTTTGCCGTATATGGCATCACAGCATGTCCCATAATTAAGCTGACTGCTAGATCTTTAATATTTTAACGATGACTAAGCTGGTTATTTTCGTTCCCCAGTTCAACATGGATTATTATCATTGCTGCTAGTGATATGTGAATTTCGACACTAGAGAAGCTTGTTTGACAAATTTGGAACGTTGTAACTACTATACGTATACTTCTTCATTTGATATCAGAGTGTTTTCATCAAAAAACAACTTAATGTGTAATCTTAATGTAAAACTTAATATATATCCAAAAGAAATCGTTAAACGCAGAGTAGAATAGAAACTTACAACACAGATGTTTATCAGAATTCGCTTTTAATGTTGTTTTTTCCCAGGCGACAAAACTCATTAAATTCATTAGTCACGCACACAGTTTTACGGTTTTACTACCCATAACCTTCGCTAGAGAATTTTATTTTGGACTTTATTTTATATAGAGATTGACCTTTTTCTGTTTTTTATTAGTTTTGACATGGCTATTATAAGTATGCGGTGCATGCAAAATCGATGAGAGATAGAAAAATCTAGTGATTTGCGTAAATTCCGTGTAGCTACTCTGACACTACGCGCGTATGGAATATAATTCACCCTTTCTCCACGCTAACGTAAGTACCTACCAACTGAAATAATCCATGAAGAGGATGAGCACTGACGTTCTGTCTACTAACAAGAAAACTGTGATCATCTGTGAGAAGCTTTTAACAGGAGTAGGTAAGCGTAACGGTCATGGAAATATCCCCCTATAGAGCTACGGAGCACGGAGACGCCGCGGCGGCCGCTGCTAGGGATGTTTCAAAAGCGTATCATTAAAAAAGAAAAGTGTATCATTGTCAACGCTTTCCATATAAACCAAGCGTGTCTCGTTTACTCGCACTACGACACAAATAACTTATCGAAACTACGGTTTTAAAGGCGGTCCTTGACAGAAGTTTTTCCTTAATGCAGTTTCGGCGCCACGAATGTTTTATTACTTTTAACTCTAGGCGCTACCGGCGCGGTGATTCCGTGCTCTGTGATAGGTATCCCCCCTCTTTTATCTGTAGGACTTATAGAGTGGACCCTAATGATAAACCTGCGAAATAACAGTTAACACCCGGTGGACCGTCATTAAAAATCTAGCTTTCGCCTAAAACTACTTCTAAAATTCAAAACAAACTTTCAGCCAAACCCTATCAACAGACTTTCATATTCTATTAGTTAATAATGTGGTCTGAACATACATAAATATCTACATATACATACAGACAGATGAAGTGCGTACAGGGTAAAGCCCTTAGCGAATAATTATTGGTTCATTAATCGTACCCCTGCGAGTTTAAGAGGCTTTACGATCTGTTATTCACGATAATATACGTACGTATACGTAGGTATCTATAGTATACGCAACCTTCACGGTCTATCTCTGATAGATTACTTTGGCAGGTAAATAAACCTTTTTCGGAGGACAGAATTTTGTTTCTTCTAAATATTATGTTGATTTGATTCAGGAATATAACAAAAGACAAGATTTATATTATTTGGGAGTGGATCAAACAAACTTCAATTTCATCCGTTTTGTCATAAAGACACAAGGCCAGAGAAATTAGGTTTGAACCCTGCACTAAATCCTAACAGCAATTTTCTTCTTGAATCGTGTCTTTCAACTTAGCCCTTCAATACAAAAAAAAATAAAGAGGCCCACATCAAGATAATAATAAAAAAACGCGATTTTGTGAATAGTTAAAAGGAATATTTTGGTTACATTAGGTAAAAAAATAAATAAAAATAATATATTATATCAGAATTTAACATTTTCGTTCACGGAAATTTAAATAAAAAACCGTTAACATTTTGGTTGAAGTACAATAAAAAAATGTCGTAATTTAATTTTTATCGAAATTTCTATTGGCGAAAATGTTGAATTTTTTTACCTTCTTGTAAAACCTAATCTCTTCGAAAGACTCGTATACAAACATGTCTGTTATTATATTTTTCTACCACGTAAAATTAAAGTTAGATGTTTTCTTTAAAAAAACGTACACGCGGGGTTTAACTTTTCGCGGTATACATAGTAACATACTCCCTTGTCTATACCCTACACGTTGAATGAAAAAAATCGCTGTTTTAAATTAATGCAAAATGAGCCTAAAATTTGGTGTAAATTCCCCAGGCTACACGTCATTATTAAGAGCTAGCATTATAAAAACCACCTATGACAGTCCAAAAATAGACAGACATAAACCTAAAAAAAACGTAAGCGAAAATTCGCAACAATATAACTCAAAACAAAAATGTACCTAGCTAATTCTAATTCCAAATTAACCTAATAATACTTTGAGTAAGCCGCTTAACCTTGGCTGAACGACTCATCCAATAAACCTCGATAATCATTTACTTTATCCTGTATTCTATATATACTCACCTACCCTCCTAAGTACTGTATGACAGTACCTGCTTACGTAAATATCCCTGGAGTGAATAAGGTTATCCTTCCTGTAGTTCCTCTATTGTTTTAGGTTCAGTATAAGAAATACAACCGCTTCATGCAAGCTTATTTTAGGTTCATACGTTGTTAAATAAACAAACGTTCAAATGAAGAAAGGATGTACTGAGTACAACAATAGACTTTTGATAGGAAATTGGAAAACTGTGATCATTGTTTTAAATATTACAAATGATGTATTTGTAATAAATGCATAAAAGCTTAATGCTTATCGAATTCATAATTCGACTAAAACTAAAGATACCTTGAGCTCCACTGAGCTGACTGTAGCGCGCTCCTGATTCCTTCTAATCACCGCCCGACCAATGAGCGATTTATGACAGTTAAATCCATTGTACTTGCTTTCTGGAAAATCATGATAAACTATCGCTGAGAATCACGTCGCTTTCACAAGTCTGACAGACTAAAGGTAAAAGGCGAAAGGACGTATTCGCTAAACCCTTTGTGAAAATGAATCTTGGCATAGAGCCGAGACTATGTTTGTTGGAAAAATAACATTTGGTTACATCACATCCATTTAGATTTCATTTAATAAAGGAAAATAAAATTCCACAAGACCTTGTAAAATTATATTTCAAATGTGTGGTTAAAAAAAGCAAAGCAGAGTGTGCAATTTCACAAAGAGCTGAACAGTTCAACGGTCCTCTGCAGCCCGGTAGATCTGCCACCCTCGGGCGTCTTATAATATTCTCCAAGAAATTTGTACAGCGAAACTGCAACACTGAAGGAACCCTTCGAGCAATTTCAGTACACATTCCCCAACACTCCATTCTCAGAAGTAGACACTGTTGGCCGTGAAAAGATTTTAGAAGGCCGGGAAATTGTTTCTTGGTTTGGTTTATTTGTTTATTTACGTAGGTTTATTCTGGTACGTAGCTTTAAAGGTTCGCTTAACAATCTTCAAAATATTGACGCGTGTTTTAATAGGTGTCTTATAGAAACCATAATAATTTCCCTACAAGCTCAACAATCTACTAAAATGATGTGGGCGCGTAACAAAGGATGTAAACTGCGTCAACTTTTTTCCCTCTCCGTAGAGATAAGGCACTTAAAACGCTGTAGACGCACAAAGTTTATAAAAGCCGAGTTCATAAGGCGGCTTTATTAGACAATTTCCAGGTGTGGAGCAGCTGACGTCTCAAATATTAATTTCTGATGGATCTCGCCCAAATCCCGTCTGATCCCGCATTTTAATGACCGTTTGTCACACCCCAACGGTTTTCATCGGTTGTTACATTCGTATTCAGTTCATAATTGATGCTAGAGATTAGTGCGAGTGTGATTCCAACTATACGAATAACTCGTTTAAACTAACCATTCTCATTACTCATTCAGATACCTCGACGATTACTTTGTTCAACTGAAGCAATTCTGTCCCTCGATGATAAGCTGCGAAGTAGGTACTTTGCCAACTTTGGGGGATGAATCGTCCTCGTAATTTCGTTATGAGTTATGAGTAGTGTTTGTCATTGTCAGTCGATACTTTATAGATCACTTACTGGAACTATGTCACTGTTTGATCAACGGTTCTCGAAATACAGACCGGGAAAGTACTTGTTATGAGATGTTCGACCTGAATTCAATTTGTAGATCGAACTGTTCAATATAGGTAAATAAACTTTTAAAGGAGGTCTGTATATCTTGCTAACGACGCGGTAGTGTTTATCTGTGAATCAGTTTCTGTGTATCTAAGGGCTTTGCGACCCAAATAAAAGGGTCGACACAGAGGTGTCCCGCTAAGCAGATTGGAGGTTACGTGACGGGACAGCCAAGTGGTGGAGGGAGCACTAATCATCACCTCCGGGTGTCCTCACAAGCTGTTTGGTTTTCGACTTTACGATAATTGCTTACACTATTATTGTCGGGTTGATTATACGCGTGATATGTAGAATACTAAACTAAATATCTTATTTTGAGATAATATAATCCATCAACTGAGCTTGTCGCTGTTTTCTTCTGAACATTAAACATTGCATTTGATTTGATTTTTTCTAAAGATCTTCTTTACATTATACTCTCTTATTTACATAAGTACTTGAATGTTTAAAATATATTTATAATAAGTATTCGTTGTTAAAATTAAATGCAGAAAATGAAAGTGGGTATCGTAGTATGAAGAAACAAAGCAGTTACTAAGGCATGGATGCAAGCAACATGTTACAAAATTTCACACGGAACTAAAATTAATAAAAAACATTCATCAAGCGGTGTTTTTAATTTTAAGCCCGTATATAATTCACTAAACGTCCAAAACTTTGTAACGTTATTCAATAACTTGTAAAACAAATTTAGAATATGTAAGCCTCTGTAGACAGCGAAGATATTAAAATTTTGTTTTCCAACGCAAACAATCTGACACGGGACCCTCGTCATCTGCGGTCTCATGTGCACACCCCGACACCCAGTTAAATGTAGCTCCAACTTAAATGTTATTCTCTTACTAATTTTACCAACAACGAACCCAATACTTTGGAACATAACTACACAAAACCGTATTCCAAACTCCAACACACTGGTAGCTGACAAGTCTGCAAACAAAATAATTTAAATCACCTGAATACATTAAACTAGAAAACGTATTTAATTCAACACCAGATTAGAAAGCTTTACCAGACTACGTACTTAGTATAACAAAAATAAGCGTCTTAAATGAATAAAAAGTGCTTTCTACAAATTCACAGAGATTTACATTTCAATTAGAAGAGAAACCTCTCGAAACAGCACTTCAGTGACGCCTTTTCAAGTAAATTTTGTAACCAGAGAGCACACTCGTGGAAAATTGTAATACCTAACGTTAATATATTATGCTAAAACAGTTCATAAGTTGCGCGTGATACGACGGGTAAGCGAGAGTACGCCATACGTATACAAGGAAAACTGAAAAGTCACTCAACTTTCGTTTACGTTGCTAAAGAGAGCAAGGGTCTCTCCTTATAAAACAGTTTCATGAATATTTATACAGATTTAAGGATAGTGTAGTGCCGTTGTGTAAATAATTGCGGTCGAGTAGGGTCTTGAATTTAAATTGCTTTCGATTGCTCTTTGTTCAAAGATTGTGGAGTGTTGTGAAATAACAATCACTTTCAAGAGCTGTACGAAGCCGTCGTGTGTACACTTAGCTTCTCTTATTACAGTACAAAGTTGAGAGGTTGGCTTTGAGATTGATATTAACTTATTATTAATCTTGGTTAGCTCGAGGCTACCCTTATAATCCACGGATTGTGCAAATATTTTTATTATTCATTCCCTTCCGAACATACCGAGCCTTAATATAACACCTTACTCCGTTACCCGGGTCTTAAAAATAGACGTTTCGCTGAAATTTGTTTCATCATTTTGATGAAAAGAAAAGTAAGTTACGCTTGGATACTTTTTCGCAATGGAAAATCTACTAAACCATGTCATGCAGTTGAACCATTCTAAAAAAATCTAGAGTCAGTTGAAAACAACAAATATTTTCCTTTGAGTACTTTTTTCTGTCAAATATAATTACTTACGAACCTTGTAGAAACAGGAAAACAAAGTTTAAAACATCTAAGTATAAACGAGTTTAACCGAGGCTTTTACGTGAACTCGCGACAAATATAATTAAGTAACTGGGAAATTATTAATTCCTTATTTTGAAGAGACCGATTAATTAATCTACAAGAAGTTATGGCTACGACATAGACTGAAGTTCGAGAATTTCTGGTTTCATGTCAATTTGAAATAAGGTTGGAATCAATTAAACACTTGGTGGTTTGACTTTCTTGACCTTCCAGATAAAGCTCTGTTTTTTTTTCTTTTGAAGCGAAGTACAATGTCACGTATTGCTTAGCAAACCAGGTATTCATTTTTTAGGGTACCGTACCTCGAAAGGAAAAAAACGGAACCCTTATAGGGTCAGTTCGTTGTCCGTCCGTCAGTCTGTCAAAATTTCCATTTTCTCAGGAACGCGTGGAGGTATCAAGTTCAAATTAATATAAAATGAGTCAAAGTCAAGTAAAATATATAAAAAGTCCGAAAATTGATAATTTGTAGTTTTATCACTTTTTTTAAATATTTTTTTTACAAACTTTTAATTAACCACCCAAAAAAAAAAATTAAAAATATAATAATAAAAAATAAAACGTTTTTTTTTTATGTCTATCAAGTCCAACAAGAAACGACTTCTTTGTTGTTTATAATTAACAAACTTTCCTAATGTAGCGAACGAAAAACCATGTATGTAGGTACCTATTTGTTTATATATCAACAAACACTCCCACTAATGAAAACGCAATTCACTACTAAAACATTAAATTAACTGTCTTAAGATGACTGTTTTGACAAGTGGAGGCATTCTAAAGCCGATCTGAAGTTTTGAACAGTATCGTGGCGCTGCGTCGTAGGATTAGGGTAGACGGCTCGCGTGCAGGACATCCTACTTATCTTGTTACCCGCCTGTCCTTGTCACGACATGTCCCAGCGAAGGCTGAGCTTTGTTTGCCATTGTTCTGTTGACAAAATAGACGTTAGTTGGCTGCTTCGACTATATTTTGGTGGAGGGGAAAAATGCGTCCGGCGTGAATGAGGTTTGACGTATGTGCTTTTTATTTAAAAGGGTTTTTTAGATAGTGATTGAGATTTATGGTGTTACTGGGTTAGAAATATTAAAGTTATCCGTTATTCAGATTGCATTAGAGTAACCTACCTTTAATTTTATTAATTTATAATTTGTGGTTGCTTAGATTTGATTAGTAGCGTCGTAAATAATGAAACATTTTAGCATATCTGTGCAAAACACAACAGATTTTAACTTTTCGCCTCGAATTCTTTATATTTGGATTACTAATCCAACTATGCAAAGAAGTTGCAAAGTTTTACAAACTTAAAATTTGATTACGAACTTTTCCTTCGTTATTTTTATCGTATTGGCAATTTTCTAGTCTCAATTATTCTTGAATACTGAAGTATATATATCTATTTATATTCATTAACAAAGTGTAAAGTTCCATTAAGGGATTGTTAGCTTTTCATTGCTAGACTTTTCTATTAAATTAGCAATCAGATTATACAATAAAAGAAGAAAAACTATCGAGTGCAGTTCTATGAATAGTTGGAGTTTAATGTGCGCAGAAGAACTTGGACAACAAAGTCCGAGTAGTTTTAAAGTGTTACAGAAAGCTTGGACTCTATAAAAAAGTAATAAAAGAACGGAGTGAGCGATTTTTCGCGCAAAATGTCAGATGGATTTAAGGCTGTACCTACTTACTTGTGGGTTGAGCACCTTGTTGACATGTACTTGTTTAGTTGTTATTGCGTAAATAGCTATTTATTTCGCGAATAAATTTAAAAAAAATGTCTAAATTTATGTCTGTAATTTTTATTGTGTACAATAAAGAGTATTCTATTTATCTATCTATTTTTTTAGCGGCTAACCCGGATTTAGTATTACTAGTTCGTCCAAAGCGCGCCTTCACAATGTAGGTATTGTCGGTTCTTGCTATAGGAGGGATGTCCTTACCAAGATTGGCTAATCCTTAGCCGGTACGACGGACATGGAGAGAGGGTTCCGGGATCTCCGCCAGGCCAATGCATCTTATGTGCAACGCCTTTAACATGTTCCGGAAGAAACAAAGTCGCTTCCTCCAACACCGTTACGGGGCATAGTTGCACGTCTCCTCTGTATGCCACTATTGGTTAATTAACATAACATAACGTCACGCCCGTAATCCCCGAAGGGCTAGGCAGAGGAGTACCTAGGTAGACACCACAATACGCCAGTTATGTTTAAGTCCCATGTAATAAGAGGCGATCCTATTGCCTTCAACCAAGAACAAATTCAGACTCCGGGCTGTTACTAGGAAATTCCAGATGTAAAAACCCAATAGCACTTTGCCCGCCGAGGGAATCGAACCCAGGACCCAGTGCACAGCGACCGTGCTTGCTGATCCTAGACCAACGAGGCAGTGCATTAGTTTATGATGTATCAATTAGCACTATTGAATAAACAGGAAATAGAATTGATAATGAGCAACGCCCTGTCACACGCAATATCTCTAGCAGCTGTCAAATCCACGAATTTGCGCAAGAGACACATCTCATATCAGATATTAATCTTGACTGAGGACTTTGACTGGCTGTGTAAACATAATGTATTAGGTATATATGTAAGTATATACGTGCTGATCATTTTGCAGTAAATGAGCAATCAAATCAGATACGGTGTTGCCACTCAAAGCCGTGTTCAGTCATAAGTGCCGTGAGCTCAAAGATATACGGGAATCGTGATAGGTAATCATTTTGACAAGGAGTACCGATATTAATATGCATATATAATAGGTACTGGTAAAATATACATTTATTTCATTTATCATCTTAAATATAATATACATCTAACACTAAAACATATAAATCATGTACAAGTATTCACAAGAAAAAAAATAAAAAAAATAAGTACTTACATTTATTTGAAATTACGCGTCTATAAAGAACGAAGTCGCACAGAGAAGGTCCACACTGCTTTCTAATACATAAATGGAAAAACATATCCATAGTGACACAAAGGAAAATAGATAATGAATGGCTAGATAAGTATTAGCTTCGACGATTGACTCCGTACCTCGGAAAGCACGGTTCCTATAAACAAAAGCGAATCCTTTTGCTTACAGGTAACTCTTTTTGCCCAACTGGGCATGTAAGCAAGTTTTTCCTGTGATAGTTACTTCAATATGGGAGTGTCTACTATGCAAAGCTATGAGGTCTTTGCTTCAGTATTGGTAAAACAAGAGTCTTAATACTAACCTGCAACGGTCCGTAAATTATAGAAATCGGCAATACACCGTTGGTCGCGGCTGTCATTTGTAGATCTTACACTATCAGAAGCCCGAAAGTCTGACAGCCAGTCGTACCGGGGTATCGTAACCCAGTAACTAGGTTTTAGAGGTCATGCAAAATACTGGTATTCAGCTGCATCCGGTTAGACTGGAAACCAACCTCAACATAGTTGGGAAAAAAGCTAGGCAGATTATGATGATGGTTATGATAATGGATTAAATACTTAATCAGCCTATACTATTTCCACTGTTGGGACTCAAGGCTTCTTTTTGACCGTAATCAACTACGCGGGCTGTGTAGGTTGAATCGGGTTAACTAATTAGTAATTTAACCATATAACGAAGCCAGGATAAACTTATCAGTAGCAAAAGCAGGGCTTCCTAGTTGGAACTTATTAACTGGTTTCCGTCTTAACCCGAGACTGCTCGTCGATTAATCTGGGATGCAATCAAATCGCTTCCATGTTTTACTTCCACCGTATTGAGATTTAAGATTAAACTATTACAGAGCTACGGAAAAAAATCAAAGGATGAATTCGGTGTTTGATAGGAGATATAAATTGGCAGACTGATTTTTTGTTCAAACAAAGGGAAATAGACAAACAATCTCGTTATCACATAACGATCTCCCAAAGTAAATTGAACTAACTGTAACATTTCGATTAAAACTACGCACACGCAAATTGTAGGTACCTATGTATTATTTTTAGTATCAATTACGCCACTTATTAATTATTCATAAAAATTATAACTGATTTTCAGTTCAATTTCCTGTATTAATGAAACACGTTTTAATAAATAATTCCGATTTGACAACCTATTGAATATTATGACATAATTAATACTTTACATGCCCAATATTATGTACGTAAAACTGAAAGGATGTGCAAAATCAGGAAAAGGGTGGCCAAAATGGGGGTTTTCATGAAAATTCACGCCAGCAGTTGGCACCACTTTGACAAGAGGTCTTCCATTTCGACAATGAATATAAAATATAATATATGATAGCGTTTTATTATAGCGTCATTCGTTTCATTCATTCGTTCATCATTCAGTCACAACTAAAGAAAATACACTTCTGATAGTTGTCCGGACCTAACGTCTCAGTGCTGCCGGTGTAGTGGCTAACAATCACCGTGTAGTGGTTGTCATTTCAGAAAACTCTTATTGGAACTAACGCCGCCATCTTGTTTTGTCAATACATTTCAGAAAAAAGAAAACTGTGAACGTCTTATTAGCGCCAAAAGATCCTTGTTGCAGTTTACATATTTGTTGACATTGAAAATTCAAATAACGCGTGGCAGGAGCCTTATCCTCATTAAAGCACAGCACATGATTTGGTAAGAACTTTTTCTTATAGGTGCACGTGCCCCTCACAAGTTTTTCCAAGCAATTTATTCCAAGTTGTTTTTTTTTGTGCAAGATGCCTTATCATTAGAATTAGTAGAAGGAGCTTTGGCAGACTAACAGCCATATAGGTGGACAAATTACACTGGACCAGAGAAGCATTGCACAAAAGGAAGGAGGCCGATACTCCGACAGAAGTGAAAACTTAAAACTAGTATTAGCGCCATCTATCTTCTATAGTGGAGCACTACAGTGCGCGGTGACGTGCACAAGTGTACCCCCTACCAAAAATCGCTCAACGCGCCTAAAGAAGTTTTCACTTTAAAAAAGTAACTAGTGCGGGTATTTATCAGAGTTAACGCGCTACTTGGTCATGAAAGTGATCAAGTGATCCCACTGCAGTAGCAGTAGGATGACTAAAAAAGGCAAAGGCTTCACTCCGTTCCTTTGATTGGTCACGATTCTGCGCTACTTCTCAAGGAACACATTCATGTGCCGCCATCTCCTTCGTGGTTAGCCGCGTTAATTTTACAACATGACATTTAAAAGCCGTCAAGAAACATAATTGTAAACAAATGCCTACATTTGTGTACATGTCCTCTGCGTAAACACAATATTGGAATAGTAATTCAACTATCTTGTAGATCGTACCGCAGCGGATGCTATCGAGCACGGGAAATGGCATGCCATGTAACCAAATACGTCAGTGACATATCTTACATGTATCGGCTGCATACGACATTCTCTTAGTTTCAAGAACGTATTTCCATATAAAGGTCAGTTTAACATGTTAAAGTCATGCCTGAAAATACATATAGATATGGTCATATCTATATGTATTTTCAGACATGACTTTTACCTTACCCAGTATCCTTACGTTAATAAAGCAGTTTCGATGTATCAGAAAATTGCTCCCGGAACTTTCAAACTCCCTCTACAGTTTTACAGTAAGTTCCTTTACAGACGATTGGAATAAGATTTATTCTAAGAACAGGGATTGAACCTAATGAAAATAAGATAACGAACATTTTTTTCCGAATTCCTGGTAAGCCCAATTAAGTAAAATTGTAAGCCAATAACAACTTTTTGTGTAACACAAACTCGGTAACAATATCTGCCAAGCCTTTTCCCAACCATGTCGTGGACGGTTATCACAGTCTAACTGGTTGCAGTTGAATACCAGTATTTTACATGGAGCGACTATCTGACCTATCTGACCACCACAACCCCAGTTAATGGGTAACACGATACCCCTTGGTAAGACTGGTTGTCAATGATCTACGAATGAATGCTTTCCGAGGCATGGAGGGTCTAGATATGTAAAGGATGATCACCCACGAACCGACCGCGGCAAGCGTAGCTTAACCTACGATCGACCCGTGCAGCTGTTATTATTCAGCAACGAGCCCCTCTGTAAGAATATCATCGATGCAATAAAATCATGACTGAAAAAAAATTGTTAACATTCGACTTGGCATGTTCGGCATGTTCTTAGAGCCCTATAAGACTATCATAGAAATAGGATCACAGATGTATGAATAACTTTTATATGAAAATCCTATGACGGTATTATAACTACATATGATTTATATTGTCTATGATCCTATTTGATAGCAAGCGTACAAATATGATCCTATCCTCAAAAATGTCTAAATCAAACACGGATAAATCGTTATCCATCTTGATTAAGTATGACGTTTATATGATCATATAAGTGTAATATATAAAAATGAAGAACAGCATCATTTAACTATCATCATAGAATTTGACAGACATGAAATCATATTTGTATGATAAATATATGATAGTGTAATTGGGGCCTTAAATTGAAAACATAAGAATAGGCATGGAACTCTCAAATACGAATCAAGGTGAAAATAATGAGGAAACTTTGATCTCGATCAAATAAAACGATTCTTTGAAATTGCTATCATAATCTTCAATATCGACGTGCTCTGATTATGAAACGTTTGAAATGGGTGAAGATAAAGTAGTATCTATGTAGGTACCTACTTACTCAAGGTACAAATACTTGCGTTTTATTTAAGAGAGGCTATGAATGCATTCACAGCAGCTTCAAAAATATGAAGGAGGATCCTTCATTTTGCAACAGTTTGTTGCAAAATAGGAAACTTTGATGGGAAAGTTACAAAATAATTAGGGAACTTTTAACTGAACTACCATTTTAGTTACTTCTTCGTTTAAAAAGTAGTACAGCCGTGAAGTAACTAATACTAACTGGTTACACTGAAGTTCGAGTAAATGTCATTTGACTGTTTGAAATAGACTTTATCAAAATGTTTTTTTAAACCCTTTTTAAGGTTTTCATAACGGTATTACGCAAACATCGGTTTAATATTGTGTATGACATTAATATAAAAATAAAACAAATTAATCTCGAATTCAGGATTAAATCTAAAGTTCGTTTTTTAATCCCGTAGACTAATTTGACATTTCTAATGATTGCTGTTTGTTTTTTCAAATGGAGTTTGTCATTTGCACCTGTCAAATTAGTCTACGGGATTAAAAACGAACTTTAGTTCACCTTTACACACATCTTTTTGCATTAGCTGTAAAACGTATACGTGGCAGAAATCAGGAACTGCGGTAGTCAGGGTAAATTTATCAAATCGATTTGAAAGGAAAAAGGACAAAGGCAGACCCCCGAACAAATTTTTGTTGACATTTTTTTTGCGTCTGCCTCTGAAAAATATTTATAAGTACAGAGTTTTAATTCTTGAACAGTTATACTTTTATAGGAAGTCAGGAATTAATGATATTCCAGTTTAAAGTTCACTTGTTCTAGAGGTTATGTCTTGTCAACAGACACTAATGAAAAATAAACTTTTGGAATAAACACAACCTTGCTGTACATCGCACACGTCTCCACAGAGTAGGCAACTCGTTCATGGGTCAATGTATACGCTTTTACAACAAACTTCCCATTGATATTCGAAACTTACCCATTAAACGATTTAAAAGCTGTATAAAAACCAAACTTTGTAAAAAAGGGTACTATAAAATTTCAGATTATTTAGAAGATAAAAAAGCGTGGGATTGAGCTGCTCGCTCTGCTAAGCTTTGTGATAAAACTATAAAATTTGACATTTTAATTATTATGTAAATCATTAAAAATACCAGTTTTTTATATACATATTGACATTGTTGAAATTTATATACAAAATAACATGATTACTTTGTAAAGTATTATATTGTTTTAATTATTGTGAATGTGAGGACTATGTGGATATTTTATTTTTATTGTTTTTCCTTTCTTTAATTTTTTCTTTCTCAGTTAGTTTAAATGATGGTCTGGCAGTTTGAGTACTTTATGCGACCTACCCAAATGTCCTTTCTTTGGTATTGTTCGTCGAGTTGAGCTCCTTAAGTTCTGAGTTGAGCTCTACGATTACTGACAAATGCTTGCACTGACTGGACAGGTCCACTCAAATCTGTGTGGTTCTTTCCTCAAAAGACCATTTCAGACACTAATCTACATGGTCCTCATATGGCCTGACCAAGATTATGTCTGGACTTTAAAAGAGACTGTGACCTCTGAGTTTGTTTCGGTCTTTCTTCTCAGAGTAGTCAGATAGGAAACGCCGAACTCATCTAGCATTTCCTTCTTATTTTTTTTTAATATGACGTGTAAAAGTGATTGCAATATCCTATTTACAGAATAAACAATTTCATTTCATTTCATTAATTGAAAAAGAAATACAGAAATACCTACTTACCACTTAGAATATAATTGATAGACGTGCATTTTTACAGCAAAATAAACTACGGAATACGGAAATATAAGTCTAGCCGACAGCGAGCGTAGGTCTGCCACGTGGCCCACATGCGACGTACCTAAGGAAATAAATTCAATCTGCCTAGCCTTTTCCCAACTATGTTGGGGTCGGCTTCCGGTCTAACCGGATGCAGCTGAATATAGTTCTTTCTAGTGGATAACATAATTATACCCAGTACTCTAACAGCCTAAAACAATCAAAAATTAAATGTCGTATAAAGTATTTTACCTTGTTAACAACAACGACATTTGGTCAATAAAGGCTAACAAGGGTTTTATGGTACTCCTATGGTCTTTCACACACTATGTATACTACTGTTAAGGTTTAATATGTTTACTCAAATATTGCCATAATCGGAACCTACATTATTCACATTAAGAGCGTTTATCCTAAAAGTTCGCAACGTCGCAAATAGCTGTCAAAGATTTACCTGTTTGATTAATTTGGCAATATTACTTTATGGAAATATGAAATGTGACAACTATTGAACTAAAATATTGATTATGAAATGTAATGATAACACTGAATTTGATATTGTAACCGTTTAAGATGTAAAAAAGGCATTTAAAAGTTTCCAAATACTTTTTTACATCTAGAACTAAATATTCGGTATTACGATAATAATTATTGCATTTCATAATCAATATTTTTATTTCACTAGTTAACCATATTTCATATTTCCATCCAGTATATTATATTATAGTACCGGGTGTCCAAAAAGGGTATCGTGCATTTGTTTTAGCGTTGGAGTTGAAACGGAGGGGCGGAGGGGCGCTGGGAGGGAATCGCGGCGTCCGCTATTTTGTGGAGTTTTATTATCAATGGAGCCGTACCCGGGGACGCATCGCGCTTTTTGCGTACGAGCATATTATCGTAACGGTGATTCAATAGTGACTGCTCAACGTTTGTATCGTGCGGAATATCGTACCCGCAATGCACCAAGTGGCGATAGCATTAGAAAATGGATCCAGATATTCGTAAATACAGGTGCGACTGTAAAAATTCAAAACACGGGTCGCCCTCGTTCAGTCCGCGACCAGGAAACCATCGAAGAAGTACAGGCGTCGGTTAGTCAAAATCCGTCTTTATCTATCAGAAAGCGTGGTCAAGCATTGAACATCAAAAAATCGTTCATTGAATATCATTGAACATCAATCAACAAGATGGGGCCACGAGCCACACATCAGGTCAATCGATTGCAGCTGTTAACGAGTTATTCCCTATAAGGTCATTTCGCGTAGAGGTAACATTAACTGGCCTCCTAGAAGCCCCGACCTTAGCCCGTTTGACTATTTCTTGTGGGGATACCTTAAAAGTAAGGTTTACAAGAATAATCCAACGAACCTAACCCAATTAAAATAAAACATCAGGTCAGAAATTGCAACAATATCAAAGGCTATGTGTCAGCGTGTTATCACCAATCTTCGTTCCAGATTAGAAGAGTGCCAGCAGCGTAATGGTCATCATTTGGATAACATTATCTTTTCGAAATAATTTTCTATTTGTATTCTAATAATGAACAATAAAAAAAAGAATCCATTACGAGTAGTTCGTTACGATACTCTTTTTGGACACCTTGTATATTGCCAAATTAAACAAAACAGCGAAATATTTGACATCTATTTGCGACGTTGCCCACTTTCAAAATGCACGCTCTTATGCGGTCAGTGATTGCTTAAGCAGTTTACCTATCTTGTAACCCACAGAAAGACGTAGAGTGGTCAATTATTTTCCAGTACTCACAACGAACACTAACCCAGATACAAAGTATAACCGAATAATATAAAATCCAAAGAATCTCGAAGCAATACGAAGTGTTAATATATTAGGTCTTTACCTATGAAATTGCCGTTCTGCAGTAGGTACTGGCCATTTCAAATCAAAATAATTTTTGTTTGGCTAAGAATTCTAATTTCAAATTAATTTTATTTTAAAAACATGGTTTTTTTTTTCCAAAAGTAGTCATTTGTTTATTGATTAGTGTTACATTTTCATCGCATTTCAATCTTTTTCGTCATCATGGATACGTTAAAAATTCGAGTAATTATGGGATATGAGTACCGCCGTGGCAGCAACGCGGCACAAGCGGCACGCAACATCAACGACGTTTACGGAGCTAACACTACAAACCAACGCACCACCTGTTATTGGTTTTCTCGCTTCCGTTCTGGAAAGTTCGACCTGAAAAATGAACCTCGCGGTCGTCCGAAGATTTTGGTCGACAATGACGAATTAAAGGCGATTGTGGAAGCTGATGATACACAATTTACGGCTGAATTAGCAGCAGCTTTCGACGTTAGCGTCAAAACAATATTGGTCCATTTGCGTCAAATTGGCAAGGTAAAAAAGCTTGACAAATGGGTGCCCCACGAACTCAATGATCGCCAGCACGAATTACGCGTCGAGACGTACCTTGCACTGATCAACAGACACACAAATGAAGGAATTTTGAACCGCATTGTTACCTGCGATGAAAAATGGATTCTGTTTGATAACCGCAAGCGCTCAGCAAGTTGGTTGGATCCTGGTTCAGCACCTAAACAATGCCCTAAACGAAAACTTACCCCTAGAAAAGTGATGGTCACTATTTGGTGGTCTAGCGCCGGTGTGATTCATCACAGCTTCTTACCAAACGGGGTGAGCATTACTGCCGATGTGTACTGTGAAGAACTGAACACAATGATGGAGAAGCTGGCACATCTCCAACCAGCATTGTTCAATCGCTCGTCTCCGCTGCTCCTGCACGACAACGCGCGACCTCATACTGCACAGCAGACGGTCTCCAAGTTGCAAGAACTGGGGTTGGAAGCTCTCCGTCATCCGCCCTACTCACCAGACCTTGCGCCTACAGACTACTACTTTTTCCAGAATTTGGATAACTTCTTGGCGGGAAAAAAATTCAATACCCGAGAGGCAGTACAAAATGCCTTTGAAGAATTTGTTGCCTCCCGTCCAGCTGATTTCTTTAAGAAGGGCATCAATAAACTGCCACTGCGTTGGCAAAGATGCATTGATTGCATGGGTGATTACTTCGATTAATACAAATAAAAAATACATGAAAAAAATTCGTTTAATTGTTTTCATACAAAACGGCATTTTCATAAAGACCGCCAAATAATTTTAATGTGCATCTTAGCACAACAACTTTAGTTTTAATTACACTGTTTCACAAAGAGTGTCGCAACGTGTTTGTATACTTCATTCATGTAAACTTGTAAAGACTCACTGACACCGCTCCGCGTTTCGCTGTCAGCGAGACATTATTCATACTTAATGAAAAAATGTCACCGACAGGAACACAGTACTGAGGCAACATGCATGGATTTGCTACAGCGTGCAAACATTATTCCTATGTTCTAGAAATGGAGGAAATAGAAGCACAAATCATGTGAAATTGCTGAGAGGAAAACGTTGGAGAGCTGTCGTTGGGAAGGTCTTGATCCTACTATGCTTAAGCGCTTTGATTCTACAAAGTATCATTGTTTATCATTGATAGATTAAAAAAAAAAAAAATTTGCCTTCGGTTATATTATTATAAAATATTGGACACATATTGTTTCTTTTTTTACGTTATCAAAAGATTACGTCATGTGGCGTCACTCCCCGGTAGAGGGTGACTTGTGACGTAACGAGCCCCCACTCCTCAACTTTAATGCGTTTTATCTAAACCATTTTTTATTAATATGATAAAGCAAAAAATACGTGTCTAATATTTTTTATTATCTGATTGACAGACTAAATAGTTTTTTTTCCCTCGTCAATATCCCTATTGCAGGTCTATTTGTTTCGAATGTGAAGCTTGGTATAAAGTGTTTTTTATTTAATATTAGTTATTTCATATTTTAGATTTTACATTTTATTTGCTGTCAGCCATTTCATATTTACGAAGCTTCAGGCCTAGGAGCAATATTACGAAAAGTATTTGGTATTCCTACCTTTTTTTTGGGTTTAAAATTATCAACGTACATATTATGAATCTATAGATTTTAACATAGCATCATGCCTTTTTATCCCGAAGGATCGGGCAGCGGTGTACCTATAGTTCACCCACATTTTGCTAGTTATGTTTAAGTCCCGTTCCCATGTAATAGGTGGCTAGTCTATTCTCAAAAATTACTCAAATTTTTCGGTCAGTTTTTCTGTCTTTTTGGCAACAAGCTTCTAGAACCTTCTCAAGACAACAGCAGAAAATAAAGTAGTCCCATCGGATGAATACCAAATGGTGAAATATTAAATTTATGTGTTATAAACATACCACATAGCGTACGGAAATCGTGTAAGAAAAAATATAGCGTTGAAAATTCTTATGGGAACAAATTATTCACAGGAAAATATACATGACATTAACCCACGGTTCGTTTAATAATGGGAAGAGTGGCACTTCAAAAATCGTGGTTTAAAAATATAAATTATGTAAATGCACTTCACTTCCACAAAAACAGACTGTTGCTGTAACTATATTTGCTGTTAGAGAGCATTGATCGTCTGTTTGTAATTGTTTGTAATTTATTTGAGCTGACTGACAAACAGGCCATCTTTGTTATGCTGGTGTGCGTGACAGCATCGTCTTACACTCGCACCACGTCATTGTGCTTTTCTAGAGTGCGTGCATTTAGCGGCTAGCAGTTGGACGCTATTTTTTTTCGATGAGTTCACAGCTTTGACTGTCTATCTAGACATATTTATATCTTTGATAAATATATTATGTTTGCTAGCTGGTGGATTTGATTATTTAGTTTTTAGAAGTCTCGATGAAGTATTATGTTTTATACACTTTATACTAAGAATGGATAGGAGCAAGTAGTACCTACTACTTTAAATCTGGTAAGAGTACATATTCTTATTGGTAATTTTCACAACGAAATAAGTATAAAATAACATATCTCTTCAGACACAAGCTAACAATAAACAACAGGCACAGAATTAGTATTCAAAACTAGTTAGAAGTGTCGAAACAAAAATAATCATAAAAACTGCTATAAAAATAATAATTCTTTCACACCAGCCGCATCGAATAAACAAGGCAATAAAATAAAACTTATTAAGAAAGAAAAGCTGAAAATTTGTTCCGCTCAAAAAGCAGGTCGGTATAAAGTGTTCGACGATGACTACTCGGTAAGCTAAGCTCCTTTAAAACGGCTAAGGCGATGCAACCAAACGTGCTTGTTGCTCTGCGGTGCGCCTTAGGGCAATGCCACACAATATCTTCTATTTTTATATTGTTTGCTCTTTAGCGAGTGCAATAAAGAGGGTAAGAATGTGTGATAGAACGCGTTATAATGAGGAAAGCGATTCTTGTATGCTGTGCACGTTTGGTTATAGAAATAGTGGTGGGTTTTGAAATTAAATGTGAGGGGAGTGGTTGGTTTGGTTAGAGTTGTTTGCGAAAACGTAACGGAAAAACAATGTTGCCTGTGGCGCTGAAAAAGTTGGTACAAAAGTGCATTTTACAGATGTAGATTATTAACAAGTGGAAAATTTGGAATAACATTAACTTAATTTGGATGTTGTTTTGGCAGGAAATGAGCAATGCGGAGATAAATATATTAGGAAAGCAGTAGGCAGTGATGAGATTCTATCAAATCCGTTTATTAAATATTTTATTTCATATCACACTTCACACTAATATTATAAAGATGTAAAAGGATGATGGGTATTCTGTATGGCCACTGGACGTAAGACCAAAAGTAATTAAATATATCGTAACATTTAGTACTCCATATTAAAATAACGTTTACATGAATTTCATCTTCATTATCACTGGGGTTGAGGAGCAGTGAAGTCCAAAAGGTGGATAAAATAAAATGTTTAATAATTATGGGTTTTTTTTTAAGATTTCATTTAATTTTTAATCGCCTTCAAAAAAAGGAGGAGGTTTTCAGTTCATCGGAAACTTTTTTTTTATGTTTTCCGATTACTGGAAGATGGTTGGACCATTTGTATTTTTTTTTTTTAAAGGTTATTATATACTTCTTAGTTAGGCTCATTGTCATTAGGTCACAATCTGGTGATGGGATTCTGGAGAAATCGAGGGAACTCTTCAAATAGATGGCGATTTGGGTATTTTTTATAGTAACTCGTGCACCTCTCGGAAAGTACCATTTAGTGTACTGGAACTGACGATGAAGACCAGATGGCCACCGGAACATAAGTATTACACGGGTTGCGATTTAATTACTTTAATTTGATTGGTAAGCAATTAATGTTTTTTACAATGCATATAGTGAAGGGACCTGATGGTGAAGTACCAGGAGAACTCCCCAACAATTGAGGTCCCTGCATCGGGAAAATAAATATTTTGTAAAAGGTACAAAAAGTTAATATAAAAATCCCTCTCGCAAAAAAAACAACCGACTTCCAAAACACTACAAATTGATAAATAACATTAATTTCGGAAGTCGGTGGCAAAAAACTAAAATACAGATCCAAAGACACTGATTAAATAGGTTTTTTTATTTTACATTTGGTCTAAATAGCTTTTTATTATTTGATTTGCTTTTATATAGATTCTTTTCTTTTAGATTTTGTGAATGTGAGAACGTTGTAGGCTTAACAGACTGTAGATCTGTCGACCATTTTCTATCTTGCTAAGTACCTGGTACTTGTTGATAGGCCTACACTGTCCTCTCATACCTATTAACTCTGTAATTTGAAAAAATTGTAAATATTATTTACTTTTAAAAGAGTAACCATGGAGTTTCTTGCCGGCTCTTTTCCATAGGAAACGACCAATTGGAACCGTGCACCTAGCTTCTGACGTTTCATAAGTGCCTTTGTAGGTTTATGTGAAATAAAATATTTTGAATTTTTGAATTTTACATCTTTCTTTACATTTGTTATTTATATATTAGGGATAACAACATGGTCCGGGGTTGCGGGAAAGTCCGAAAGGGATACCGTGGCCCCTGGCAACGTAAAGGCAACGGAAGGAACACGGGTGGGTTTTAGTCAGTAAGAGTCTGACACGCCCTCCCGCTCCACCCAGAGCGGGAGAAGTTATTTGATAATTTCCCACCCAAAAAAAAAAAAAAAAAAAAAAAGGGATAACAACATCATAAATATAGTAGATTTTTTACATTTGCTATGTGAATTATAGATTTAATAAAAGAATAACAGTTGTCCACTACTAAATATATGAACGAAAGCAAAAACACTTAGTTACTCATGCCAAAGATGATTACAGATGGTTCACTCCGCATTTTAGGTATGAAGGTACAAGTACGCGGCGGGCTCGTCTTGTCGAGCCAAGTTAGTGAACGTAACGTAGTCAGAAGATATAAGAGTTACGCGATAGAAAAAGAGGCAACTTCTAGGTGATTAAAACTGTAGGTAATTAGCGCTCTGCGACCTGAATTGCACTTTATTGTGTCGCACCAGAAGTCATTTTTTATTTAAATGATTTTGCGGAGTGAACCATCTGTATTCAACTGTGCTCATGCGTCAATGAAAAAATGTATACCTACTAATTAAACTCCACTCCATAGAAACTAAATAGGTATATACGTATTTTAATGCTCATTGTACTCAGTTTAACAAACAATACTGCAATATGTTTGATATGCAGTATTGTTTATTAAACTGTATCATTATTATGATAGGTATTATTTACGATTTGAATCGAAAAACAAATAGAAATGTTTCTTCACCTAACATAACATCACGCCTGTATTCGCAAATGCCGCTTATTCCTTCGTGCTGCATTTAACAAAAGCAGCACGAAGGAATAAGAAACAGTGGGAACATTATAGGGTGAGTGGGAATTGCAGCAGCTACTCATAATCACCCTATAATAGGGTGATTATGAGTAACTGCTGCAATTCAGTACCCATTATGTAATAGTTTGTATGTTTTGTGGCTACATATTGATACAATATTATGGAACAAATATTGTAGACAAATAAAAAAGAAACTATATAAAAGATAAATTAAAAGAAACTATATAAAAGAAAAATAAAACAATAAAAATATAAAAGATAAATAAAATAATAAAAACCTATTAAAACCAAATGACAAGATTGCCATTTTACTGTAACAAATTTGAATAATTATCATTTCCACAAAAGCCACAAAAAAATTGAATAAATAATGAAATTAAATTGCAGGTAAGATATAATGTCAAATAATGACAAGGAAGAATTTAAAAAATAAACATCGTAATTTAGAAGCAGGTAATACACACATAATAATGCCGTTAATGAGGTAGGTACTAGGGAAGCCACTTACTTGTCTTCAACGTAGACTTTAAAATGATGCTTTTTTGATAAGGACACGTTCGAAAAACCTAACCTTCTAGATTTCCTCGAAATCTCAGGTTCTACGTCGCCACCATAAAACGTACTCAATGATTAGCCCACCCGTATTTCGGTTCATATAATCGGAACAAGAAATAAACTCCGTATTTCTCGCGCATTTAGTACAGATGTAGCATTTCACGAACGCTTCAACAGTAATGATTAATGATTGAATTACAATCAGGACCCACTTTCGGCGACACGCATGACGTGCCCTAATTCGGAATTCAATCTCCGGCAGAGGGCACCACCAGTCGGCAAACAGCTGGTGCGGCTAACAATCGAATGCGAGATATCACGAGCTCGTTACGAGAATCGATTATATTCGAATTTCGATCGATCGATCTTGTAGTAAAGTGCAGTACAAATGGAGCGTGACACACTAATCGGTAATATCCTAATGATAGCCATTTCTAGGCAAGTAGAATGTAGGTTTACTAGAAACCGACCTTGCTTCGCGCGGTTTGTAACTTGACAAAACATCGATATTTCTTTGTAAAGTAAGTTTAATGTTAATGGTTTATACACATAAACTTTTCGGAATAAATTTTCTAAATGATGGTGAAAACCTAATCAAAATCCGTTGCGGAGTTTCGAAGAACAATGCAGTCACACAGACAGACACGAAAAACGACTTTAAATGCTTAGCGCGTGAGTGTTAGTATAGTTTATTTCGAAATGAGGCTTTTTGTTTTCTTCAATTTTATCTCATTATTCATATTCCACAAATTGTTGTTGGCAAAATTATGGACATCCGTTAAGTCACCGCAAAACGAAATTCAGTCTTCTTTGGTGTCAAAATCACCAAAACAACTTAGCGTTAATTGACGAGACGACTCAAAAGTCGGTCAAAGTGGGTGTCAAGATATTATCAGTTCTGATAACTGAAAATTTAAATTAAATTATTTATCTGAATAGCAGGTGTCAGCTTCCTTATAAAGTTAACCACGAAGATGTTAATTATAGAAGAATGAAATCAGTGGAAAAGTTTATAATTAATTTTAATTTTTAACGCACTTAATTATTTGTCGAATCCAATAATTAAGTTCGTTAAAAATTCGTAATTCCCTTATCCCAATTTATTTGTGGTCGGCCCAACATGTTTTTTTCTTCCATGCTTCTCTATTAGTCGTTATCTCGGTGGTACTCGCATCAAATTATATTAGAACATAAAAGAACTCACCGCTTATGAACATCATAATTTGATTACGCCAGAAACGTACCCATTTAACTTTACAACTCCATAACTTCATGTATTGAACTCATAGTTACTGTTGTTGTATCAATTCTACTCAAATGAAATCGAATAAGATGGTTCGAGCCCGGAATGAATCCCCGGGGACATCGCTAGCGGCTGTGAAACGTATGTACTCAGTGCGGATCTTTGCATTCCGCTTTTATTTATCGTCTGCCAACGTTTCTGCTAACTTGGGCTCTTGACACGAATATTTTGTTAAAGAGTGTGAGCTGGGTTCTGTTGGTTCGAAATATTTGCACGGCGAAATGTTTTTGAAGTTGTAATAAAAGTTTTGATACTTTGGTTGAAGGATTTATTTGTAGCCTGGTTCTTTGAAATCCATGTGTATGACAGCATGTGGTATGAAAGTACCTATACCTACCTACTTGAAAAATTAAATGATGTAGGTAGGTATGTTACATTATTAAACACTAGCTTCCGCCAGCGTCTTCGCCCGCGTGATCTATACTAATAATATTATAAAGAGGAAAGATTTTTTTGTTTGTTTGTACAGAATAAGCTGCGAAACTACTGGACCGGTTTTAGCAATTTTCTTAAGGATCTCAATTTTTTTGAAAATATATATAGCCTAACAGCCTTACTAATAAACTTTTACGCACGACGTATACCAGGGCTATAGCATCAACGTTACCAATAAACGGTATTTGACGTTTCAGTTGTATACATCTGGTGTAACAGATGTCTTCAAACAAACAACAAAGAGAATTTGTACAACCGTTATTCAGCCCTCGGACCTTGTGTAGCGAACGTATAACCTATACTAGTTGAGTTTGAAAACCATGGAATATTTACAATATTTCGATATTATAGATGAAATTGACCATCGTAAAAGAAAATGTTACAAACATTGTTATGATCCTTTCTGTTTGCAAAAAAATGAGTTTCGATTGAACTAAAGGTTCAGCAAACTATATGCAAGAAAAAATGTTACATTAGTTAAATGTCATTAATTTCAGCCATTTAATATTGTAGAAAAAAAATATATTCATAATTTTATAATTTCAATCGTACTGGATTCGCTTTGAGATATTTTGACGTTCAAGATTGATTATAACAGCTTTTACGGTTGCGTTTTTAAACCTAATGCATGCATCATTAGTGAATTAACAAAAATTTAATTTTTTAATTCGTTAAAGAACGCAAAATCAGTAGTTTTGGAAATAAAATGTACCTAATTATTTAAATTTACATGTTTTAAACTTATAAGTATAAAGTTATGAACGTTTTCCCAAATGAAAAAATGTCAATGATATTACACAGTACCAGTTTCAGAACGCACCTTCTAATGTTGCCAGTGGTTTTTGTCATAAGCAGTGGGTAACTATGCATTCTGTATACACTGATTATTAGTAAGGGTAGTGTGTAACGCCTATTCACAGCTTATACATTGTATAACAATACAATAGTTAAACAGATGCTTAACTTATTTTTATTAGTAAGGCTGTATATATATAAAAAATTGTTTCCTCTTTTTTAATATTATTAGTATAGATAGCCTACTAGCTGCGCCCCCGGGAATCACCTGCATAAGTCTCGATCCCGTGGGAATATCTAAATAAAAAGTATATTATGTCCTAACCCAAGTCATGGTCTACACATGTACCAAATTTCATCCAAATCCGTTCAGCCGTTTTAGCGTGAAAGCGTAACAAACAAACAAACTCACTTTCGCATTTATAATATTAGTTAGGATTAGGGTGTTACTCAGTAATAATATAGCATTCTACTGGTAAAATATTTTTTTAAATCTGTCCAGTAGTTTTTGAATTTATTCATTACAAACAAAAATATAGATCTTTTCTTTTTGGCACAACAGTGCCCAACAGTGGATGAAGATAGTAAATGAATGAATAGATAGGTACATGCTGTAGATACTAAATGAATAAATAGATAGGTACATGCTGTAGATACTAAATGAATGAATAGATAGGTACATGCTGTAATAGCAGGAGACTTCAACATTGACTCTCTTAAGCGTACTAGTACTTTGAGGGAATTTGAATGCTTACTCTTAAACTTTAACTTAAAATTAGAAATAAAACAGCCAACACGACTTATAAGCGGGACATGCATTGATAACTTCGCACATAATCTGGGGAAGAAGTGTGAGTCTGAGGTGATTGACTTCGGACTATCAGACCATACAGCACAAATGCTAAAACTACCTATTAACAAAACTTGCATAATAAAACAATGGAAAATAAAAAGACGTGACTATAACAAAGAGCATATGCAGAAATTTAAAGAGTATATACAACGTGTCTCATTCTCGGAAATATATGATACAGATAATCCAAACACGGCCTACAATGCGTTTATAGATACATTTTTAATGCTGTATAAATTATGTTTTCCTCTCAAAAAAATAACCGTTAGATCTAAAGTAAAATCACAATGGGTATCGCGTGGAATAAAAATGTGTAGCAAGAAAAAGAGAAAATTAATGTGGAATTATAGACTAAAACGTAACGAATTGAACAAAACAGTATTTAAAAAATATGCAAAACTCTATAAAAATATAATTAATTTAACGCAGCGAGCTCAAAACAATCATAACATTAAAACATCATCTAACAAATCTAAAGCTACATGGGCAATAATTAATAGAGCTAAAATGAATATACCAAAGGATACGATCACTTCCATAAAAGTAAATAATAAAACCATGACTTGTCTACAGGAGATAACAAACAGCTTCAATAATTTCTTTGTCGACAAAATAAAACCAAAACCAGGTTTAAAGAACAAATTAACCACAAATATTGACAAAGCAAGTCAGTCTATGTTTATGGCACCAAGTACACCAAGCGACATACTTCAAATCATAAGATCACTAAAAAACACTGAAAGTGTCGGGCATGATGGCATCTCCACTAAGGTTATAAAATGTGTTGCTTGTTATATTTGTGAGCATCTAAGTCATATAGTTAACATGTGTATAAGTGCAGGAGTCTACCCGGAACAGCTAAAAATTTCAATAATAAAACCAATATTTAAAAAAGACGACAAACAAAGCATAAATTGTTACAGACCCATTGCGCTTATACCTATACTGTCCAAAGTCTTTGAAAAATACTTTTATCTAGAAATATACAAGTACTTAGAAAAGTTAAATATTCTTGCAGAGGAACAAAAAGGTTTCCGAAAAAACAAAACCATAAATTTGGCAATTTTTTATTTTGTTAAGGAAGTTATGGCTAATGTAGACAAAAGGAAACAGGTTTGTGCCATTTACTGCGACATGACACAGGCATTTGACTATGTTGACCATGACATTCTGCTTGATAAATTAGAAGCATATGGCATTAGAGGAAATATCCAAAAACTTTTAGAGTCTTACCTGAAAAACCGTAAGCAATACACGGAAATTTCCAAAATAGACATAGCCACTAAAAAGGAAAGAGTATGCACGTCAGATGAAAGAATAGTGAAATATGGAGTCCCACAAGGGAGTGTACTGGGGCCTCTGTTATTCATTATATACATTAATGACTTACCAAGAATAACAAATTATATAATGTCACTTTTTGCTGATGATAGTACGGTCATTATACATTCTAGAGATAATGAGACATATGAAAGTGATATTAACAATACTATCATATCGATAATCAACTGGTTAAATGATAACAATTTGAAAATTAACCTTGAAAAGACTAAAATTATGTTTTTCAGTCAACGCGTAGCCGCACCAAAAATTAACGTCAACTATCAAGGGACAATACTAGACAAAATAGACTCAACAAAGTTTCTAGGGGTTACAATTGATAAAAATCTTAATTGGAAAGCGCATACAGAAGAATTATATAAGAAAATTATTTCTTCGGCTTACGCACTTTATAAACTAGCACCCGTTATAAATATAGATGCACTTCTAACGGCTTATCATGGCATAGTTGGCTCATTATTAAGATATGGCGTAATATTCTGGGGAAACTCGACCAATAAAGAAACCATCTTTAAATCCCAAAAAAGGTGCATTAGGGCCATGTTTGGTCTAAAGATGATCGAAAGCTGTAAACCATATTTCATTAAGTATAAAATATTAAGTCTCCCTTCCTTGTATATTTATGAAGCCGCTAATTTCGTTAAAAGTAATCCTACGTTATTTAACAAACAATCAGATGTTAACTGTCGCAGTCGCCGGGTTAAGGATGAGTTATGTATAGTAAGGTCAAGCACGGCTTTGATGCATAAAAGCATATTCTGTTTGGCCTAAAATTATAATAAGCTGCCAACACCTCTGAAACAGCTGCCCACCAGGTTGTTTAAATTGCATTTAAAAAAACTTCTTATTGCCAGGTGCTACTACAGCTTATCAGAGTTCCTAAATGCGTGAAATTAAGTTAGAACGTTATTGCGACATTTCTCCTAGTTACTAATTGTTAATTAATTTGTCTGTTCTTTTATGTCTTAGCTATTTTATGTTTCTTTTCTTAAACTGTTACGGCAGTTAGTCAAGTTGTTTTCTAAACAGTAACTGTTGTATTGATAATGTAGTTATGCATGTAACCATAATTTCTCTTGTTTTTTGTACGCTTTAACTGGCAAAACATGTAGCTCCTATTATTATTTGTAATTCCATCCACAATGCACATGTATTGTACTTACTCATGTTTTTACAAAATAAAAATCTTATCTTATCTTATCTTATCTTGTAGATACTAAATGAATGAATAGATAGGTCATAATCAGCCTATAATGTTCCCACTGCTAGGACACAGGCCTCCACTTGGTGGGAGGGAGTGGGCCGTTATCCACCACGCGAGCCCAGTGCGGGTTGGTAGATGTCACATGACTTCGAATTTTTGGTTCTAGCACATGCCGGTTTCCTCACGATGTTTTCCGTCACCGTTTTGAGAGCAGTGATGATGAAATAATTTATACAAGGTAAAGCGCCTGCCTGAGTTCGAACCTACGACCTACAACTCGTACGTCGCGGCCGTTACCACTGGGCCACTACTGCTCGGAATAGATAGGTAATTCATTCATTACTTAATGCGCCATGTTAGAATTTATTACGTAATCAGTAAGCCAAAACGCATTTGATGATTGCATTAAATCTGCGGCGCGTTTGTCGCCGACGCTATGAAATGTTGCCATTTTAAATATTTAGGACTAACTATTGTATTTATTTTATTTTTGTCTTATTTTGTTATTTCTCTATATGCTGCACTGGTTGACGTCATCACGTCAACGCTGGCTGTCGCTGAAAACCAGCGCTGGGGCTCTGTCTCGCATAGGGTCGCAGCATTATGCTGAGCGATGGCCGTTTTGCGTGGATGTGACGCATATTTTCCCCCGAATTGTTATTTTCATGTTTTGTTCTTTCCTTGCGTCATGTGTACTGCAAATAAACTTATTTTCTTTCTTTCTTTCTAATTGCGTAAAGATAATGATCGATAGGACCGCGAGAATGTCCAACTTTCCAAGTCTACATCAGATATTGTGATTCATTGTCTAGACTGTTGACTGTCTCAAAACTTAAATTATTCATTAGTTGCAAGAATAAATTTAACGAAGGTAGTAGTTTATTTACATAATTAGTAATTTGAGTTTAAGCGATACATTGTTATTATGGACTTTGTAAACCTGCATCATACAATTAGAACAAACGCAATAATTTGGTGAAATATCGTAGAATGCCGGCAATAACATAACATAACATCACGTCTGTAATCGCCAAAGGGATAGGCAGACCTACCTATAAGCAGTATCGCGTGCGACCACTAAACCAACGGGGCCGTTCCCCTCCTTCACGCCAACCCCGGCCCTGTTAATAACAAAAAAAAAAACACTTTTGTGTTACATTTATTATAGGATATCTGATCTAGTATCAACAATGAACAACTATTATATAACAATGAATGAACTATAAAAATAATGGTTTCCACTATAATTATGCTTAGCTTTAAAATGAATGAACTATGAATTATAAATTTAACTCGCAAAAAAGGTTAGGTTAGGTTAGAACTCACTCCCTCCGCTGACCTGAGGAGAGGCCCGCAGAGGCGGGCCGGCACCAGTCGGGGATTGCGGAAGTCGCTTTTGTTCCCGCGATCCCCGGCGTAGGTGTGGGTTGGGAACACCGGGGTGGTTTTTAGTCAGTAAGAGTCTGACAGACCCCTCTGCCCCCCCCAGGGCGGAGGACATCCATGAGGATTTTCCACCCCGGAACAAAAAAAAAAAAAAAAAAAAAAGGTTAGAACTGTGACACCCTACGCACGAACCGAGCGAGCGAAACGAGCGATGCCGACGCAGCGGCCGGTCTGCCAAAAACGACTAGAATATGTAGAAAAAATTACTTTTCGGTTTCGGAGTTGGTTTTCGACACAGTTATTGTACAAACCATTATTTTTGTAGGTATTTTAACTATGTTGTTTATGAAATTATTACTTTATAGTGTATATTTGTTTTGTAAATTTGGTTCATGTTTATTAAAGTGATAATACACAATACAATTTTATAGCTGTTTTCATCAAATTTAAAGTGATATTAAATACATCCCCTTTTTAAGTGCCTATCGAGGCAATTTAATCCCTTAGCCAAATAAAAACTTACTAGAACTCTTGTCACGGAGTCGCGTGATAGTAAGTAGTGGGCGTGACCAATAAAATGGCAGAACATAAGCAATTCAAGAAAGTCAACACGAGACGCCGAATCTGTGCGTAGTTAATGGACGAGTTAACCTAATAGCCAAAAGCACTCAATGCTTACAAAGTCGCGTCGGCCGCTTTATGGGCCCACTAACTGTTAATTTCCTACATTTCGTTAAAGAAAATTCCTCTCCAAGGAAAATATTACCCTTACTCCGTATAAGCATTGTTTCGTTTACGCTATATTTCCATTTTCATTGTTCGATAGTTGCTTTGTAAGGGTGCCGCGTATTTAATAAGAGGTTTCTGAGCGTTTATTGTTGCTTGTCGGAGGCGTTGCTAACGTTTATTAGAGTAATCTGCGCTACCTTTTACGCGAAAAATATTAAGCGCAAAAGATACAGTTAAGTAGTCTCACCTCCGAGAATAAATTCACTACATATTTAATAAAAAAGGAGGACATGGAGGAAAAAGGGCGGCTTAAAACCGTGTTACTTTGTTCCAAAAAATCTATTACTTGCAATTTCTAACACGATTACCCTCATTCTAAACCCAGAGTTAGCTGAATTGCTTAAATGTTTTTATTGACAACGAATTGGAAATTGTATTTTTTGGGGTAACAACAAGCCATCTGTTCGGTATATTGGGTAACCTTGGTCCCTATTCGAGAGGCGGAAAATCGAGGTTCGAGCAGCAGCCGTGGCGTTGTGTCGGAAAATCGGAAAATCCCCCAATCCGCTTCGGGCGTGACACTCACTACCGAGAGCACCTCTGTCGATGTTAAGCCTTTCTGGATTTAGAGCATATTCGAATCCAGAAATTGCTTTTGATGCGTTTTTATTTAACACAAAAGAAAAACAAACCACTGGAATGTTTTTTTACCACAAGCCACGTCCATTTTATGTTCAAAATACCATCCATGTTTGCAGCACAGGTATTTTTGCTACAACCACACTGCTTTACCTAGCTTCTAAAATATTATAAATTTAAAAGATTATAATCTAAGTATATACCGAAGTGATTATACCGAGGTATTAGCTTTAGGAACCTTAAAGCATCAGATATCCCTACGCACATTTGGAGCTATATTACAAAATGTGCTCTCCTAGATTAAGTCAAGTTTGCGACATACACGTGAACGGACACATGAACGATCTTAAAAAGTAGAACCTAAAATGGGTGTTTTTGGTTTTACTTTTTAAGATTGCTTTTCGACTGCTTCATCATGGAAAATGTAATAAAGTACACAACACAGCTCTCAAGGCCTACTTAAGTCCAATAAAATAAGGCTTGATTTCAATGTAATGAATATGCAATAACTTGTAAATTAACTGCTAAGGCCGATATTAGATAACATAGGACATTTGCAGTACGCTCTCGTAATATTCCTGCCATCAACTTGTAATAGATATCGTTATTATTTAATTAAATAGTAACAAGACAATTAATATGGACGGGGCGCGGTGTCTCGTACCAAATTGTGATGCTCCCAGAATTTACGAAGAGATGTTATTAATTATTAGGTATATTTATTAGATATTAAATTATTAATTGAAAATTATTTCGTAAAGGTATAGTCGGTCTTGTTATTTTTGTTTATAATAATGTCGTTGTTGCTGAAATGCTTATAAGTTCAAAAATAATTATCGTTTCGTTCCATGCATTTTTTTTAATACAGTGGGTGAATGTAACATACTTATACGCAACTGTCAAACAAACAACAAGTTACTTAGAAACTTGTGCTATTAACCCTTTATTAATATTAAATTCATCATGTAACTTATTTAATAAATAAAATATATTGTCAATCTACACCGTAACCATAGAATTATACTTTTTTTTTTTTTTTTTTTCGAATTCAGAGGGCGTAACGTAGTCAGAAGATATAAGAGTTACGCGAAAGAAAGAGAGGCAACTTCTAGGTGAAAACCTAACTATAGGTAATTAGCGCTGTACGACCTAAATTGCACTTTATTGTGTCGTAGCAACAGTCGCTTTTTATGTAAATGATTTTGCGGAGTGATTCATCTGTACTAATCCGTGCCGTAACTTAATCGTGCATTAATTCAAACTACATACTCCACTTTATACCATAAGTTGAGCGTAGGTACGGTTCAAACTGCTTTAAACTAAACATATTTGTTCGACAGTTGCTTACAAGCTCCATGTTGCAATATTCACAATATGCGAGAGCCATACGTCTAAAACTTGAGAGCCTGTATACGCGTTTGCTTGTTTACGATCTAATATAACATGTTATAATAGTGCTTAATCAATTTTATAGTTCAGCTGTGCGTGGGTTACATTAAAAGCAGAATTTTGTTAGTCAACTTTTTAATTTGAGCTCGCACGTCATAGCTTGCTTTAGAAGACGAATAACGCATTAAGTATATTATTATATGCGTCGTCGAAACATAGAAAATAAAACCTTTAAATCCTTATGTAAATTGTTGTTGAAAGGGACGAAATAAACTTGACTGCCTAGTGTAAGTTAGAAATAACAAAACAGCATGTACACCATGTTTAAACAAATAAAATTTACTTACTTACTTACAGCCCAAGTTGAAGTAACGATGCCGGGCGAATGAAACACACATTATTACATTATAGGTATTTGATTTTTTATTTTCTTTTAAACATATTTCACTTAACCATTTTAAATTGTCAACACATAATTTTCTAAAAAACAAAAATGAATGCTATTAATGTTTATAATTCTCCTGAAACTGTTACGAAGAATTCCATTTTCTAATCTTCTCTTCTTTTCGTGTGGTTAGCGACTAACCTGGTGTCAGAGTTTTAAAGCCGCCCAAGGGCCTCTGACTTAGCTTCACATGCCGTCGAGAAATATCCTCGCGATGTTTTCCTTCACCGTTTTTGATTTTTTGATAATCAGTAAGTATCAGTAGGTATAATCTATAATTGTAGATGATGAGGAGCTCGTGGCTAAGTAATAACAGCCACATGGGTTGATCCATCAGGTTAAGCTATGCTTGCCGGGGCTAGTCCGTGGATGGGTGACCATCTTTACATGCCGAGACTTCTCCGTGCCTCGGAAAGCACGTTAAGCTGTTTTTCCCGGCTGTCATTCGTGGACGTTTGACAGTCGTTACGGGTCGTCAGAAGCCCGAAAGTCTGACAACCAGTCTTACCAAGGGGTATCGTATTACCCAGTTACTGGGTTGTAGAGGTCAGATAGGCAGTCTCTTTATGTAAATTACGGTATTCAGCTGCATCCGGTTAGACTGGAAACTGACCCCAAAATAGTTGGGAAAAGGCTAGGGAGATTGATTGTCAATAGATAATAAGCCATGAATAGACAAAGGCCATGGTGCTACGCTTTAATATCGTCATTTCCGCGAATTGTATAAACTGATATCAATACTGATTACATCGATATTCCTGGAACACATTAACGTATGACTGTCAAACACAACGAGGGGTTGTGTAGGTGTGTGTGTGCGTGGTATCAATATTGTCAAGGTAATTTGTAGTAAGTGTCTCATGTGTTTGTAACTATGAATATTTATTGATGAAACTTGCAGTACCTATCTACTTGTGTGCAATTTCAGGCTTCAAGTTTTGTCTGCTACTGGGTTTGGTCCCGCATCGTGCTAAAACTATCACTGTTTTTTTTTTATCAAACGTTACTGAAAGAAACTATTTAAGGTAGGTAATGCAATATAGTCCAGATGAATGAAATATGGATAACCGACTATTACAGAAATCTTGTGATTCACATCATATATCTGGGGGCCTACCACCACCTCTTTAAGCAGTATTATTTTAATATTACTTTAGTGTGGGAAAGAGATGAAGCTCTACAGGACGTATTGCTCCATCTCTTTCCCCCACTGAAGTAACATTAAAATAATACTGCTTAAAGAGGTGGTGGTAGGCCCCCAGATCTGAATACGTATGGTAAACTTCTACTAAATTTATGACTTGACGAAGAAAGAACAAGTGGCTTTGATTGAAAAACAGAGGCATATACTGAAATGAATATTTTGAATAATTAAATATATATTATGGGGTTACAGAGGAATAAATTGAAATGATAAAGGGGTTACTTGAATAGTTATAGGAATACTCGAATGGTTAAAATCCCAAGGAAATACATGTAACTTACAAATACCTAACTCGCGGTAATATACACCATCATAGAATAAAATCCCAATCGTAGAAGTTTCATTCCGAATGGAGTACTTATTCTAAATAGACGATCTTGACTAGATGTCTCATTTCGATCTGAACGCAACAGTCAATTTGAATAGATGATTCTGAATACAATTAACATTCGTTTTGAATAGAGGATTCTGAATGTCGAATAGTCATAGGGATACTCGAATAGTTGAACTGTAAAATATAGGGTATTCAGATCTGATATATGATCTGAATACCCCATATTTCAACTACTCTTAGGTACCTAATATTTAATTAGAAAAAGTAGCCAAAGTCATTCCTTTTATACATTAAATAAAATCTGTTGTCAAATTTATCTTCCAGTAACAGAACCTTTCCACAATATTTTTATCGTCATCCTCAAACTTTTTGTATAATCCGTACCCCCGGCTCATTTGGAAACAGTCACGTCGTGTTTCTATCATAACTATTACTTTTTATTAAATTACTAAGGAATAAGAGCTCGCTGTTAGACTTGTAGAAATAGATACTAATCAAAGTAATACAAGACTGTACCAAATAGGTACCTGTGTAAAGAATTTATACTAAGTATTCTTCTTCTAACACCTTTAATAACTTGGGCTTATACATTTAATTAGGAAAAAATTACTTACAGAAACCCATGCCTTCTTCCCATCAGCGGCGAGGTGTCAATTTTTATGAAAGGGAAGCCGAAGCGGAGCCGGTCTTAACTTACTTACCTACTTATGAATAAAGTCAACATTAATTATTTATCAACTTAATAATAAAAGTCTTTCCTTAACTGAATTTAACACCATCTATCGTCAAGTAGCAGAACCAAAAAGATGCTATCACTACACAAACAAAGCTTTAAATTTTTGTTTTTTTTTTGTCCTTATTATATTTACCCTCTTTGCCTATTGGAGTTATCTCCAGTCGTGCGTCGGAGCTGATACCACACACTTTTTTTTGGCAATAGTAGACACTATTGACTTTGCCATTTTTCAATAACGGTAGACTTGCTGATGCGAATCTCCGAAGGGAAGCCGGTTGGAATCGTGTTCTATGGTGCTTTCGCCCATGGAAGTCGGCACAAGATCGTCACCAACTACGATTCTTACATACCTACAATTTTTACTTCGTATATGTTCTGTTCATACATCTGGTCATACACACGCCGATTGCGAGTAAGTACTATGCACCTGACCTTTCTTTATTACCTAACATTGCATTTAATTAAAAACATTTAAAACATTGACACGGATAATTATATGAATTGACAAAAGGAGTTGGGTTTAGAAACGTGCCACCTCGCTATAAAGAATGTGAGACTAATTGCGGGTTATAGGGGGATTCCTGAACCCTCCACAACAATTTCTTTTTGCCACAAATGATTTTGTTTAAAATAAAATATATTTATTATCAATTTAGGTAAGTTTAAAAAAATCTTCTTTTACGGATACAAGAGCGAGCCCAGCGAGCTCGAGACTTGAGGCAATCCGGTCGATTATGCCTTTCTTCAAAAATTGTATACGTAATATAGATAATTTATTTTTTTACCTTGACCTTCGAGACGTTTGACATTGACCTTGTAAATGTCCCTCCTGTGAACTGGTGGGTGGGAATGACTTGCCCTCTCAACCATTTTATGAGATTTATGTCATATTAAAAAATAATTTAAAAAAAACTATGTATCTGTGGTGGGGGCGTGGGGAGATTTACTTACCCTCCCCCCTCCCCTACCCTCTATCGAGGCGGCACGTTTCTAAACTTTGACCCAGTGGGTCAAAGTTTAGAAACGTATGTTTTCTAACCTATGTTTACAAATTAAGAATATTGATTGATTTAAGAACATCACCAATAAGCTCACTATATGGGAAAAAAAAGAATACAATATGTTCCAAATTAAAAATGCGTTATTAAACCATCGTTAAAAATAGGGTAGTTTCACGATGTTTAGTAACAATTTTAAGTGACAGTATATTCTCACAGTAAACAAGCCATAACGATTTTATTAGACACCGAGGAGCGAGCGCCGTATACATGCTCTAAAAGCCATCCGAGCTGCAAGCTCAGTCGCGAGTAAGTGGCGAACTTTAATAGTCCTTCGTGTACAATCACCTTTTTTTTTTTTTGGATTGGAAATTATCAAATAACGTCTCCCGCTCTGGGCGGAGCGGGAGGGCGTGTCAGACTCTTACTGACTAAAACCCACCCGTGTTCCTTCAGTTGCCTGTACGTTGCCAGTGTCCACGGTATCCCTTTCGGACTTTCCCGCAACCCCGGCAGGCATCGGTCCTATCGGACCCCTTCAGTTGCTGACATCTCTTTGAGGCGCGCGTGGAACACAACGCGCCGTCGACCCGGGCCTGGTCCTTATCGAACGGTGAGCTACCCATTTATCACCATCCGCAAGCCCGCGCCTACGGTGGCCGGGAATCGGCCTGCGATTCCCGACGCCCGGGGCGTGTACAATCACCCTCAGACTCCAAAAAGTATAAAAACAATTCTGTTTCGCCACTTCATTGAAATAAGGTCCCATTCTTCGTGACATTTTTAACATATTTTTACAGACTACTTACGTCTCTATCCTGTATTTCGTATCCCATAATTTTAAATTACCCTAAAAATGTTAGTGTTAATTATGTGATTAATACTTAATTAGCCATCAACATCATGAAAATACTCTTCACGGATTATGGTTTCAAATTTATTAAGTCAAGGAACAAAATACCGGGAGTGGAGCGCGGTTCAGGGCGTTCAGCAAATTGGTTAATAAATTAAAAGCGGCAGTCTCAGCGCCGTCGTCGACAGATGGCGCCTGAAATACGACAGGTATTTAGCGTGTTGCAACACCGTCCGCCGCGATCCACGTTTTAATTTTATGCTTTACGAGCAATTTTTATATCAATTTTCCCTCGTCGTACTCTACATAATTCAGGCGGCTCTTTTGACTGCGAAATTCTCGAGGTCGATACGGCAATTTGCGCCGAATGCCGGGACAAAGTCGCTTGTATAAAGAATACAAAATTGCTTATAACGATAAGCTAGATGGATAATAAAATAAAAATAGGAAACCATTGCAAAGGGAACCTGTAGAAATACAGTACGTGCCTTGCATTAGTTCCACGGAGATTATATTCGCCGTTCACTATATGTGGCCGCTTATAACAAATACCCCAAGTAAGCTCTTTTGGCTTCTTACCTGACATAAAAATGGACACAAAAGGAAAGATTCAAATAAATGTTATGTGTAATGCATATAAAATAATACCAAAATATATAAGCATTTCATTACATTTCTTCCAAAAATAATTAATTCGTGTACAATATTTATAGCCTTGGGTTTTCTAAGGGTTCAAACAAAGCGGTACTCGCAAACAACGAAAATCTTTTTGAATGTTTAACCCTTTAAAAATTAACTGGCACAAGAGCTGTCCAAAGTAACTTAAGTCAATGTCTAAACTTCAACCGTGAGATGTAGAGGACGCTCTAATAACTCATTTTGTTTTTAACTGAAGTCTTGAACAGTATGGCACCATATTTTTGGCTCCCTATCACGTCACTTAATAGTTTACCGACAGATTTCTTCAGCGTTCACAAACATTGTAGTCATTACAGAAAGTAACAAATTACTAAGTAGTAAGCTGAGCTTAAACATCAAACTTTCTGTTTTTCATCTTTTATTTCTTTTGCTGATAATGTGCGTCTTCTAGACGTAAATAAACATATTTGTCTCAAACATGCTTGGAAATTAGAACATTATTTTGACAACCTTCTTTGAGATAAATCAAAATTCCAATACTGGTCGAATGCATGCAAGCGCCCAGCCGGCAATGTTTGTATGAAAATATACATTTGTCGTGTTTAGCAGCCAAATAAATTACTATGAAAACTCGTAACTGTCGTTTTATTTAATAAAAATGGAAAAAACTTTTTACTTAAACACATGGCAACCAAGAAAGTAACTTATCAAAGTTTTTATTTGCCTTTTAAATAGAGCTGTTTAAAGTAAATAAGAACCAAATGAACATATTGGCGCGTGAAAAATGATCGTTTTTCGTCGTTGATTCTGGAATTTATAATTCATTTACTTAGTTTGAATTTCCGCGCATAATTTCAGAAAAGTACGGTACAAGCCTGGGCCGCAACCAGGCATTGATGGACTCACGTGCCTCGGCTTCGCCTCGGCCTACATTTTCACGATCGTCCATCGATGCCCTTGTTGCAAGCCGCGACAGTTGTGTACTATTATTTCTTTGTAAAGAACCTATTTACGCCTTTTTTATTTATAATTGGTGATTATTTTGGTACCTGTGCGATAGTTTTACGCCATAACTTATTTATCACTACATTTCAAGTAATAAAGATAAAATTCCTTGAACCTTTTTGGGTGCTTCCCATATTTTGATAAAAAGTTAGTATAAAATTAGGTTCCGTGTGAAAGGAAATATGACATCACGAAGGTTTTCTGACGACCTTTAAAGATTTATGAGTGAGGGTCAGTTCACACCGAGACGTGACGCGACGCGACGATGCTTGAAGAGGCCAGTGGTTGCGTCGCGCTACGCCGCGAGGCATCTCAAGGCGCAACGCGACGCCGCGTGGCATTTTCGAATTATCTCAATTAAAAGTGTATCTTTTTGAGTTGTAAATAAAGTTACATTTTGTATCACTATCTTAAAAAGTGCGCGCAGCGTTGCTTCGCGTCACGTCTCGGTGTGAACTGACCCTAAAATACTAGAGTGATAAACTTTGAAAGTACGTGCGTGGTTATATGTACTGGGAATACTGGAAAAATGACATTTTGATGTATATCCGGTCCATAGGTCCCATAAAGACTTGGAAAATATTATATGAAAATAGTGAAGGTCGGGGTTTTCCCCCTTGACATTTATTTCAGAAACAGCACATAACACACAACGTTTAGAGTATTTTAAAAGTAAAGCTTATCATACCCGAAACATTATTATGTTCCCACAAACTTTATAGAAATATAAACGTATACTAACGTAACCTACCTATTTCTAACCACAGCCCAGCCAACATTATATCACCACAGCTTAAAAACCTAACTAGTAAATCCAGCGAATTGTGCCGACTTACAGCAGGCTACACCAAAATCACCCGTTCTCGGGAAGCCGTGAATAATGCTGTGCGGAAGCCGACTGACGCAGATAGTGTCATTACGCAAAAAATGACGCCGGCCTGGTGACTTGTCGCGCCAGCTCAACGACACGACACGACAAAACACGTCGTACGCGTCCGGGCGACGGCTCTAGGGATTTGTACATCTTGATAATGTCTGTTTTACTGTGGATAGGATGATGACACGTGCCAAATGTTTTAAGATCTGTGATTGGAAATTGGTTAACCGAAGGCGGCATTAGCGTCACACGCTCTGAAACAAAACAGTGTGAAAGGTTTTGTTGTTTTGTTTTTATTTAATGTTTTATGCAAATCATATTAAAATGAATACATAATTATGTTGTTGATAAACTCTAAATTAGTTTTAGAATTTAATAACACGCTGATGAGTGCATTCATCCCTAATTACGACCTGAAAACTATTCACGCATACATATGTCAACAACGTCGCAGATATTCAGCAAACTTCAATCTCCCGCCGCGCGTGTTTAAGTGCACGGTCTCCATAGCTCAAAGTTCCGTTCGCCCAATAAAGAAAAACAGCACACGTATCCTATATCCGCTGAGAAAAACCTCGCGTTTCCAAAGTATTTGCACCGAGGCACCGATGGGAGTTAACAAGAGTACGCAAAGTGTTTTGTCACGTCCGTGACCGACACGACAAAAGCGTGACATCACGTGCCTCTGTGATTTATGAAAGGAAAATCGTCGGCCGGACGTACGATGGCCCCACGAAAAATGTTGCAGCCGATAGCCTTTGCGACGTGACGTGCGGTCGCCGAATGAACGGAACTCATTTTATTCTGTTACTGGAGATGGGATCATGGGACGTTTATCGTATCCATGGGATTTAGATGGACTGAACCCGAAAATTTAGATTGTCTATCGGTTTTTTCCATATTCGTGCGTGTATGTGTGGGTCTGTGGGTTCATTTAGCAGTATTTGTACTGCATATTTTTAGCCTCCAAAAAACTCGCCATGACACACGGTTTCAGCAGTATGAATTCAGATCATTTCTTCGAATGTGTGGAAAGATTATTTATAGACAATCAGTACACATTTTCAAATTTACCGAGAGCCGTTATTTGATTGTTTACCATGTTTGTACTTAGATGGAATACGTAATAGATACGTAGAGCTTAACGTTACCCGTGTGGTTCAATCATTGCGGCGTTGTTTATGCATATTACAAATAATTTCTACCGCCGCAAGATGGAATAATTGACGTAAGTACCTACCTTCATAATATTATGTATTAATTATGCAAATCTGTATTGTGTTAACTATAATACTAGACAATACAGTAGCTCCATACTGTATTGTATTGTAATTCCTGCCTGTATCTAATTATATCGTATTGTATGTACGTGCATTATTTAATTGATGTTCCTTAAAAGTAAACGTTTCAAAGGAATAAAAGTTGGTTCAACATTATGGTAAATGTTATTTGGAAATTTTTGTCTTTCTGTGTGAAAGGAGGTTAGAATGTCGTGCAAGAGATGTTACAGGGGTGCTTGACCGAGGGGCCGGACCTGGACGAGAGCCAGTTCGGCTTTCGGCATGGGCGCTCCACCATACACGCAATAGCGCGTGTGAGAGTCCTGGCGGAGGAAACGGTGTCCCGGGGTGGGGTGGTGGTGGCGGTGTCCTTGGACATCTCCAACGCCTTCAACACCCTGCCCTGGAGTTGTATTCGGGAGGCACTGCGGTACCATCGGGTGCCTCCCTACCTCCGCCGCATCGTTGGGGCTTATTTGGCGGGGAGGTGTGTCACCTACGTGGGACGTGATGGCGGAAACCAGCGCCTCATGTCGTGCGGTGTTCCACAGGGATCGGTTCTGGGGCCGCTCCTGTGGAACATCGGGTACGACTGGGTGCTGAGAGGCGAGTTCCCACCGGGCGTGGACCTGACGTGCTACGCGGACGACACGCTGGTCACGGCTCGGGGGAAATCGCACAGGGAGGCAGCGTTGCTGGCGACGGCTGCGGTCTCACAGACGGTGAGCCGCATACGGCGCCTCGGCCTGGAGGTGGCCCTCAACAAGTCGGAGGCCATGGTGTTTCATGGTTCCCGGCGGGCGCCACCGCCCGGATCACACATCGTGGTCGGGGGGGTCCGAATCGCTGTCGAGCCCACCATGAAGTATCTGGGACTGGTGCTCGACAGCCGATGGGATTTCGGCCCCCACTTCCGGCGGTTGGCGCCCAAGTTGTTGGGCGCGGCTGGGGCGCTGTCAACGCTGCTTCCCAATCTGGGGGGCCCGAGCGCCGCTTGTAGGCGGCTCTACGTGGGGATCGTGCGATCGATGGCCCTTTACGGGGCCCCGATCTGGGCGGCTGACCTGACGGCCGGTAGCATCTCTGTGCTGCGAAAGCCGCAGAGAGCTATGGCCGTCAGAGTCATCAGGGGGTACCGCACGATCTCCCACGAGGCGGCTTGTGCACTGGCCGGATCCCCGCCCTGGGACCTGGAGGCGAAGGTACTCGCGTCACTGTATCGGTGGCGCGAGGAAGCGCGGGCGCGGGGCGAGCGACCGATGCAGCGCCATTTGGAGCAGCGTCGGTCGCAGCTTCGCGAGGTCCTGGTGGCGGAATGGCGGGACAGGCTTTCACGCCCTACCGCCGGCCTCGTCACCATCGAGGCGGTCCGGCCAGTGCTCGACCTCTGGCTCGGGAGGAGGCACGGCTCCCTGTCATTTCGGGTGACACAGGTGCTCTCGGGGCATGGTTGCTTCGGGAAGTACCTGTGTCGCATAAACAGGGAGCCGGACGCCCGGTGTCACCACTGCGTCGACTGCCGGGAGGACACGGCGCGGCATACGCTGGCAGAGTGTGCCGCTTGGGAGGAGCCGCGCCGTGCCCTCGTCTCAGGAGTAGGCAGTGACCTGTCGCTGTCGGCCGTTGTGAATGCAATGGTCGGCAGCGAGGAGTCCTGGGACGCGGTGGTATCCTTCTGCGAAGTAGTAATCTCGCAGAAGGAGGCTGCGGAACGGGAGAGAGAGATTTCATCCTCTCACCCGGCCCGCAGCAGGCGCACCGGGCGTCGGCGGAGGGCGGACAACGCCCTCTTCCAGCCCCCCTAAATGGGTCCAGGGGCGACGGACCCGGGGAAGTCCGTCGCCCCCCATACATCTGGACCCGAGGTGGCGGCGCGTAGTGTTCCACGCGCGCCCCTCTTAGACGTCGCGGGGGGAGTCAAACACCTCACTCCCCCCGCTCGACGAGACGGAGCCCGCAGAGGCGGGCTGGCACCAGTCGGGGTCGCGGAAGATTTGAACGTTCCCGCGACCCCGGCGTAGGTGTGAGATGGAACACCGGGGTGGTTTTTAGTCAGTAAGAGTCTGACAGACCCCTTCGCCCGCCCCAGGGCGGAGGACATCCATGAGGATTTTCCACCCCGAACAAAAAAAAAAAAAAAAAAAAAAAGGGGTGCTTGACCGCTAACAAGACCGACACGACTAACTTTACGATCCCATATCTACGTTATCTCACCATTTACAACTTGAACAGCGAAATACAAACTCGAGTTTATTTTCTTCTCTTTACCGTGGATTTTTCATAAAAGAACATGATAATCACTTTTCAAAATTACTCTCTAAGAAAAAATTGTAACATCGTAAACCCATAACAGGCTAGTACTGTAAAGAGTGAACCGAATCAGCCAGGCTTACCGCTTAATCTAGATCCCACCAAGACACTCCCGCACAGGAAAAACAATTTACCCGGTTAATGACAAAGGAACTCAGGGAAAATAAGGTTTTCCTTGTGACCGACGGCATTTCTAGCGACTACCTACGTAAGACGCTTCCCGCCGCGAGAAGAAACGATTTTCCCCAAGGATGTTAGTTATGAGTTAATTAAGACTTAGTAAATGTGTGTTGTACGTGTGCTCTTTTCATTTTAAAAGAGATTCTGTTGTCAACATCCGAGAAAAAATTCTCTACAACAGCAAAATGCATTCTGTTTTATAGCAAAAAAAAAGGTATTACTTTTTGGTAGCTAAACAACTTCACGCTGAAATGTTAGGTTGAATTATTTTAAACCTATTCCATTCTTACGAAGATTCTTTGTTTCAAATGAAAATTGGATAAAAATGAGGTCTTTCCCACAATGTGATTGTTCCATTCACACAAGCCCGTGATTAACATTCAGCGCGGCGCAGTGGCGACGCTCTTTAATGGTTTCAATTGTGCAGAAAATTTTATTGCATTCAATGAATCTACGGAGGTATTCCGCCACGGGCGCGGCCCTTTCAAACCTCACCTTTATCGATTTGAGCTCCGAATATTATTCTTGCATTCAAATAAGGCCGTGACATTTCGATGGCTATTATTTTCTCTTTGGTGCTTTTTTAACTTTCAGTCATTGATTGGTCGTCTGGAAGTTTCTGTAACCTCTAACATTTTGAAATATGTTTGTTCTTGTGATTTTATTAAGTACTAATGTTTAACTAACCTACTATCTAGCTACGGAAAACATCGTAATATTATTAGATTACCCCGAACACGGCATTGACATGACACACAATTTTGGGACGGAAGTAAACCGGACGGTTAATTGAATCAATTTTGTAAATCATGTTATGTATGTCCTTTTATCATAATTTTGTAAAACGTTATTGTACGTTAAACTTACCTACTGAGCTCGTCTATTATATAAAACTACGAACTTAGCTTATCGCCATCCCAGTGCACTGCTCAACTTTAACATGCAGAAAGCTAAGATGAAAAAGAGCAGTCGGCGAAGTTTTATGCTTTCGACATCCAAGTTCAATGGTATGGTAAGCCATTCTAAAGTAATTTATTACAAGATAAAACTTCGAATAAACTCATCTGGAGCGGCCTCAAATAATGCAAACGTGTGAAACTATAAAAAAAGTGTGTTAGGTTGAAAATTGCAAATACTAGCCTCATTTTTAGTTCAACCTAGAACCAGCTGTTCGCTCTGAGTAGAAGAGATTAGAGGTATTATTTTACGCAAGCTGGCGCTCGTGGCTTTGTCGTCGACTCAGTTTTGAGTTCAATTCTTAAAATATTTAATTTAAGTAAAAATGTTTAGGAATGTTAGTTATGTAGCGGTCTGATAGCTGCCCTGGATTCGTTTCGAAACTATTTTAAAACTAAGTATACCTAAGTAAATATTTTCGTTATGCTTCTACTAAAAATATAATAAAATGGATTAGGACAAAAGGCCCAACACGCTTGAAACAAAACAGATTGAATTCTATTCGCTGAATCAGGACCCTCCAACCTCTGGCACCTTTCTCTATTTAAGTTTGTGTATTGTATTAACCAGTATCTGTAATTAGATGTCGAAATGGCAAATGACAAACAAATTTTCTCTCAATTTTCAACTTTTTTTTATCGTCAAACTATAAGTAATATACCTAAAAGTACTTTTTGATTTTATATATTCGAAGTAGTCCGTTCACATGTTTTATACTTATCCTAGTTATACAGGGAAACCTATTATTAGCCATACAATGCTGTAACATACATACAATATGTAACGCAGTTCGTTGCCTAAATAAAGAAAATAAAATAAAATAAAGATTTATGAATCACAATCCGTATATTCACTACTATTTGATCGACTATAGAAACCGTCAAAAAACTTAGGCAAACATGGATGACCAAAATGTTCAACAGGAAAGAAAAAGAATGTAAAAGTGTCGTGGAGGTTCCCGTCGCGTCGTGTCGACAGTGGCGCCGCTGGGCCAACACTGACCATCACTCTATTGTTCTAGAAAGTTTAGTTTTGTTGCCCCCAAACAACGAGGACACTTCTCAACAAAACAGACGGTCTGTTAAAAGCCTTGTTTGTGATGTGTATCGCGCTTTATTCTATATTTACTTCAGACATTTTCTGAAGGAGCTCTCTTTTTTTGGCGAGTTGAAAGTAAATGAGCGCATTGAGATTTATTTATGCTTTTTTTTTTTCAATGGTATTACGTAAATGGGAAGTCTCAATCTCAAATTGAATGTGTTAGGATTGTTTAATTCTATATCGCTTTTTAGCCAGGGATAGTTTCATTCTAATTTCAGTATCGCTGTAAAAAAATAATTTGCCAAACAATAATAGCTTTTATTGGCTTCCAAACAAAAAAGTAGTCTATTGAAACGAGCGACGTAAGAGAGAATATGAGATCTTCTTTAGAATTGTCGGTATTATTTATTGCGATACAAAAAGAAGATCCTTCTCGATTTCCAGTTTAGCAGTTAGAGCACAGACGAGTCTGTTATTCAGATGACTGAATACTTTGAATTTAATAGTCGACTTGACTGACTATTTAGAACGATTCCCTTTCTTAAAATAAGATTGATAACTAAATCGTATAACACGAACCATAGAGTTCAAAATTCGATAACAAAACCGATGTTCCTGAAAATATTTTTACTTTATCTCGTCCTTATTCCTTTCTCCGCCAGTATATTGTAAAAGAGTATTCAGCACTGCCGCAAAAATTCCAAAACTTGGCGAAGGTTATAAAAGAATGTAACTTAATAACATTCTTGGGTGAGCCACGTACCGAGGCTCGACTGAAAGATTGTTCACGGTTCCATGTCAGCACGTGCCTTAGATCCCTTTCGCTCAATATTATAAAGACGTGAATACAAGTCCAGTCCAGTTATTTCTATCTCAGATCTAGGGATCTGGGGCCAGACTTGTTAGAACTCACTTGTCAATTTACTGGAGAGAAATCAAATTCCTTGAGGCTAACAGAACTAAATTCCAGGATCGAAAACAATTTTACTTTCGGCGCTATAGAAAAGTAAAGCAAATATTTTTTCTTTGCAAATCCAGTTATGGTAAGGTTGGTTAGATATAAAGGTCGAGTAATCTTTTTACAGTTAAAATGTCACAGTTGTACATTTCAAAAGAGGGTTTACAGTAGAACAATAACGTGGTGCTATTAAATGTAGCATAAATACTTCAGGAACCGCGGGCTACGTCTGCCAAAACAATTTTTCATACGTACTGACCGGCAAAAAGAGTTCCGCAACGGATTATAAAATGCAACCGGCTCAAAATTCTTGCGGAGCCATTGCCCGGAAGCATCTCACTAGTATTAAAGGCCTGTTAATGAGGCTGGGAGCGGCTCTTGAATTTTTTTTCCCACTTCCTTAACATCAAAAGTTCCCCTTTGCGAAACGCTAACGAGAATTTCCATGTTAATTGCCCCGCGTTTCCGGAATATATAATTGCATATATTGTTTCTCTTGTTTCAACGACGGGAAGTGGGAAGAGATTTTGCGATTATTTGTGTTCTCTAATTAGACTCGAGATAAGAAAACTCTTGCCCAAAACAATTGGAAGAACTTAATTGAGCGTTACGTGGGATACGGAAGTGACAACGATTGTGTGTTCGTCCCTTTAGTGAGTTATCGGTCTCACACCTAATAGAAATACTTAGCATATGATTTACCTTATGTATTGTTGTTTACCAGGAAAATGTTCGATTTAATCAACAACTTTACAATTGCTTTGCTTTAATTTACATAGCTTATCGACGGCGACGTTTCATTCAATACAGTTATTGAAAATACAGGAAAAAGAAGAAACGCAAATATTATTCTTAAATTATCCTTAAAATATAATTTTATTTACTAACTTTAAACAAGCAAACTCCAACTATGCATTAGTAATCGAAGTCTAAATTGAAAATAATATTCTGTTGTTCGTTACAACATCAATGGATAATATTTTCCGTACCGCTACAATATGTTTAAACAAAACATAACGAGTGATTAAAACAAAAACAACAACGTAATACAAACATATTTAAAATAGCTTTACGTTACCTCCGGCAAATTGTTATAAGCTAGCTTTGCCCGCGGCAATTGATGTTTTTCATTAAATACGGTTAAGTAGTTTTCTGTGTAAAAGTTGTCAATTTACTGTCAGATATAAAAACGTCAACTGGCTCGTTGGTCTACTGCTCAGCATGATATCCAGGGTTCGATCCCCAGGTCAGTCAGTGTTATTGAGATTTTCTTTCAAGAATTTATCAGTAGCAGCCCGGAGTCTGAATTTGTTCCCGGTAATAAGCTCGGCCCCCATTACATGGGACTTTAACATGACTGGGGAAACATGGATGTACTACACCTCTGCCTAACGCTTCGGAAAAATAGGCGTGATGTTGTGTTATGACTGTGTCAAAACGTCGGAAAAAATACGAGCTGACAAAATGCTAGAGCGAAGCGCTAGTAAAAAACTTGTGTTGACCCGTGTTGATAGGTATCTAGAAGGAATCCTTTACCTTTTAGGCCCTTAAATTGCTCTGCAATATTATAAGCTGTCACTATGTCAACTTTAATTTAACGGTATAGTAGGTTTGAGGTGATCCGTTTATAAACAAGCGGTCAAACCATCATGTTCTAAAAATGCTCATAATTCATTCAATCAGTATTTTCAATTTACTAGCACGAAAAGTGTACAGTTTTATTACATTATGTAACAATAATTGTATAGTTTTTAATGAGTGTAGATTTTAGTTCTATTATATTGATTCTTTGTTTTGACCTAAAAATCTATTCAACAATAGTAGTCAACAGATAACAAACTTTAATAAAATCAGAATCAACACATTTGGCTGTCGCGCTCGCGATCACAGTCGTGGCAACAAGGGCGTCGTTGTTCTTTTGGTTATCACTTGTTCCATACAATTGTTGGATTCATAGATTATTTATTGTACATAGTTTCGGGTTTTTATATATATTTTTGTAATTTTTACTATTATTTTTATTATTTTATTTGTTTTTGTAATCCCCTTGTGGGATTTATCTAAGTCCGTAGGTGTGTCCGTGGCATCACAGTCTGTAGGCCCTATCAGAATACCAGTGCGGTGGTTTTTTTTTTAAATATCGCCGTATTATGCTGATATAGGGGCCTTTTTGGCCTCGCACAGGTCGTTATTATTTAGTTAGTTTTTAATATGCTCCTTTTTTTTTACTTTACTGTTTGTATTTTCTGTGCGTGTCCCAAATAAAATATCTTTCTTTCTTTTCTTTTTCCGATTTCGAAACATGCACGTCCCACAATCATTCCAATTTCATTTTCGTGACACTGAGCTACACGTGTTACACCATTAGAAGCCTGGCCTTAATACTGCACAAGTGTTACTAATGACAGAATGCATGTTCACAATACTTCTTCTCTGAAGATTTATCAGTTACAAGCGACCCACCCCTGTTTCGCACGGTTTTTAAGACTTGACAAACACATCGAGATTTCTTTGTTATATACAAGTTTAATACTAATGTACCTATTATACACATGAACCTTCCGGAATAAATTATCTAAGTTATTGTGAGAACTACATCAAAATCCATTGCGTTGTTTAGAACTTAGCGGTCATACAGACAGACATGAATAGTGACAGCAGACTGAACATGTCAGGGGGCCTACCACCACCTCTTTAAGCAGTATTATTTTAATGTTACTTCAGTGGGGGAAAGAGATGGAGCAATACGTCCTGTAGAGCTTCATCTCTTTCCCACACTAAAGTAATATTAAAACAATACTGCTTAAAGAGGTGGTGGTAGGCCCCCTGTTCATTACTTACGCCTGTTTTTATAGCAAAGCTTATATGAATGCCAATATGTTAATTATTATACTAATAGTGTTTACTATGTAGGTCATTCGTGTACTACGTACCTATTTATGTTTGAGTAGTCAATGACGCCTACTCAAATGTCTTGCTAAAGTGATGTTTTGCGTAAGGTCGTTGAAATCTAGACATTTCATCGACCTAGGTGTGAGCTAGATGGAAACGTATGATTGCCGATGACTGATAATATGTACCAGCACACAACGACCTAATTCGGTCCTACCTACATTTTTATAATTTAATCTGTACTAAGTGTAATTGAAATACCTAACTGAAAACGGGTCATTGTACTTCATCATTTCTAAACAACTTTTACTAAGTAGAAAACCTGAAATCGGGTAAAAACTAATAATCTGTTCCCATTTTGTCGAGGTACGCGAACATAAATGTATGAAGCAGCTGATTTACATAATAAGGAGTACAATGACCCCTTTTCAGTTATTTCAATTACACCTTGTAGGTATAATAAACTCTATTTTCGTTTGATTTTGCTTTTCAGATTGACCTTTTCCAGATTTGTAAACGAAAATTGATTTAACATTTCAAGGCTCTCCCCACTTAGAAAATAAAAAGTAAAATAATCTTGAAATCTTCTTTAAAAAATTCTTATTTACCATTCAGTATAAAAAACAAAATTTAACAAAAAGAATACCAAAATAGACCGCTATCATATTTAATTTAACAAAAATAGCAATCTTCTGAAACGATTTTAAAATGTACCTCAGCTTTATTGTAATTTTTTTATCGTCGTTAAAGTTTTTTATCATTTGACTTGGATCTTGTGAAAATGACATGCATTCTCATGGCTGCCCAATAGTGGCATTGATCGATCGAATTGAATCGATCCATATTATGAGTGTAATTGGGAGAATACAGTGGCCACAACCACATTGATCTACCCTTTGGATGATTATTTTGCCCAGTAGCTGGGTTGTGTCGGTCAAATGTACAAGTAGTTCAAAAAAAGCTGATGGTTGATGGCTTATAGCACGTATTTTGTTCAAACACTTTAAATCTACGTCACCGTACCTCAAATTCTTAGTAGCCACAAACTTCGGCGCTTACAAAGGGCGAAAGGTAATTATAAAAATACTTTAGTAAAAGCCAGACTCGACGGCGGATAATGTCATACCGATAAGACGAAAACTTTAAATCGTTTGTCAAGAAAACATTTCAAATTGTGGCGAAAGTAGGTACTTTTAATTCTCCTCTCGAGTATTTCGAGACGAAATGTTGGGTTAGTGACCTTTGCTGCATCTATTATTTTAATAATTGAAAAGAAAGAATCATATTGTTGTCATTAAATAAAGTCTATTCCATGTTCATTTTGTTTTTCATGATGAATGATATAAAGTGAGCGTTTTTATCATTGGTTCTGATCAAGTTTGAAAAACGATATAAAAAATATAAATTGTGTGACTAATGTGGATATAGTTTCTCAATTGTACTAGGCTATCGTTCAATTGACAACATCTTTCAGCCATTCCTTCTTCTTACATCAAAAGCAACAGCTATTTATCCAGTTTATTGGAATATAAAATGAGCAACTCAATGTTTGCGTGTGAAATTATGTCGAAAAGTAAACTGCGGATCTGTTATTTTTAATCCCGATCCGTTGACATGGACAACAAAACTGCGAACTATTGTTGACTGAAGGTTCAGGTGCTGTTAGCCTACTGTTGAGTTGTGAAATGTTAAGGTGAGCGACAACCTTTACACCAACAATAGTTAAACAACCACGACAGATTGCGGAAATAAGATTAGATTCGATAGACGAATGATTCGGCCTTTGTATTGTAGCACTTCCTTCCTTGTTTATTTTCTGTACGATATTAGTTTTACGAAAAGTTGATCTGTGTTTCTATTATTCACCAAGTTGAGGATAAAACTTGACAAAGAGATTTATAAATGGGTGTGTTGATTTGTTGATACATATTTTATTTTATTTCCCTTTATTGGTCAACAAACTATTGTTTACACCTTAAATAGTTGAAGTAATATCTAATATAATCTAAGGTTAGTGGAACAATTTCTTACAGGTTAGCACCGCATGCCCCATTAAAATATTAGGTGTGCCACAAGCACTAAACTATGAAATTAATATATAATAACTAAAATTAGCAAGTTTAGATTAAAATAAAATAAATATACGTGATGGAATATGAAACTAATATAAACAGCAGAAGAAAAAATCAATAGAATAAAACAACCGACAAGAGAATCGAGAAAAAAATAAATTAAAATTAAGTTAAAAAATTAAATATTACTAGTAGTTGTTCTATGAAACTTGCCATATGAGTCAAAATGCACGTCAACAAGATCGCTGGAGCCATTTAACAATTTGCAAAGACGAGGAACGACAGAGTTTGCACCAAGTATTGTTCTGCGGAGTGGAGGGCATAAAGGAGTAATAGGAGCACAAGAGAGTCTAGCAGGGGCCCGAAACTGAAAATTGGATAATAAAAGGGGACAATCAATTTTGCATCGGAGGAGCTTAAATAGGAATAAGGATTCAATGATTATTGTACGTTTCTCCAATGAGACCATCTTAAAATAAGATAGTCGGGCTTCATATGATCGTATCTTTTTTTGCATTTCCGCTGGCATAGGCCAGATGCCAGAGGAATCTCTTTTGTATTCGCTCCAGTCGAAGGATTTACGTGGAGTAATGAGGTCTCCAAATTGTACTGCAGTATTCTAGGATACTACGAACGATACAGTTGTACAACAAGATCTTAAAAACAGCAACATTCCTTACAACTTGATCAGCATTTTAGAAGCCCTTTTATGACGCCGGCAACATGAGATACAAATGTCAAGGTGTTGTCAAAAATAACTCCTAAGTCACTTATTTGATCCACCTCTTGGATAATGTTAGGGCCCACATGATATACACTAGCCGTAAATTTCTGTATCCGGGTGTATTTCACGTGGTAGCACTTTTTTACGTTTAAGCTCATTTCATTATCGTTACACCATTGAACTAACGAGTCTAAATCCCTCTGAAGTAATGTTTTATCGTTTTAAAATTCGATTATCCTAGAGAATTTAAGGTCGTCTGCATACATATAACATTCTGAGAATCTTAGGCAGTGCGGGATATCGTTAAAAAAAACATTAAATAGAACCGGTTCAACATTTGAGCCCTGGGGAACCCCTGACGACGTCTTGTAGGTTCCAGATTGGAAACCATTAACTTCAACAAAGAAGAAACGATTTTTGAGATAAGACTTTAGCCAATTGTAGAGTGTACCGGTGATTCCATACGCGGATAACATCGACGGAAGTATAAGGTGAGGCACACGGTCAAAGGCTTTGCTAAAGTCTGTGTAAATCACGTCAATCTGCTTGCCACAATCGATTGCATCCGATAAGATTTCTGTAAAAGTCGCTTTGTGCAAGTAGACCTATAAACCCACGAAACCATGCTGAGAATAGCTCAAATAAAGTTTGAAGTGTGCCTGAATATATGGACAAACTAAAGATTCGAAAACCTTCGCAAAAATTGACAAGATAGAGATAGGTCTATAATTTAGGATGCTGTCCTTCTCATCACTCTTATGAATTGGAATAACTTTTGCTTTTTTCCATAAGTCAGGGAAGATACCTGAGCTAAGAGATTTGTTAATGATCAGTGTTGAAGGGGAAACCAAAGCGGGGGCACACTTTAAAGAAATATTGGTGGAATACCATCAGGGCCAGCGCCTTTAAGAAGATCCAATAATTTAAACTTGTTTAGCAGGCTCTCGCGATCAATCACAGGTGCCGTTAGTGGTAGACTGTTATTCTTCATATTATAAATAAAATCGAACTCCGGTTCACTATGGGTCGCATTCGCATCGCTAAACGCTGAGGAAAAATTTGAAGCAAACATTTCACATATTTGTGAACCATCAGATGTAAATAAGGTTTCGTTAGTCATTGTAGCAGGAAAAGAACTACAGCTTCCTTTTTTATCCTAAATGTACGACCAGAAGCGGTTCAGATTTTTGGTGATTTCATTTTCTATGTCTTTTATGTAATCATTATAAAAGTAACTATCAATAGCTAATTTGGAACAACGTTTTCCTAGTAATTTGAGTTCGAGTTCATCCCTAGGGTTCCTATAGATTTTGTAACGAGTTTTTTTTTTCCTTTTCTTTCAAAGCTATTATCTAACTTTTATTGAATCAAGAAGGATATTTCTTATATTTAAAGGCTTACATATCGCTAAGAATAACCGTGCTTTGCAAAACATTGGTTATAGAGAACTGAAATAACTAACAGAGTGCTTATCACAGTAATATAGGAACAAAGGGAGTATAGTTGCTGAGAATTCCCCTGAAGTAATTCTTTGAATAAATCAATAAGAAGAGGGCAGGGAGCAACAAGAACAAAGTAGATTTACCGAAGAGGTGTAACGTTACGTTTAGCTTCGTGGAGGAGTTAAACGTGACAGTAAAAATAAATGTAAAAAAAAGATATTAAGATTAAAGATTATTTTAAGAAGTTGAGGCACAGCTTCACAGGACGAGGAATGCTCGGGAGGCGGGATCAGGTAGACGGGCAGGCAGGCAGTCGGACAGCGTGAAGGAGCTGGGCTGCGGCGCCACACGGAGTAGCTTTATCCACCCTGTCGCACGGAGAGAAGGGTGTGAGAGTTTGTAAATAGCGGAGGCGCTTCGTGGCGCCTCACGCTAGCGGGAGGACCGTGTCAGCGTCGCACGTGACGGCGGAGGCTTCTCCCGGATGGTAACGTCGTCTGGCGTTACGCCGCTTAACGTCGGCGGCCTCTTTTGTGTGCGTGTATTCGTGGCGTCTTATACCACGTGATTAAAGTTCGTTTGTAATCTGAGTAGACGCCTCCTACAGGGGTAGACTAGAGGGTCGGACAAATGATACACAGTATTAAACGCACAAAATGTTTAATGTCAGAGACCACTAAATATCGACAGTTTAGGTTAAACACGTATAATTACGCTATATACACGCGCGCAAGTTAGTTATATGGAACTCAAGTTCGAGTAGCTAACCGTATAAAAAAATAGACAAGTAGCAGAAAAACAAAGGCTTCACCAAAAGCCAAGACAAGACTGAAAAATTTGAAGGCCTTTTTTATCGTTCTGTGCCATATGTTAATATTTCAAACATATCAAGTTCTTACTTAATTTAATGATGGCCAGAATTAATCAGAACGGTTTACAGAGGGAAAATCCTACACCTGCCCTTATTGCGAAGGTTACAGTATATTCACCAGCTTTATAAGAGGTCTAGAATAAGATAAAGTGTACTTGTCCATGGTACGTTATGTCTGTGGTTTAAAAAAATAAATTAGACAGATGACAGCATATAATGACAATGTCGGAATATAAAATATTCTATGATTTTTTACAAAAAGGAAAGTTAAAAGTATAAAATAGGTTTTGGATGCTAAAACAATCAGAGATTATTAAAAATATGCTTTTCAGAGGTACAACTTTAAAGAATATACAAAAAGAAAGTTACATGAGTGACATTGGATTTCAATAGTTCAAAAGTTGGTTTGTTTAGTATAATAATGAATAACATATACGATTAAATTATGTGGTTCTGCACGGCAGAACACCACAAAGGGGCAATTAATGCTTATTTCAATAGTAACAAAAAGCTTACAGTAAAAAGTTAAAAGTACTAAAGTATTCAATCAAACTGAGGCAAGGACGGGAAAAAACTAAAATAAAAATCACAACTTCTGAAAACTTTTGAAAGGATAGTAATGATGAATGAATAACGTCCTTCCAGTGTAAAAACGATGAAGCTTCATGAAAGGGAAAAGTATAATAACCCTTTTTATTCTATTTCTGTAGTTGCTTTTAATGTACTATACCACTTTTTTGTACTCTAGTTTAAAGGACCTTATCTATCACCCACACCATCAAGCTTACATCAATCTCATTATATATTTCCCGAACTGTTGATAACACACCCAGCTACTTCAATTTCACACCTGTCTGGCAGTAATCAAAATGTATTACATACCCGTCTATAACATTAGATAGATTACCCATTTACATATATATGGTATTTAGATACAGAATTAACTGAGTAGATTACACATAACATTCCTATGTATAAATCCTTCGAATTCTCATGTATATAAGCCGTCGAACGTCACCTTATACAAAGTACTTTAGAGGCATGAGGAACAGGGTGTAAAGTTCACTCATCCTCATTAGAAAAGGGAGGATCCTCCGACCTGACGGGTGTCGTGTCTGGCGGGCAACTGCTCAATGGTTAAAGTCGGGAGCTTGTATATATGTCGATCGCGTGGTAAACTCTAATCGCGCGATGCAGGATTTGTGTGAAGGCAGGATGTTGTGTGACGACAGGTTTTTCATGCGTAGTTCGCATGTGGCGATTGAGATGCGGCCACAGTACTTATGGGATTTATGACATACTTAAATACATAAACTGACGAGTTTTTCCCATGGACCCCATGGGACGAAGTCGTGAAAGTCGTCATACCCATGCAGAAACTACAGAACGCCACCTGCTACGATCCTTACATACATCTGGGGGTCTAATCCCTAAGCGAAATCCGTGGTTTTGACCGAAGTTACGGACACTGTCCTCCCCGTCTCACTCACGGTATGTCGGTAAGTGAGACGGAGAACAAAGTGCCCGTAACTTCGGCCGAAACAACGAATCTCGCTTTGGGACTAGAACCCCACGTCATATCCGTTCATACATCTGATCACATACGCACGCCGGCTTTATAAATATCATTTTTTTTTTAATGAGAAGTTAAGAATCACTTCATTATAAACTCTTTAAGGACTTAACAACATAATTGTAACCTGTTAATAAAACTTATTCAAAGTTGGCACAATTGAGTGATCCTGTAGAAATCTGGTATACCCTACCAACAGGAAGACAAATTGATAAGAAACCTCTCGATGTAAAGTCTCACTAAAAGTTTGTTAATTAATTACTTTCCCCTCGCACACCTTTAACGAATAAACGTTGTTTTGGATTCGCGTTGTGATGAATGACTTAAGTATAAATTAAAGCAATTAGAGAATTTCCGAAACCTCTTGAAGTTGTCAAAGTCTTCGAATTAATTAATAAATCTTGAAATCTGATTAAGGAACGTTTGCCGGCGGTGTTTAAGGCACGACGTTAATAAACAAACCTTTTATTAATTCGTAACGTTCAACGCGACGCTACTTATCTTGTTGACGCAATTTTGCGTTCTAATTAACAATAAAGAATGATTTCAGCAGCATTTTCAATTTTGTACGAAGCAATTAAACACATTTTTTTAAATGTATACACACTTTTAAGACCCCATTATTTTGTTTTAGACAGTAAAAAATGAACAAAACTAACGAGATATAACTGAGTTTATTATGTTGAGAAACAGTCCTTATTTCTTAAATTTATTCCCAAGGTTAGGATAAGTCCCCTCTTTGAGGAGTGGCTAGAGTGGCGCCGCGGCGTCCTCACCTTCCGCCTAACGCAGGTCCTAACCGGACATGGTTGTTTCGGGAGGTTCTTGTTTCGTATCAGGCGGGAGGAAACTCCTGGGTGTCATCACTGCGTGGATCGCCCGGAGGACACGGTGGAGCATACGGTGGAGGTCTGCCCGGCTTGGGCAGAGCATCGCCGTGTCCTCGTGGAGGCGATCGGTGGCGGGGATCTCTCGCGTCCAGCCCTGGTCCAGGCCATGGTACGGAGCGAGAGGGCATGGGAGGCCGTCACCTCCTTCTGCGAAGCAGTAATGCTCGCGAAGGAGGAGGTAAAACGCGTGAGGGAGAGGCAAATTTCGCGCCCTCACGCCCCTAGCCGCCGCAGGAGACGTCCTGGGCGTCGGGAATCGCAGGCCGATTCCCGGCCACCGTAGGCTCGGGCTTGCGAACGGTGAACAATGGGTAGCTCGCCGTCCGATAAGGACCAGGCCCGGGTCGACGGCGCGTTGTGTTCCACGCGCGCCTCAAAGAGATGTCAGCAAGTGAAGGGGTCCGATAGGACCGATGCCTGCTGGGGTTGCGGGAAAGTCCGAAAGGGATAACGTGGCCCTGGCAACGTACAGGCAACTGAAGGAATACGGGTGGGTTTTAGTCAGTAAGAGTCTGACACGCCCTCCCGCTCCACCCAGAGCGGGAGAAGTTATTTGATAATTTCCCAAACATAAAAAAAAAAAGTATAAGTACTGTTTAAAGCTCTGTGTTCTGAGTAAAGGAAAAGTTACGAAAATCTACTGTAGTGTTGGCGAAGCGGCTTTTGTGCTTTCAGTCGCAAGTGCCTACGTTTCCCGCATTATGAGAAATAGGAATTTAGAAGCTATTAATCTTTAAATAAAGTCTGACTTTTAGTTTCATTCAAGGGATCTTAATCACGCCAAAAACCTTGCTGAATGCTGGTATCAAAGTTACCTACTAATTTAATTTTAAGGTCTGTAAATAGATGCACATTACTTATACCTGTAAACACACGGAACAACTTAATCATCAAACAAATAATCCTAAAACAATATACGCAACACATTATTTAAAACGACATTTACTAAAATGCTAACACACAAATAAATCCGTCGCCGGGGCTCATCATCACGCGAACAAAACGCAAATCTAAGTAACGACGCACACTGTAGGAATAATCGTCAGGACGCGTATTTAAATAAGCATGCGTTACGCGCTCAGAGTAAACACATTTTTCCTAATAAACGTTATTCTGGCTGCGGCTTACGGGGCAATGTTTTGTAAAGCCAGCGCTGGCTAAATGGCCCATTGCGGCCCGAATGCGGATTTCTGCTGTATTAGCCTAATAGCATTCTACTTCTTCAATTCTCATTTATTGCCGGTTCTTAGCAATTAATTCGGTTTTCATTACGTTGTCAGCTTATATTAAAATAACGGGGACGTTAAGAGATCTTGTTCTGTCTAGGACCCTCAAAATATCTTAATTTTGTGTAATTAAATTTCGTTTCTATATAATCTTTTACTATTAAATTAAACCTACGCTCTCAAAATTCTAGTATAATGTGTATAATTAGTTTGCGTGAAATTTCTTTTCTCGGAAAATGTTAAAAATTATTTAAGTTATTTACTTAGAAAACCCTACATAAAGTGTTTAAGATATCATCAAACTGCTCACATTCCAATATTGTAACTTTCGTAAAACACATTCTTATTGTCGACGATGCCTAGATTCAAATTTGAACGAAGCCTAGAAACTACTCCGGTAACTAGTAATCAAAACGCTATGTCCAAACACGTGAGTACAGCCGTAAACAATCATATGCAGTTCACTCGATCTCCGTAATAAGAGTACTCATATGAAGCCTATGTAAATTTACATTGTGTAGAGAATTCAATTGTAGAAGCCATCAAAGGGCGGTAGTCCCGTTACAGGAGTAAACATCGTACGCTTACGTAAAGTGTATCTTCCTTGAACATGGTTGCTGTTTTGTTCAACAGAATAATGTCACAATATAATAGGTTGGGGAAAAAGTTTCTTCGTATTTTTTAAGAAAATTCAAAACATTTTTTAACATAGTATGTTTACATTTAACTAAAGTATGTAGGTACCATTTTGTTCGATAACTTTTTGCCATCTTGTAGGTAGGGACATGATCCCATTGCTATAGAAATTTTGGGACTTCTGATCAAAATACCGCGACAAGTGGTTTTGGCAGTCCTCCCGTGATGTTAACCTGACACTGCCTAAAGAATTCTGAAGAGACCGAAACAGGTGGAAATCTGAAGGTGCAAGGTCAGGACTATACGGCGGATGCATTAACACCTCCCAGCCAAACTCTCTTAATTTTTGCTGAGTGGCTAAAGATGTGTGAGGTCTAGCGTTATCATGATGAAAAACCACACCCCTTCTGTTGATTAATTCCGGCCGCTTTCTCTCAACTTCTTGCTTTAATCTCATCAGTTGTTCGCAGTAGAGTTCAGAATCGATGGTCCTGCCTGGTGGTAACAGCTCATAATGAATAATGCCCTTCCAATCCCACCACACACACAGCATCACCTTGTTGCGAGTTAACCCGGGTTTTGCCACAGTCTGTGAAGCCTGACCGGCCTTTGACCACGACCTTTTTCGCACGTTCTTGTCGTACGTGATCCACTTTTCATCACCAGTTATCAGCTTCTTCAAAAATGGTTCGGTTTCATTACGTCGTAATAAAGAATCACAAATGAGTACACGGTTCATTAGGTTTCTTTCAGTGAGCTCGTGAGGTACCCAAATATCGAGCTTTTTTGTGTACCCAGTTTTTTTCAAATGCGCCAAAACTGTTTTGTGGTCAATTCCCAGTTCTTCAGCTACGTCGTAACTACTAATATGCCGATCTTGCTCCACTTTTTCAAAAATGGCATCCATTTTATCCGTAATAGGGCGACCAGAGCGACGTGCATCTTTGACATCAAAATTTCCGGATTGAAAACGCTTAAACCAAATTTGTGCTACTCTCACAGACACTGCACTAGGTCCATAAACATCGCAAATTTTTTTCGCGGCTTGCGTTGCATTTTTACCTTTTTTGTAGTAAAATTTTAAAATGTATCGAATTTCTTCATTAGATTCACTCATCTTGACAGTACGAAAAACAAATAAAAATCACACATTTTCCTAATTTGAATTTGGAATTATGTTCTTTAAAATTTAAACTTTCAATGATACCAAAACCAGCCAGATACACATAGTATAGCCAAAGAGATTTTATTACAAGTTCATACATACTATAATGCGAAAAGACTTTTTCCCCAACCTAAAATAGGTACAGAAGGCTCTATACAACGATTGAAAATACACAGCCAAAGGGCGAGGCCACAACACTGCGTTACGGCGTCGTATCGCAAAAACGACGTCGGACAGCAATACAATGCGTATCTCGAATGTCGTAGATTTTTACGATGCGACGCCGCAACGCAGTGATGTGGCCTCGCCCATAGACGTACACCGATCTCGAAGGAAACCCGTCGCGAGTGCGTTGTACTCGCTGTACGCGAAGCGTGTCTGTGTGTGTGCGTTTTCGCTCGTAGTATTTAGCCGACCTTCTGTACTTATCTATTCTATGATAATGCTTCACGTATAAAATATATTTTGTGAGCAAACGTTACGGAAATAAGGGAAAAAGGAATCGTGGGAATATGATTTATCGTAATGACGGTTTAATTGCTTACTGTTGGTGTATTGTAATATGAACGAAACGTTAAACGACTGTTATTTTTTAATACGTGTGACTCATAGAAAATGTGTTGGATTTGCTTGCTTTTATTAGAATTTAACTGAAGCTAAAGTTTGCCTCCATATCGGACTGGGTGCGAAAACAAGAATATGGAATATTTCTCCTCTTATTTCTCTTTTAACAATATTCTAGCGGCATCTTTAATGATGAAGTAAATTGTCGATACCTTATACTGAACGTGTTCTGGATATTTTTATTGAAATAAGTACTTCATTATTAGTTCTTTATACGTATATTCATTTAAAGACATATTATGTACCTACCAAGTTATATAAAAAATAACGATATTTCGATACAATTCAGAAGTAGTATTATTTTCCTTCTATCCTTCCTTGCCTACAGGGTCAAATAAAATTACTGGCCAAACTCGAAAAAAACAGATTTTTTGATTTTTTTTTTTGGGAGTCGACGACGGCTGGTTAGCTTTATTTCTTGCAGTGTGTGTTGATAAAATATGTGTTATCGTGTTGATATCGATACCCATTACGTCTGTGAAGTTTACAAAAAAAAACTGATTTTTAAACTGATATTTTAAGTTACTACGTAGTGCAGTCACTTAAAACCGCCAAAAAAACGTAATCAAATTAATTTCTTTTGTTTTATCATTTTTAGATATCGATACCCATCACGGCTGCGGAGTTTTGCTACCTAACTTAAGTTGACCCCTGTATATTTGAAAAAATGTGTACGAAAATATGGTGCTATAAAAACACAAAAAGGTTCAAAAATTAATACACACTGCGCGTGTTTGTAATTATTTAAAGAAAAATCCTTCTACGACACATCTCACCCACTCGTAAGTACCTCACTCCGACTCAAAATACTTAGCACGTAGCATAAGCATTTCCTGCATTTTCCCTTCACCTTTCGGAGCTCCAATCTGATAAAAAGGAGGGATACAAGTCACTAATTACACGATGACCGGCTCGTACTTGACCGTTTTTTTGTGCGAGGCGAGGCGACAAGACGGCTAACAAGCGGCTGCATCATTAGGCTCCCGTTCTTAATGAGCGCCGCCTGACCTGAGCACCACGGCTTATGACGTAGCCATGTGTGACGTATATGCTCTTGTAAAGACTATTACATTGTATACTTGAGGAAAAAAGACGATAATACTTATTTAAGTTCCTTTACAACAAGACTGTCTAAATAATATAATGGTCATCAAACAAAAGCCTACGGCGTAGACCTACAGAGAGCGTAAAGACCTACGAAACGCGTAGAACCTACGCTCTTGCTACGACGTCTGTCGCACGTCTGTTGCTACGCAAGCTACTAGGTATTCGTCGAAAACCAATTTTCTAAGACTACAGTGGGTTTTGTTACGCCGTCGGGTTTTTATTATATCATGTTCATTATGAAGTTTCCGAGGTTTATGAAACAGTATATCTTGAGCACGATTTGAAAACCTGCCAATGTTACAATTATTATAATAATATTTTTGATGTAGGCGCCAAGATGATTTTCCCCGAATCATAACGAGTCTTTATCGAAATCTTTTAAGACGATTTCTTCACCTTTAGAAATCTTACAAAATTAAATATTTCTCAGAAAAAAGAACATGCGAAGAGAATAAGTAATACGAGTTGACCTCGAAGACTCAAGATCCCTGACAAACGAGTTTCAATGTGGCTGGAGATAAAGACGCCTCTCAAATATTTTTATGTCAACTAGAAAAGGCTGTTCAGTAATTAACACCTCATCACTTAATGTCGGAGCTTTTAGACTTAGATATTGAACGCTCAACATTTTTTGCTGTCAGAAAGAAAATGAAAAGAACTGTGATGCTGTTGAGTAGATTAGATTAGATGACGTCAATAATTGATTGTTTGGGAGACCTTTTTTTTCGGTTGTGAAATTGGTGTTCTTAAAACCTGAGGGCCCAAACAAGTGGCAATCGCTTTCAAAGCGTTCCTTTCTACAAACACATCACACAATACATTTTTGACTTTTCCAAGGCCCTCTGGATCAGTCAGCTAAGGTAAATGAGGCAAAAAGTTTTCTCTTCTCATAAAATATCTGTCTTACTAAACTAAAATCGTTTTTCATGACTAAATAGACCAACATAAGATCCATCAGCCTGGAAGCTTAACACCTTATTAAGATCTTCCTTAATCGAGTTCCCAATACATTTCCTCCGTCCTTCTGATGTCTCCCAAATAGACTATATTACAGCCGCCATTTCGTGTCCCTCTATAATTGTTGTCTGAATACCTAACCTACTTAGGTTATTACATAACATCACGCCTGTATCCCCAAAGGGATAGACAAACAAGTATGGTACACCTACAGTTGGCCAGTTACGTTTAGGGTATTTTTTTTTTTGGGTGGTTTACCTTTAGGGGTCATGTGCATATAATGGGCACGAATACAAGCTCCGAGCTGCTATTGAGAAATATCTAATTCAAAAACTTAAGAGGGAACAGGGCCTGCGATTCTCCATACAAATGTATTCCCCCTTTTTCTTCCTGAATAATGCCTCTAGAGTAATCATTTTTTTTTCATTAAATCAAGGTCTGCTGTAGACACGTCCCTGTTATTTCCTTTTTTCAACAACTTATCGGTAAAGAAAATATGACCCTCCAAATATTACAAAAAATCCCCATTTTTACAGCCGTGATTAAAGGACTACCAGGCGAATTCGAAAAGTTACAAACTAAAGTACATACTCTTTCTTAAAATTGTAATGTAAAAAATAATTGAATCGGTTCAGTTTTCGAGGAGGAAAAAGGAGAATACGAAACGTCGATCTCGTAAAATTTTTTTGTGATATAATTGGTCTGAGCTGTAGCTATCCCTATCGCACTCTACGGGGGCAGACTTGAGGTAAGTCAACGGCAATAGTTTCTTCAAATATCTATTTTTCAAATTCCTCGCAGACCCTGTTCCCTCTTAATTACACAACTTCATCCTGAAATTGAACCTAGGACCAGGTACCGGGACCAGGATACAGGGTCACATTAAATTACGTTGCGAAACTCCACAATCGTAATGGGTATCGGTATCTAAACATGACATCATACAAAATAACATGAAAATATACGCCACGGTCAATTCTCCAACTGCAAATGAAAATTTTGTAATCAAAAAAACCTTTTCTTTTACTTGTGCTGTGAGACCTTGCTTCTTTTTTTTATTTTGATTTATTTGCTAGTATCAAAATATGTCATATAAATGGCCGTATTTTTTTTATTGCGTTGACTTGAAGCTTGATTTTTTAGAGGTCCAAGGGACCGTAGGCCAACGTATTTAATGTGATTTCGTATTTTCAACTTGATACCTCCACGAGGTCCTGAGAAAAACGGTCTTGACAGACAGACATACGGTCGAACGGACGGACAACGAAGTAATCCTATAAAGGGTCCGTTTTTTTCCTTTTGAGGTACGGTACCATAAAAAAAAATTCAGTATTCCGAAATATTAGCAGCTGTGAGGAATTACAGCTTCATGCAAAGTCAATTATTAATTAACTTCATTTGGGGCTTATGAAAGTTTGACACGAGGCAGGAACGGATGCTCGTATTAAAAAACTTTTTCTCTACTTTAAACATGCAACACCGTTGAATAATTCATGATTTGGCTCGTGTGAAAGGCCAAATTGGAGGAATAAAATATATTATATATATATATAGACAGCATTAGCCATGGAGATCATTTTAATGCAGCACATATTTATAAAACCACTTTTGTAGCTCAGCTCTGGATAGGATTTTTAATTTATCAAACCGTTATTTTCTTTTATCAAATACTTAGTACTACAAAGTTGTTGCTTTCACAAAATAGTAAAAATGAAGCTTTAAAAACCGGCCAAGTGCGTGTCGGACCACGCGCGAAGAAGGGTTCCGTAGTTGGGATGAATTTATCACAAAAACAAACTTAACATTGTTGTTTAAAAACATGTTCTCCCGTACATCGATATATGTACGTCACGGTCAATTCTCCAACTTGCTTCCTGCCAAATTTCATGATTCTAGGTCAACGGGGAGTACCCTATAGGTTTTGATTTATTTGCGAGTATCGAAATATGAAAAAAATGGCAGTATTTTTTATTGCGTTGACTTAGAATCTTGATTTTTAGAGCTCCACGGGGCCGTAGACTTACGTATGAGAAACAGAATCTTGACAGACAGACGGACAACGAAGTAGGTAATCCTATAAAGGTTCCTTTTTTTTCCTTTTGGAGGTACGGAACCCTAATAAAATCCAAGAGCAAGTACCTATCGAACATGTGTAAAAGAGATAATCGAATAAACCTTCGAAGGCAGCTCAATTCTCACAAAGCATGTTTCTCCGCCTACTACATTTATCAGAGACTTGACCCGCTTGTAATAATAGTTGTAATGGCCAGCTCTCTACATGGACATTAAAGCCTCCGACACACTAACCGAGGGTCATAAAACTATCATTCTTCTAATCGGCATACATATACCATCGAAGAACTTCATATCTATACATCGTAAAGACTATTTCTGCTTGCAGCCCTCGGCGGTTATAGAACCGGGGTGGTAACAGAAGTCGTCATTGTGATCACGGGATTTTGTTTCCAAACTTCTTACATATGAAGTTTTTCGATAGTAGCTACATGACAGTTTATGTCAAAGAGCTCTTTGTATTTAAAAAGCAAGTAGGCTGTGAGCGTAAGGCTAGAATGCGTCAGTCTGCTCCCCCCAAACAGCAAAAACTAAAACACAGCCCAAATTAGCTTATTTCTATTTAACAGAACCTAATACCACAGTGGAACCTACACGGTTACAAAGTAAGTACCTAGCTAAAATTAATCTCAACATTTTCATGTAAATGGTTGATGTTGTTTTAGTGGAGTACAATAGAACGGTGTTTGTTTTATATATTTGAATGGTTCATCCGCCTGTGGGGTCACATGTAAAGTGCGTACTTACCCAGTTAATTGGGACATCACTATGCTTCATGTTATTAAGTGCCCAAGGCGTTTGCTAACCTTTGTGGGCCCCATGACAACACACTAATTCGACTGTAATACGTCCTTGTACAACAGCTTTGTGTGCCATGGGAAGTTCGCTTTGACGTGAACATTACTCATTACTATCGTTATAAGTTGTAAATGTGCGCAGTATTAACTTCTCTATCCGTGTTTTTCCGAACTTAAAACAGGATTTCTATGCTGTTATCAACGGAACATAAACATTGAATTCAAATTATTTTATATACGGAAACTTAAAACACGGCTCACAAGTTGAAGCTTAATAAATGTCTTTATATAATATTCAGACATAACTTGAAAGACACTGCCTCCAAATGCTTCATAAAAACCCTGAAGAATTCTTCATTATAAAGACTACTAAGTTGTAACGAAAAATCCAATATTGTACACACGCCAGTACCGAGTTAAGAGCACGTTTTATATTTCAAAAGACTCGACCCCCCGCCGAAACTACCACTTGGTGGGGGGTCGAGTCGAAAAATTTATGAAGTAGACCATTTTTTCCCCAAAATCATGTTATAATGAAAGACAAATGTCCATAATCTTGATAAACTATGTGCTCGGGCAACAGCTAAATTGAATTACAAATTTCGGCCGGAGGTAGGTGAGATATTATGCAAATTGAGTCTTGCCTACAAACATGACATTACGGAACGTTGACGCAATGTTTACTGTGCCAAGGAACTTACGGCTGTAAGAATCAGCATTTAGGCCCAGTTTTGTGTTATAAGTATACACGAATATTGAAATAAAAGGTAACTGCTCTATTCAATAATTGTAGGGAACTATTTTCACGCACTATTTTCGACTAGTTTTACCGTATCAGATACTGTTGAAGCGAAACATGGCCCTTGAGCTCCGTTTTGGTCACGAGTCAAGTGAGTTATGCGGCGACTAAAATAGGACACTATACGTCGTATAGTAGTAACTACCGTGAGAAGAAAGGAAGGAACTTTTTTTTTTATCACGTACTGCTCGAGTGTCCCAAGTTTCGCGGTTGCATTATTTTCAGATCAGTCTCATAAAATTTGTTTTCATACTTAAATGACTTATTCATTTGTTAACATCAAAGAAAACCTAAATGAAACCGTCCACCGCGGTCCACCATACAAGTAGCGTGTTCTTCATAATTTAATAAGTCTGAAATATAAATGAATTGTACACAATTATTAACCAACGCTACACACTGTAGCTCGCAATAAATCATTTTAATGAAACGAGTAAAATTTTGTTCATTCTCGTAATATTTTGCGAAAATTCTTCTAATAAATATTAGGATCAGCGACGAAATATTACGTCCATAATCACTCGGCGCTAGTATAATATCTTTAGGCTGAATAACTAATGATAGGTGCATTTATCTTAGAGGGCTGTGGCTGGGTCACGGGGAAACGATGGGCATTCTTCAAATCGCCACAGATTAAGTAGGCCCCAGAGGAGACGGGAAATTCCTTAAATAATTCTGAAGATTTCTTTTGTGAGAGCAGATTGATTATACCATCCGTATGGAATAATAATTAATTATAAGAGTGTTATTTTCTTCGACTAATCGGTTTCCTCTACGGTTATCGTTTATTTAGGCCAATACAGTCATAAATGTATATTAACTTATTTCCTATAAACTCAAATACAATATTATGTAACAACCACTAATTAATCTGGGTTTAGGTGTGATGCAAATATTTGTAAACTAACGCTCCGCAATTGGAATACACGGTTGAATTAAAACGGGAAATTCAGAAAGTTTCTCACCGCATGCAGTTTCGTGTATCGATCACCGAGCGTGACCACTGTGTTAATACTTTAACACGTAATTACAGACATACGATCCATTCATTTACACTCATTATTCAGTGAAATATTCTTGATAAAGTGCAAGTTGAATAATAGATCCCCTAGATCGGCTTATTTGTTCAATCTGACTTTAAAGGGCGTTTCTTTTATGCTATGTAAGCCGAGCAAAACGTGCTGAATTTCCGCCGCGTAATTTTATAGGCTAGTGTGTCGCTCAGTTATGTCTATTTTACCAAAATTGTATGTAAACGGTCGTTGGACATAAGTTCACACGAGAAATGATCTTGATAAATCATGATAGTTAAAAGATTGTTTAAATGACGTGTGATTGCAATCTAGCCAAAGACTTAACTTGCCAATCCATTAATATTTTTGATACCTACTCGTGAAAATGATAGACAACCATTTTAATGGACGCCATTTTTATTTAAATAAGAATGGCTTACTTTCTTAACTCTAGAAAAGTATTTATTTTTTCTTGTAAGAAAGTTCGTAAATTATAATTTGTGTACAAAATCCGTGTAAGAATGCATGTTAAAACGTGATTGACGTTAGTAATGGAAAGTCGTAAAAAATGTGGAAGTATTCCGTTTAAAGGGCACGAAGTTACACCCACCCACCTGCCCTGCCCTTCAGGTAATCCTGAAGAAAAATACCTTAAAAGAGAATTAACTTTTCAACTTAACAATAAAAAAGCTTAAAAGTTAACAACACATTTCAAGTGAAATAAAAACATTTCGAGTACAGTAAACCGCAAAGCCGATTAAGTCCCCTAAATTTTAGTAGCCAGTATATTGAAGTCCAACTATAATATTGGTTAGAATTATGGGCAATATTGAAGGCGATTAATTTGACACCAGTCTGCCTCTGGACCGTTTTGACCAATAAATTGAGGTTAAACCCCATTGATCTAGCGAATCCCCGGCCATTCACTACGCTTTAGATCCACCCCGTCCGTATGTCTGAGGAGCGGTCAGACCTTGGATGCGAATTTGTAAAGCATGAATATATGCGTTACTGTAACTTGTATGGTATTGGTCTAAAGTCTTAGCTATGGTTGCATACAATTCATGTTGTATATGTACTTAGGTTTATTGATAGCAGCAATAGATAGCATATACTAGATAGATACATAGCTAGATATGTATCTAGCTATGTATTTATCTAGTATATATCTATGTAGCTAATACATAGGAGGCATTAATTTCAGACAGGTCGAAGCAATTAGACGTTTGATCGGTAATTGCAGACTAATTGCATCTTTTGTTTGCCAAATTAGGTAAGCGGAGGTCATTGAACTATAGCATCACACTCAGTCTTAAACGTTTCTCAACGTTGAATGCAACTGCAATGCGTGGGGTACGCATTGCGGTTGCAATCAATCTGCCTAGCCTTTTCCAACTATATTGGGGTCGGCTTCCAGTCTAACCGGATGCAGCTGAATACCAGTATTTTAGCGCCTACCTACGTAGGAGCGACTGCCTATCTGACCTCCACAACCCAGTAACTGGGTAATACGATATTCCTTGGTAAGACTGGTTGTCAGACTTTCGGGCTTCTGACGACCCGTAACGACTGTCAAACGCATTGCGGTTGCATGTCACTTATATTAGGACTTGGTGTAAAGTCTATTGCACGATGAACTTACTTAGAAAACATTTAGCCATGCTAAGCCACTTTAGTTGTTAGGAAAAAAAAACTATCAAAACATAATCTTTATTATTTTACCAGCTACCGCCAGCGGCTTCGCCCGCGTGAAAATCGGTCCAGTAGTTTTTGAGTCTAAAATACAAATCTTTTCTGTTTATAATAATATTAGTGTAGAAGTACGCGTAAGTGCTAGATTAGGTAGTAGGTACATTAGTAATACAAAACACCAAAACGTGTCTTCCCAGCGCTCTAATAAATTCAGTAGGTTCTGCCTTCCTCTGTTCTATAAATGTGGAGTTCATACATCTCCCATACTATCAGATATGAATGTCGAAACGTCGCTCTTATCGGCCACGGAGTAATGCACGATATTTGTCTTACCACTCGTCCCTGTGGTATTCTTCTCTCTATATCAACTTCATTAGAAAATATATTATATTAAGTTAGATCTTACTTAGTTGCTTTAAGTAATAGGGTACGCCTTTTCTTTGGTGGCACAATTTTTATTTTTGTGCTTTTTTTTCGGAGCAGGAAATCTGTCTCTTTCGTTATTACCAGCCATAATTTAACAACTGTGGGCGTACTATGGGTAGTGTTGGTTATTGCGCAATAGAAAAACCGTTTACAGTTCAGATCAAATTATAATTTACTATCAAATTAATGACACTAGCACTAGCAATTCACACACTGTAAGTGCACGACTCAACTATTCAGAATACGCGACAGTTTCTAAACGTGTGCAATGCTTGTAAAACAATTCATAAAGACAAACAATAGTAAAAAAAAACAAGAGTACGGGTATTATATACTCTTATGGGTTTACAACACCAAAATCAATCTATCTGCCTAGCATTTTCCCAACTATTTTCGCAGCTTAATACCTGTATTTTACATGGAGCGACTGCCTATCTGACCTCCAAAACCCAGTTACTGGGTAATACGATACCCCTTGGTAAGACTGGTTGTCAGAATTTCGGGCTGCTGACGACCCGTAACGACTGTCAAAGATCGAAGAATGACAGCTGGGACCAACAGCTTAACGTGCTTTCCGAGGCACGGAGGAGTCTCGGTATGTAAGTAGGTATGTACGATGGTCAGTCATCCACGGACCAACCCGAAGCGTAGCTTAACCTAATGGATCGACCCGTGCAGCTGTTATTACTTAGCCACAAGTTCCACTAACAACAACTGGGTTTACAACACCATACAGCTTATATCATAATAATTAGCCAAGCTTTGTGGTTATTGCCGTTTAGGACCCGCCAATTCAGTGCTTTGTGTGAGTTTACATTTTGATATATTAACTAAGAAAGCAAGAAGTTAGGTTTATACAGCACTAAGTTTTGCCCTTGCCTTCTTCCGCATGGAGATCGGAAATCTTCCTACGGGAACTTACTACCCGGATAAAATTATCCTGTCCTAATCCAGGCCATGGTCTACATGTGTGCCAAATAACATCGAAATTTGCTCAGCCGCTAAGGCGTGAAAATTTTATAGACAGACAGAGTTTCTTTCGCATTTATAATATTATATTATATATATATCTATAAGTTTGTATTAGTGTATAAATAGGCAGCGTGTTCAAATAGGTAACGATATATTTTCTCCAAATACCAGAGTTCATGTAAAATTGCTTTCTGTCTGCTACACAACGAGTTGTTCAACTTTTCACATTATCAACATAGATTACTTTGTATCGTTACTGTAAAAAATACTGAAGCACATTTTTCACAAATACTTTTTTCATGTTTTATGGTTGGTTTAGTATTGGGCCACAAAACCGAAATGTAAGCTATTGAAATTACTATTATCTTATTAGGTCTTCATTAATAGAAATTGTCATAAACCACCTTGAAAACCCACATTAAAACCGAAGTTAACCTAATCTCAACAGTAAAATTAATTAATGTTTCGTTAACTACCTAAATTAGGCCATAAAATGACTGTAATAATAACATTCCATTTTATAGATACTATAACAATTAATCAAACTTTAAAGTAGGTACATAACACTTATATTACACCGCTAATTGCCACGAAAGACCACATAGACATAAAGCATTAAATATCGTGCATAATTACGCGTATTTACAACATTAACCCGACCATTACGAGTCTCCTTGCGTCACCTTCAAATATGTCCTCAAGATCAATATAATATATTAATGTGTCCAACACTTGGGGTGTGGTCACGCAGATAAGATGCCGCAGTGGCGACGTGACCGCAACAAGCCCCTTTATCTTGAGGAAGTAGCCGCGACACGAATTCCCCTCGGCCTGCGTGAAATTATTTCACTCTTGTCGTTCAGAGTGCCACCGCTTTAGGCTGATCGCACTTTAGACGCGAGATTATGCCATCCGAATATTTAGAAACATTTACAAACCAATAACTAGCGAAATGAGGGTGTACATAAGTATGTATGTATGTACATACATACCTCTGCCTAACCCTTCGGGGAAACAAGGCGTGATGTTACTACATATATGTTACAAATCAATGAAATATTTGAGAATGAGTAAACTGACTATGAGTTTCATATTATTTCATTGTGAATAAACATACCAATACCCAAAATTATATTTCCAGACTCGGCGGAAAAAACGGCTGTAACATACATGTTATACAAAAGTATTTAAGATCTCTTAACTCCTTCAAGCATCCAATCGATCGTATCTGAAAAACACAATACATATCGACTTCATTTCTGTCAAATTTGTATTCAATGTGTCCTCAGCCCTATACTGTTTAGAAGATGGACGTCCATGTAGACATGTTCTCATTGTACTTTCAAAGTCAAAGTCATATTTGTGGTTGTTAAGATAGTGCACGCGATATCGTGCTGACAAACGCTATGTATCGCTGATCGATCGCTATGTACGTACATGATATTGACATTGTACTAAGATCGGAATATTAATGTCAAGATAAACTAATATTCGATACTGTTCAGTTCAATTTATTTCACGAAATAGTGGTTTGAGTAAAATGTAGGCACATGTTTCATATTGTTTAAGTTATTTGGGGAAATGTTACCTCATATAGGTAACATTACAAAAAACAAAAAAAACATTTAAAAAATATCAAATGATCTTATATAAATGGTTATTTCAAGCGTCATCTTAACCGAATAACAGTAGCACTTACTAAGTTAAAAAAAAAACGGTAAAGTGCGTATCGGACCACGCACAATGAAGGGTTCCGTAGTTGGGATGAATTTATCCCAAAAACTAGCTTAACATTGTAGTTGAAAAATATGTTAATTCAATCATGTCAATTCTCCAAATACATGATTGAAATCGCAAAAAAAACATGTGATAAAATACAAATTAATGATTTTCGAATTCCTTTACATGTGCTGTGAAACCTTACTTCTTGCCAAATTTCATGATTCTAGGTCAACGGGAAGTACCCTATAGGTTTTGATTTATTTGCGAGTATCAAAATATGTGTCATAAACGGCCGTATTTTTTATTGTGTTGACTTAGAAGCTTGATTTATTTAGTGCTCGAAGGGACCTCAGACCTACGTATTTGATAGTAATTTTAACTTGACACCTCCACGCGTTCCTGAGAAAAAGACAGATAGACCGACAGACAGACAGGCGGACAACGAAGTGATCCTTTAAGACATCCGTTTTTCTTTATGAGGTACGGAACCCTAAAAATCTGTTTCTTAGATGGGCTTTACCAGCCTGTGTGTCTTTTAAATGCCTTACAAGGGCCTATTTGAAATACATTATTAGACTTTTGACTTTTTTTAAGAAAACTACCTGAACAACCTAGTATACAAATATTAGGTCTTTACCTATGAAATTGCCGTTCTGCAGTACTGGCCATTTCAAATCAAAATAATTTTTGTTTGGCTAAGAATTCTAATTTCAAATTAATTTTATTTTAAAAACATGTTTTTTTTTGTTCCAAAAGTAGTCATTTGTTTATTGATTAGTGTTACATTTTCATCACATTTCAATCTTTTTCGTCATCATGGATACGTTAAAAATTCGAGTAATTATGGAATATGAGTACCGTCGTGGCAGCAACGCGGCACAAGCGGCACGCAACATCAACGACGTTTACGGAGCTAACACTACAAACCAACGCACCACCTGTTATTGGTTTGCTCGCTTCCGTTCTGGAAATTCCGACCTGAAAAATGAACCTCGCGGTCGTCCGAAGACTTTGGTCGACAATGACGAATTAAAGGCGATTGTGGAAGCTGATGATACACAATCTACGGCTGAATTAGCAGCAGCTTTCAACGTTAGCGTCAACACAATATTGGTCCATTTGCGTCAAATTGATTATGAATTAAAAAAGCTTGACAAATGGGTGCCCCACGAACTCAATGATCGCCAGCGCGAAGTACGCGTCGAGACGTGCCTTGCACTGCTCAACAGACACACAAATGAAGGAATTTTGAACCACATTGTTACCTGCGATGAAAAATGGATTCTGTTTGATAACCGCAAGCGCTCTGCAAGTTGGTTGGATCCTGGTTCAGCACCTAAACAATACCCTAACCGAAAACTTACCCCTAGAAAAGTGATGGTCACTGTTTGGTGGTCTAGCGCCGGTATGATTCATCACAGCTTCTTACCAAACGGGGTGAACATTACTGCAGATGTGTACTGTGAAGAACTAAACACAATGATGGAGAAGCTGGCACATCTCCAACCAGCATTGGTCAATCGCTCGTCTCCGCTGCTCCTGCACGACAACGCGCGACCTCATACTGCACAGCAGACGGTCTCCAATTTGCAAGAACTGGGGTTGGAAGCTCTCCGTCATCCGCCCTACTCACCAGACCTTGCGCCTACAGACTACTACTTTTTCCAGAATTTGGATAACTTCTTGGCGGGAAAAAAATTCAATACCCGAGAGGCAGTACAAAATGCCTTTGAAGAATTTGTTGCCTCCCGTCCAGCTGATTTCTTTAAGAAGGGCATCAATAAACTGCCACTGCGTTGGCAAAGATGCATTGATTGCATGGGTGATTACTTCGATTAATACAAATAAAAAATACATTTAAAAAATTCGTTTAAATTTTTTCATACAAAACGGCAATTTCATAGGTAAAGACCCTGACACATAATAACAGACCCTGACACAAACGGAGATTATCAGGGTTTCCAGAGTTTTACGTAGTTAGACACCACAGCATCAGAAAGGTAAATTCAAGAATATTTAGTGCAAGGTTTGGTGTGAAACAAAACCTAGATCCGGTCAATGAACCAATGAACAAACTAATTCCGTGGTCACAGAAACCGCTAGGATTACACTGACGTGCATGGAAACTGGACAAACAAAGTTAACGTGCAAGCTACTGGGCAAATTAAATTTGTTAACGTGTAAAGCTTCATCTGTTTTAGCATTATTTACCTGTATGTCGGGAAAGGTTCATTTGAATCTATTCAGAAATAGTTTTTGGTTCGATCCAGATTGTGTTTTATAAGATGAAGGAAATGCAAGACCAAAACGATAAGGAAGAGCTCAAAGGAGACACGACCTCGATTTTGGAGAAACCCAAAACTTTTTAATAAACAGGTTTGGTTTTTCTCCGAAATCGAAATTGTGTCTCCAAAATAGTTGGTCGTAAGTTGGGATGGTATAATAAATGAGCCCGTATTATTTACTCCTGATATTAAAACAAATATTTTCATAGACACTTAATTGACCATCAAAACAGAAGCCCTCTTAACAACATAATTAGGTGAAGAGCAACCACATAACAATATTATTAGTCGTCTAAACAGATCTGAGACTCAAGTGCATTTAACTAGAAATCTAAGACACAGTTAATAGAGTTGGTATTAATTAACCACTTAATCCTTGTAATTTCGCCGCAATCATTAATGCACAAGTGGCTTCTGTGTTCAGAATCAAATTCCATTTAATGGTAACTGAATTACTTAGAAACTGAATACCTACTAAGGGTAGGACTGATAGTTGAGCACGTTAAGGGCCGATTTTTTTATCCCTAGTAATAGTCAAGCTAACCAATTCTTAAACTGACCATAGTTAAGACTCTAACCAATTGTTAACTCAAGTTTACGATTTTTGATCCCCATTTGAATTGCCATTGCAATCGACACTAACTTACCCATTGAAGAGTTTGGGAGTCATTATTTTGTTAAGGTAACGCGTGCTTTTTGACGTATAGCCCGCATGTCTAATGTCAAAGTCGTCAAATGACGAGTTTGTTGATTGTGATTTCGTGCTATTTGTTATTAACTCTTGTTCATATTCTCAATTATAAACAAAAACGCCTATAAATTTTAATATTGGAATTAAACAGGACAGAAACTATTAAGTAAAACATTTAATATGAACTATGTTTTTAAAATAACATTTTAGATGTTCACATGTCGTCACCTTTATAGGTAAAGTAGCGAATGTGTATATTGTAGATTTTACAGGAGAGCAAAAAAAACTTTTTTTCTTAAATGGACCCCTGTAACCGACTCTGGATTTATTACGTTTTTTAAGTTATAAAATGGGACAGTCTAGTCAATAACGTAATATCATAGCGCATTAGCCAAATAGATCACATTCGTAACTTTTATTCCTCTTAAAAAATAAATAAGTTTAGGTACTTTTGATCCACAATACATACGTATGTGCCAAATTCGCAATTGTTTTTTTTTTTTTAAATTGAATTTTATTTCTGATAAAACAGAACAGTGGATTTGCAATTTTGAAAGTTATCACTCATCCTTAATACTTACATATATGTATTTTTTAAATTTATATGTATTCATGATTATAATTAATGCATTTCGATACAATGTAAAAATTATTAATGAAATAAATATATTCTGTGACAATTTCATCATCCGATGAAGTCTCCGACATATCAAAGTATCTTAATATATTTAAATCCATAATAAAACCGGAAATAATCAAACACACATTTAATTAAAATAAAGTAACACGAAATAGCCGAAAGCGACCAAGAGTTAACTATCCGCCATTTTGCTAAACCCTTGATGGAGCTGTGGTTAGATATTTTGACGAATGGTCACATATTTAACCACTTGTCGTGTTAACTAGGGATCAAAAAACCATGGTCGGTTAAGTCGAACAATGGTTAAAAATTGCAACAAATGGTTAAATTTCTACAAATACTGTTTTTTTTGTTTTTTCTCTATTTTTTTCGACAGGTAAAGGTGATGTAAACATCTAAAATGTTATTTTAAAAACATAGTTAATATTAAATCTTTTACTTAATAGTTTCTGTCCTATTTAATTCCAATATTTCAAACTATAGTTGTTTTTATTTATGTATGAGCTTATGAACAAGAGTCAATAACATATAGCACGAAATCACAATCAACAAACTCGTCATTTGACGACTTTGACATTAGACATGCGGGCTATACGTCAAAATGCACGCGTTACCTTAAGAAAATAATGACTCCCAAACTCTTAAATGGGTAAGTTAGTGTCGATTGCAATGGCAACATAGTTAACAATAGTAAATTCTAACCATTGTTTAAATGGGGATCAAAAAACGTAAACTTGAGTTAACAATTGGTTAGTCTTAACTATGGTCAGTTTAACAATTGGTTAGCTATTACTAGGGATCAAAAAACCGGCCCTAAGTAGTGTTGATGAACGGTGGCTAACGCTTGCGGGTTGGTGAGCTTAAATAGTGTTGAGCTACACGAAGTGTTTGATGCATGCGTGGTGGCGGCGGGTCAGCGTAAAAGCAAATAAATATGTTTTTTTTTATTTGTTTTTTCTTATAACAAATGCTTGCATGTTGTTACTGCATCAATAAATGTTATGAGAATAATATTAGGTCTTTACCTATGAAATTGACGTTCTGCAGTACTGGCCATTTCAAATCAAAATAATTTTTGTTTGGCTAAGAATTCTAATTTCAAATTAATTTTATTTTAAAAACATGGTTTTTTTTTCCAAAAGTAGTCATTTGTTTATTGATTAGTGTTACATTTTCATCGCATTTCAATCTTTTTCGTCATCATGGATACGTTAAAAATTCGAGTAATTATGGAATATGAGTACCGTCGTGGCAGCAACGCGGCACAAGCGGCACGCAACATCAACGACGTTTACAGAGCTAACACTACAAACCAACGCACCATCTGGAAATTTCGACCTGAAAAATGAACCTCGCGGTCGTCCGAAGACTTTGGTCGACAATGACGAATTAAAGGCGATTGTGGAAGCTGATGATACACAATCTACGGCTGAATTAGCAGCAGCTTTCGACGTTAGCGTCAAAACAATATTGGTCCATTTGCGCCAAATTGGCAGGGTAAAAAAGCTTGACAAATGGGTGCCCCACGAACTCAATGATCGCCAGCGCGAAGTATGCGTCGAGACGTGCCTTGCACTGCTCAACAGACACACTAATGAAGGAATTTTGAACCGCATTGTTACCTGCGATGAAAAATGGATTCTGTTTGATAACCGCAAGCGCTCAGCAAGTTAGTTGGATCCTGGTTCAGCACCTAAACAATGCCCTAAACGAAAACTTACCCCTAGAAAAGTGATGGTCACTGTTTGGTGGTCTAGCGCCGGTGTGATTCATCACAGCTTCTTACCAAACGGGGTGAGCATTACTGCAGATATGTACTGTGAAGAACTGAACACAATGATGGAGAAGCTGGCACATCTCCAACCAGCATTGGTCAATCGCTCGTCTCCGCTGCTCCTGCACGACAACTCGCGACCTCATACTGCACAGCAGACGGTCTCCAAGTTGCAAGAACTGGGGTTGGAAGCTCTCCGTCATCCGCCCTACTCACCAGACCTTGCGCCTACAGACTACTACTTTTTCCAGAATTTGGATAACTTCTTGGCGGGAAACAAATTCAATACCCGAGAGGCAGTACAAAATGCCTTTGAAGAATTTGTTGCCTCCCGTCCCGCTGATTTCTTTAAGAAGGGCATCAATAAACTGCCACTACGTTGGCAAAGATGCATTGATTGCATGGGTGATTACTTCGATTAACACAAATAAAAAATACATGAAAAAAAATCGTTCAAATTTTTTCATACAAAACGTCAATTTCATAGGTATCTACCTACCTATTATTTAGACTTTTCTTTTTGTATGCTCACTCCTGGTGAGCACCATCATTAGCAACTCGTATTGAACAGAAAAAGATTACAAAAAATACAAAGTTGTTATATTTTCTGAGCGTATCTTTTTATTTTCACAATTCCAAGAACTAAGCTGACCAAATAAAATTTTAAAAGCGTCCGGGGTCCACAATGGCCCATACAACATAGATGTAAGTATATAAATATGTAAAGGCGAACTGGAAAAACGTTATGTAAATATAATGAAAAAGCCGTACATTCACCAGCTCTTCGGTATACGCTGGTAACATTGAAGGTAAGCATATAAGAGTCAATATCGGCAGCACACGAATAAATTATACATAATGAAAATATATTACATGGCCTGCCCTCGTAAACGGGCGACGGACTTGAATGTTATTCAAATAAACATTACCCTGATCGAACGTCGTCACGGAGTTCCAGAAATCGTAAAATTTATAACTGTGCTCATGCGAACATTTGCATGTATGTAAGTAGGTAGGTATAACCCCGCTTTGGTGTTCGAAATCAATGAGTTATATAAAAATCAATGGCGCGTTCTATAACGGCGTTTAGAGTGATTTAAACGCTCTTTTTTATTTTCCGGCGTTTTTTTGTTTTTGGAAGTTGTTTTCGGGAAATTTTGTTGTTTTGAAAAAGACTAAAATTACTTTATGCTATCTGATCTAACCTTCACCTATTTATGATATTACATTCGATTCAGTTACTGCTTACATTACTATTAAAATTAAAATTAAATAAACTATTACTTCATATTGGCGACTGGGTTCTAAGATTCGTATCTTGTCATCTTGAGGGACCAGTCACCGATATGAATGAATATGCAAACACTTAGTTTACTTAAGACCATCTACATTCTACAGAATAAATTAATAAAATATGCAAACTCGACTGGTTACAGATCATTCAATATTGTGCTTGATTTAAATACTAAAGAGGATTGTGCATTGGATTGTGATTTGTATACCTTAAATGCCATAACAACTCCCATTGAATAATACTTTGAAATAACTAATGCGGCTTTATTTTTGATTCCTTGATTTAGGATCAGACGTGGAAATTAAATTTCTACTTATTCATAATCGCGTTAATTATAAGGGACTAAGCGGCTTTACAACGATTAATGCTTATTTTCTCTTGAACAATGAAGGAAAGATGATGAGATGTAAGTATAGGTACCTATGGGTACTTATTTTTCGTACAATGGCACGAAATAAATCGGTTGATACCTGTCCAAGCAACCTCAAGCATTTGGAAACAAAGCATTATTTGATCTAAACCTTTTGAAAATGATAAAAATACTTGACACATTAAAGTAGCTTGCCGTGGCCGTGACTATCCGGGGTTACACATTCCGTCCAATTTTCATTCGAACATCTCACGGCTCAGATTCCTTCACAATTTCCTCTTGTTCATCTTCTGTAACTATCAGGCCCCAGATTCGCGAAACAAAAGACACGACAGCATTGATCGTTTTCGTCGATTTAAAGCATTCAAAATTAATATCTTATTTAGTCACTTGCACATTCAGATAGTAAGCTATACGACTGCGTTACTCGCCTGATATTAAATAGGGAATTCAGATCGTGTAAAACCACTTTTTTACCCTAATTTCGAAACAAATTTCATAATTTTTGAACATCTTTAGAAATGAAATTCTAAAATGAAGACAACATTGCGATCTCAAATCTTTGCAAACTTTTACATAGATTATGCCTCATGATTGGGTTGTTCATTACTTGATAGGTTGCCTATAGACGAGCACTAAAGCAAATTCGGTCGCGGGTCCCGGGAACGAGCGAATGATTGATCGTGAGTACAGAGTCTGCGGTGATCCATCAGTTGGTCGGCCCAGTCCGCCCGATTAACGCTGTAACCGCATCACATTTTACTAATTTATCGATGAATCAAGAAAATAGAATTAAAATAGAAATGTAATATTTGGAAAGTAGACAATTCGCTGATACTTATCTTCCATTACCATTACGTTGGGTATAAATTTTGAAGAAATTGCAAACTCATGGCTTGGCTTGCACATGATTTTGCTTCTAAGGCTGGCAACGCATCAACTACTTGTAAATCCTGTAGGAAGCACTGAGGGACTGCGCCGGTATAAACTTCACTCGTCGTATTTGCCAATCCATTGCTTTATAAAAATTGAAATAGAAAGAATACAAACCACGGTTTGATGGACTACGCTACCTTGGCTTACACTCCAGATTTTATGTTCCGAGTGGTTTACGGTAAATACCCCCCATATTATTGAGATAGTTTTAACCTAGGTAGAGGTACTAGAGTTATCAATTCTTAACTGCTTTTTCGATTAAGTAAATAACGAGGTCGGTTTTAAAATTGCTTACTTACTTAAATATAAGAGTATTAAAATAGTTGGAGTGACTTTATTTATTACATCAAGAGACTTCAGATAATATAGACATAACTATAAGTGGTACGTCTCAGTACTTAAGAAATTGCTCCATTATTTAAAAAAGATTCAATTTATTCGTAGCCGTTTACAGTTACGAGCACCTGATTTTGATATTCAGAATGATAAAGGTCGAGAGTTATGTACTTACGTAGTCATTACGCAGATTTATTCGCTTATTCTTATCACAGCCATTATTATGACTCCCTCAGAAATCACAAACGCAAATAGGTCATTCTCAATAACTTATTGAGATTTTTACTCTAACTTATAACACAGGTTCAAGTTCTTAAAATATGATGTACTTATGTATATTTCTTGTGATAACAAGTTTTCAAAAAATTCAAAATTCAATATTCAAAATATTTTATTTCACATAAACCTATAAGGGCACTTATGAAACGTCAGAAGCTAGGTGCACGGTTCCAATTGGTCGTTTCCTATGGAGAAGAACCAGCAAGAAACTCCATGGTTACTCTTTTAAAAGTAAATGGTATTTACAATGTTTTCAAATTACAGAGTTAATAGGTATGAGAGGATAGTGTAGGCCTATCAACAAGTACCAGGTACTTAGCAAGATAGAAAATGGTCGACAGATCTACAGTCTGTTAAGCCTACAACGTTCTCACATTCACAAAATCTATAAGAAAAGAATCTATATAAAAGTAAAATCAAAAAATAAAAAGCTATTTAGACCAAATGACATGATTGTCACTACAGCTGTATGTAACAAATCTAATTTATTATAAAAAATATATATAATATTTTAGGTATATAATGTCAAATAACGAAGAGATTATGTCAAGGTAGTATGTAAAAGAAAAAAAAGAAAAAGGTAAAATAAAATAATCATCTTATTTTGGGAGCCGTTAATAGAAATTTACATAGTTATGCCGTTAATGAGGTACCAGGGAAGCCACATGTGCAGAAGGAATTATTGCCAAATTTCCTTGTCTTCAACGTAGTCTTTAATCTTATGATATGCTTTTTTGATAAGGACACGTTTGTTGTGGGTTTTGAACTTTCCATCGCTAAGTTCTGTAACCGACTTTGGCAACTTGTTATAAAATCGAATACTGTTTATTACAAATGACTTACTAGTTTTAGTTAATCTAAATTTGGGTATCACAATTTCATGTTACGTGTATTTATATTATGGAAATCGCTTCTTATTTTCCCAAGTTTTTGCGAACATACAAAATACTTTCCAAGATATAAAGAGAAGGCTGCGAAGATATAAAGAGAAGGCTGCGCAAGGATGATGAAGTGATCAGACAGTGAGTGCGTGGATAGCTGATTTTCTGATGACGGCTATTATGGGAATTTGGCGAATTCGTAGCCTCACCCCTTTATGAGACGTGACCCGACACCCAAGCAGCGCGTGAGCCGCATAACTCGACCCGAGACATTTACACTTACGCAGAAAAATGAGAGGTTCATTCCGTTTTTAAAACTACGCCCATATCTAACACACGTAACACGTAGTTAGGCTCGGTAAGGCTGAGTTTGCACCAGTTCAGTAGCGACACAACGCTATGCTAAAATAGTTAGTGAGGCCGACATCACAAAGTGGTGTTCAGGCAAGGTGCCCGATTAGTTAGTCAACATCCGAGGCCTCGGCAAAAGGAAAACTTGTACCGCGTTGGCAGGGAATTCAAGGGTTAATAAATAGTGTTTCCGTGACACCAAATATTTATTCACGTGTACATTTAAATAGACGCAAAACGTGATTGATCGGCAGTTAGAGAGAGTTCGTTTTAGTGGCGTCTGGCTTACGAGTAAATGGTTGGATCGGGCAGTACGGTTGGGCTGTAGTTGATACATCCCGGTCGATGGATGACCGATCACTCGACACATCGGAATCCCTCCGTTCTCGCTTGGTGCGTAAAGCTTGGTATCCGGACTAATGCTAGTAGTCAGCGTTTATAGTAGGAACATATCAATGGCATTTGTAAATCGACACAAGAAAGATAGATAGTTAGTTAGGGTTGGTTACCATGTTTTGTGTTTCAGAGAATAATTAGGTAGTACATATTCGCGAAAACGCTTTTCGTTTCAATATTTTTCATTAGACCTTTAAAATAGACCCTTGACAGGTGGGTATGTGCCACTAATAGGTGAAGGTCACTATTACATCAGCGCTGTGCTGTGGGTCCTCATAGCACAGAATTATGCCGAGTGGAAGCCTTCTTGTCACAGTCATGACGTGCAGCTGCCGAATATTTCAGTTGTTTATATATTTATATTTTTGTTTTTTGTATGCACGTGTTTCTGTGACAAATAAACCTATTTTTCTTTCTTTCTTTCTTACATTCCCAAAAATAACTAACGGATTGGTCGGGATATCATATTGACAGGTACCTATAGTGATATTTTGTATATTCTAAATATTATCTGCTAGGTATACACACAATGAGAACTACGTCGAAACTCACCACATTATATATCCGAGCTTGTTATTCAGGAAACATCGGTGTTCGCTTCATAATTAGAAATTCGTTGACCTGTATATTTCCGTTTTCCGTTGTGGATTATTCTGTTTACGATATGAGCAGCTGTGCCTACATTTGTAATAATTTCGTCATTAATTTCTATCGCTTGGGTGACCAGAGTAGAAATTGATTACAGTGTGGTACTTGCAGGGTTGGTTTAACATGTTTTAAATACTCAGATTGGATCTTGTGTTTTCATGTGAATTATTGGAAAATTAGCGTCTTATTATTTATTTGTTAGCATTGGTAATTACACACAGCGACACAGCTGTACCCTTTAAGGACCTTTTCAAAGGATTAGGGAAAATTCTACCCCTTATTTTGTGTTAGGTCATGAGTTTTTAACAAATTCAGAAGCTATGGTATCAAAAGTTGTAAGCTGTGAAAACAAAATATAAATACCTAGGCAACCTTAAAGTATACTTAGTATACTTAACTATGAAAACTGCATACCTGCGCTTACACTAAGAACGATGCTAAGAACGATACCAACCGGGGGTTGTCCTTGGGTGCACTTGCATAGTGCACACAGGGATAATCGTCGGTCGGTGCCTCATTCCATTTAAATTTGTCTAAGGGGCCTCTGCCAGCCCCCTGCTATCTTCTGCCCCTCGTACGCCTTTCAAAGGACCGAGATCCATGGTCCCGAGATTTGTTGAATAATAATAATATTTGGGAGTGAAAGAAGAAGTGACCAGAATTTGGAGGCAGGAAAAAGTCTACGTGGTACCCATTGTTGTCTCCACAACGGGTGTCATACCCAATCACCTCCACCACAGCCTCAAACTAATACCTGAAAGACTCAATTTAGATAACACTCCAAAAAGCTCATTTTAAACACCTGCAGAATAGTCAGAAAGTTCATGCAAATTGAGGAAAATGGAAACACTCCTCATAACATTAATTCGACCTAAAAAAAGGAGACACATCATCATTACCACACATACACGCTTCATTGACTCGGCTTGGCCTGTTAATGTAGCTAAAACTAGCCAAAGAGCTAAGAAACAAAATTTGTTTACCAAAATAATTATTTTATTTTACCAAAAAATATTGTACAAAAACCACTTAAAAACTATTTAAGCTATTATAAATACAATACAAAATAGGAGCATCTGCAACCGAACTAGGTGAAACCTTTATCTCGGCATGCAGCGCCAAACCTCTTAGTATGTTATTTGCGTAAGACATTAAGCTAACAAGTACAGCTTTATGTAGATTAAAGAAAAACAAGTAAAAATAAAATAAAGTAAACTAAGCTAAAAACTAAGTGAGTTGATGTGTATGTATAGAGGGGAAAGTGATCGTGTAAGGGACGGTGAGTGTTAGAATGTGTGTGTACGTGCGATGATGTATGGAATGATGAGTGTAAGCAAATGTGTGTGTTTGAGTGATATATAGATGAAGAGTACCTTAAAAATTGCACAAAGGACCCTGTCTACTCTGGAATGATTAATAGTCTTTCTGTATCATCATAAGTTAAGGCCAATAAGTACTTCTTTATCCTGTCTTTGCATCGAACCCTATTAAGAGAGTAAACACCTAGAATAGAATTCATTTTATTATAGATAGGGACCCAAAAATATAAAAAATCTTCTAATAAAAGAAGTTTTAAGTTTATGTTCACGAGTACACACTAATTGTTTCGTACGCCTATGGTTAAGGTTGGGGTCATATGCCAAGTCTTGATGTTGCTTCCGAATTATAGTTAGTAGGTAGAGCTGTATTACAATAAGTTCTTCGCAGTATTTATATAGCAATGTCACTTCATTGCTATATAAATAATCGAGGCAGGAGGAAAATAGTCGAGGCTTATAAGTGCAAATCTTTAGAATTGTGCATTGAGCGATCTCAATAGGTTTAATTACTGTTTTGGGAGCTTCTCCCCAGGATGAAATGCAATATGTTAATACTGACTGGCACAAGGCAAAGTAGATTTATTTGTTTCATCAACCACGTGACGCAGCTTCTTAAACACATAAATAAACTTTCTGACTCGCGCGCTGAGTAATTTTAAATGGTCTTTGAAGCTGAGGTTGCCGTCGAAGAGGATCCCTAAGTATTTCATTGTATTCACAAGTATTATTGGCTTACAAGTGCAGTGTATATCTAGGGAACATTGGTGAGGGACTATGTTGTAATTTCTCCCTGCTTGCGTTGAATGACGAATACTGAAAGTCGGGTATTCCGTTTTATCAGTATTTAAGGTTAAAAGATGAAGTCAGAGCCATTGGTTTACTATATTAAACCCATTTTGTGCAGCATTAAAGGACTCATCCCAGGTATTGGCAGAGAAAAGAAGAGCTGTATCATCAGCGTATGATATGATGTCGCCTTTGGGAATGTTGATACTAGTAAAATCATGAATATAAATGAGAAAGATAGTAGGGCCTAAAATGCTGCCCTGGGAAATGTCAAAAGACACCGGAAGATCAGCGCCTACATGACTCCCCACTCGAAACACACTGCGTCCGGCCAGTTAGATAGCTCTCGAAAAGTCGCAGTTGAGTTCCTCTCATACCAAGCTTTTCTAGCTTAGTAATTAAGATGGGAATAGAAATGGTGTCGAAAGCTTTTTTCAGGTCTAGGAAGATAGACAAGCATTTGCGCCCTCTGTCCAGGTTAGTACTAACAAATTTGGTTAAGCAATAAACAGCATCATCGGTAGATCTGCTCTAAAGCCAAACTGATTATTTGCAAGCAAATTATTTTTTTCCGGGTATTTTGTAAGTCTATTGTTAACAAGGAACAGACATGTTTGGAGGCACTGATTAAAAATGAAAGTAAGCGGCGGGACAAGGAAGTCAACAAGTCTTTTCAAAAATTGATTTCATATATTATCGCGGCCTACCGTGCATTCCGTTTTTAGACCCATCACAAGGCAAGAGATCTTCATCTTCACTTGCATCCTCCAACACAAACGAGTTAAGTTGTGTACTAGTATTGGAAGAATCCGTCAGTAGCGGTGAGGCAGTATCAATAGTATTGTGCAGATTCACCACCACGAGGTCTTGCATAAATGCAAAATAATGATTTCCGAATGGCTAAAAACGCTAACATATGATGAAACAGAGCATATACTAGTCAGAATTACATGAATATTTATATTCATTATCATAATTGTACGCCTTGTGATAACGTAGCGGTAATTTTAACTTACATTATTATGGCACTATCAGCAAACACAAACTCACACACAATCACACTAAAATACACACAAACCCATACCCACTCACATACAAACCCACTCACATACAAACCCACACTCAAACATAAACTCACAGTCATAAACAAACCCACACTCATACACATACCCACTTTCACACAATTCTACAGTACACACCGTACAGAGCTGCTAAATTCTTTTAAGTATTTATCTTTTTCAAAGATAAGTTTTTAAGTTTAAACTTTATAAAGTCAACATTTATTTGTTCTGTGGTCTTAATATTGTAAAGTACCAACTAAGGAAAAGAGCGAAGCAACCCCAACACAAGTGTTAATAATTACCTACTTACTGGGGCTGTTTCAATCACATTTGAAAATGTAAACGTTTTGAGACACAATAAACATGTTTTTTTTTTTTATTATTCAAGCAGTTTTCAGCTAAGGTCTTGCCTATGTTTACAAAATACTGATTTAGAGTCCAGCGATTTTTCGGGTGAGGAGCTTACTTTCAAAAACTGATTCGAGTGACTAGGATCTTTATTCATTTTAGAGATTTCTTTAAGAACTTTCCAAAGCTTTTTTGGATCGCTTTTTGTTTTTTCTACCTCCAATTTCTCACATCCATGTGTAACTTTCTTTAAAATTTCAGTACAAAAATTTCTTTATCGCAAATATGTAACTTTCAGAGTGTCATTATTTGGTGAGGATTTTAGTTCATAGTGTAGCCTGTCTCTATTTCTCATGCATTCCATGTTTAATAATCTTTTTACGCCTTGAAGTTTTGACAACAACAGTGTTTTCATTTGTTGCGGCCTGTATTGAGATGGTCTGATAGTTGATAGGAAAATTGGGATCATTGGACTGGAACATCCGAGTTAGATCGATTTCTAGTATGTCTTGGGTTAAGGATTCCTCATTGGTTACACTGTACGTAGTGTTTGTAAGAGTGGTAAATTAAGATCTAAACATACAAGCACAGGGTAATGATCTGTTAAAGTAGTTGTAGGAATCAAAGTATGGCAACGTTAAGAACTTCTTAATAATACATGATCAAGGCATGTTCCACTCGCACTACGAGTATTAGTATTTCTGTGTGAGCTGGTAGTAATCCGTGAGACGCTGTAAGAGTCAAATATTTCTCTCCATTTTGATAAATTTTCGAGTTGTTGATGGGAATATTAATGTCTCCCATTAACATGAAGTTGTTGGATCCTTCTACTTGTAAAAGAGTTTCTAAAGTAAAGGGTCTAGAAAAGAATAAACTTTTTATATGAGGCGTTATATAGAAACTATAGTCATCTGATTGCCTAGTCGCGTTATAAGACAGTTTCTTTCTTGAAAGGATGGTTCCTTAAATACTCACTCAATATGGTATTTGTAATAAATAATAACTCCGTCGTTTTGTTTTAAATTTTTTAAAGTGGAGAACGATTGGAATCCTGGTAGAGTAGGAATTACACTTGTCTTCAAAAACCAGCATTCCGTCAGAGCTATTATGTCACAATTCATTTTTAACCTGTCTAGTAATATTACAAGTGCAGGGAGATTACAATTTATGCTGCGGATGTTTTGAATAAGTATGATCAGACGTTTGCCAGGCGAAAAAATGATTGTCTATAGGAAATGGGGCAAAGAAAAAAAGGCAACCAAAATATATATTAACGTTAAACGTTACAAAGCTATGAGTACACGAAAATAAGCCAGGTTTACTCTTCGATTCATAAAATATGTTAAGATGTTTGTAAACAAGCATATTACAAATAATTAGGGGATTATATCCAAGATAAAAATGCTTGGAAACATGCTGGTCCTGCTCCATAGGACAATTTAGAATATAGACAAAATCTAACTAGTTATTAAATTGTATAATATTTTTTTTTATATATATTGATTTTACATTCTGTGATTACTTGAACTCACACACTGACTTATTAGTACCTATTACTTGTAAAAATGTTAGGAATATCGTATAATTTTACAATGTTTGTAAATATGGGAGCACCATGCATCTATCACATGATTTATTTTTTCTGTCATTCCTTAATCTTTTATTATTTTTACCTATCGTGGTATAGTAATCTTATTCTAGGTGCATCGTCTTCACATATAATTATATAATTGATGTATTCAAGATATTGTGAAAACATTTAAAAGAGTAACGATGGAGTTTCTTGTCCATTCTTCTCCATACGAAAACTACCTTTTGGAAGGGGCGACTAGAATCAATTATTATTTTTCTGTAAATGTTGACGTTCAAAAGTGCCTTTTTGTGCCTAATTGAAATAAATTATTTGACTTTGACTTTGTGAAGTTTCTTGTTTAGTGTTCATAGACATGACTTAAAAATTAACAGAAAATAAATTGAAGCATGCATAAAAAACATTTTAGAAATACAATATATCAGAATAATTTCCATGACTAGTCACTCGGTACACTTTAGTCACACTTACTCACTTTAGATGTACCTATAGCACAGAGACATTTCGCCAATTATGTTTAAGTCCCATGTAATAGGGGGGAGCCTATTACCCAAATGTCCTTTCTTTGGTATTGTTCGTCGAGTTGAGCTCCCTAAGTTCTGGGTTGAGCTCCACGATTACTGACAAATGCTTGCACTGACAGGACAGGTCCACTCAAATCTGTGTGGTTCTTTTCTCAAAAGACCATTTCAGACACTAATCTACATGGTCCTCATATGGCCTGACCAAGATTATGTCTGGACTTTAAAAGAGACTATGACCTCTGAGTTTGTTTCGGCCTTTCTTCTCAGAGTAGTCAGATAGGAAACGCCGAACTCATCTAGCTAATTTTTAATTTTTTTTTTAAGATGACGTGTAAAAGTGATTCCAATATCCTATTTACAGAATAAACAATTTCATTTCATTTCATTTCATTTCACCATCACCCGGGCACAGATTGAGACTCTGGGCTGCTACTGAGCTATTCCAGATGGAAAAACCCAATATCACTTTGCCCGACCCGGGAATCGAACCCAGGACCTCATTCTCAGCAGTGGCGTTTGCGAACACTACACCAACGAGGCAGATCACACTTTTTAAAGGGGTTTTATAATCCTTCTTAACAGACAAGACGAAATCGAATCGTCTACCTACCCACTAAATTAATGAGCCTTCTAAACATAGAATACGTTTTTGTTATAATAATATATGTAATGTAGCTTAGGATACGTCAACATGTTATCAGATTAACAGCTGCCAATCCGAGCTTATCTCGTTGAGATAATACAGAAGTGGTAATACCGCTTAAAACCACATCGAACGATAATTCTATGAATTACCAGCTTCAGTAACAGTGTTACGTGTCGTACTTACAATTGTCTTCGTTTATTTATTTATTTAGACTTTACGCACCCAAAAAAGGTACAAAGGCGGACTTAATACCTTAGGCATTCTCTACCAGTCAATAACAGGTGGTGAAGAGATTTGATGGCAGGTTTGAGAAGAAAAGTTAAGAAAAAGAATCATAATGATTTCATTTATAAATAAAATAGGTACACAAGTACATAAACAGTTTATAAGCTTATTATACACATACATACGTATTTAATATATACCTATATTTTATGTACAAATTCAAGGGAGAGAGAGAGAGAGGTGTTGAGATGACTCTACGCTATTTATTTTGAAAATATCTGTGCAATTTCTGCTTAAATGCATACCGACTAGTGGGCGTCCTTATATCAAAAGGAAGCGCATTCCAAAGAAGAATGGACTGAATATGAAAAGAAGAATGAACAAAGTCCGAAGTATGAGTAGGACAGAGTAGAAGATTGTTAGAAGAACGCAGATTCTTAGTGTGTGAAGAACATAGATATTGGAAGTGAGTCACAAGATAAGAAGGAGGTGTGGGAGAGTTGAGAAAGGTGAAAAGCGTGGTCAAAGCGCGCAAACTTCTTCATTGGCAAATGGACATCCATTTGAGCTCAGACCTAATAGCTCGACACATGAACATATTTATTATTATTATTATTTAATACTTCAAGTACACAAATGTACAGAGGCGGACTTAATGCTTAAACAGTGGTAGGTAACAGAGAGATTTGAAGATTTTTTATATTTAAATATAAAGATATACATATATACCTATTAAAAACTATAAATATATTTCCTGAGGTTGAATATGAACCATATACAATTGTTGAGCAGTCTGTCGAGCTTATCCAGCAAAACTGCAACCAAGTATAAGTAGAACACGTCACCATAGTCGATGAAAGGGAAAATCAAACTCTTTGATCTATTATCACTTTTACTGTTTAATTTCAGAAGGCACAAAACCTCACACATCCGCTCTGTCAATTCAGTTTTGTGAACAGCTGATGAGTACAATAGTTTTGGTTATAAACTTATTTGCGACTTTAATGCTGCATCGGGACATTTAATTATCAAAAAGTTTGTTTGTGTAAGTATTTGTGTATTTTCAAAGGCTGTCTGGAGTGAAAGCACTTCAAGGAAAACTAAAGTTATTGACAAAACCCTTATTTCTCCCAAACACATTATTATTGTGATGCGAAATAATTTCCACGAACTAGAAACTATCAATAGACCATTAGAATAGAAATCATTTATTTGCTTATAATATAATATTTTACTTTACGGCATTCAAACAAACGAATGTATATAAATCATAGAATAAAATAAAATTTCTTATTACAATATTATTATTTACTCTTCTTCAATGGTATTCAGGAAAGACAGTAAGTTAATCTACACATAACATAACATACAGAATATAAATTATCAAAAATAGTATAGTTATACAACTTTAAACATGGCTACCAAATATTCACTTTTGATTTATGGGGATCTAATGTAATCCGAGAAACCACCTAGTTCGGATGCAGATAGTCCCAAACTTTGAATATTACAAACTTTAAGGCATTACTTACTGTATATTGTCAATATTAAATTTTGTACTACGCTTTCTTATTTTAGTGAATAAATTAAGAATACAAAAAAAAAGATTGCATAATAAAAACATGGAACATTCAACTACGATAACAAATAAATTACAATTTACCTACAAAAAACTACATTTAATTATAAGTTTTGTACATTCACACATAATAATGTCACCAATACCCAATACTCGTAAAACCACTTAATTCTAATGTACCCAACAGTTAATTTCCCGTAAATCAGTAGCTTACAAACGCTTCCATTATATTTTTACACTCAATTTATTAGATTCCGATGCAAATGGACGACATCAGAGAGCGTGGGTTCCCCGCCGTACCTAGGTATATATTGAACTCTGAATAAATTAAAAGGATACTTTCATGGAAATTGCCCCGTTTTATTGAAACTTCGGAAAATTCCTTCAATTTGCGTTCATTTAGAGCATGTTTTAAATAATTTGCAATCGTTTTAGGCTTAACCTTATCAATATCTTCATTTAATTCTTAATTCAAAGAAAATGTTGAATAGATAACATTAATGACTGATCATCATCATCATCACCATTTCAGCCGAACGATATCCACTGCTGGACATAGGCCTCCCCCAAGCACCGCCACTTCGACCTATTCTGTGCTTCTCGAACTCAGCGAATTTCTGCCGTCTTCACCAGGTCATCGGTCCACCTTGTAGGAGGCCTTCCAACGCTACGTCTTCCGGTATGCGATCGCCACTCCAGAACCTTTCGGTCCCATCGGCCATCTGTTCTGCGAGTAATGTACCCTGCCCACTGCCACTTCAGTTTGGAAATTCTGACTGCATTAATGACTAATACAACAGTACTTTAATCTTCTGGTGCAAAACTTACGCTCGTCACGAATGTAGTGATTACTTAATTCCTTCATCGAGAAATGATCATTAAAGATCGTGACCGCATTTAAACACATCAATTAGTTTCTAAGCCCACGCTATCAAACAAACTCCCCATACGCTGTCAAACGAACCCACCCAGCTAAAATGTGCCGCGTGCCCGTGCACAGCGTGCGCCGTAGTGGGTCAGCGCCTTTACACGAACATACAGTCAGAGTCAGCCGGACGGGTTTACTTTATACCTACTATAGTAATTCAGTTATTCACGAGCACGCGTTAATCATTGTAATTTAAACCCTAATGGCAATGTCAATAGAAGTCACCAAACGCGCCCACTTATGATTTTCGATATGTATATTTAATTTATGTGTTGCTTTGTAAGCACAAGATTTATATCTTCTTACTGATGATGACAATACCTTGAATAGATGAATGATTGAATTTAATGGCGCTTTACTTTGTGTAAATTATTACATCATCACTGCACTCAAAACGGTGAAGCAAAACATCGTGAGGTAACCGCCATGTTCGAGAATCAAAAATTCGAAGACATGTGACAATTACCCCGCACTGGGCCCGCGTGGTGGCTAACGGCCCACCTCCTCTCACCGAGAGGAGGCCTGTGTTCAAGCAGTGGGTACATTATAGTCTAATTACCTCATTCTTCCTAACCTTTCATTAAATTTATTCGTTGTACGACCTTTTCAGCTTTCAAATTACAATTAAAGGTCATGGTTGTTGTACGAACAAATAATACATAAAACATGAAATTATTGTGACATTTGTATATCCCAAGATATCTGTAATTGTTTTATCGTGTAAGCCAAGAATAGAACTCTTAAGCGTGTTGCGAAGGACGAATAAAACCCAGAAGAATAGATTAAAATTATAGTCAGAGTAATAATCCTTTTAGAATAGAATATAGGCTTTACATGTACGCCTACACGTGACATTTCTTAGTATCAGTAATTAACCTTTCTGGTTCGTTAAACAAGATTAATAATAATAGGCTCAAAACATCATATTTAGCTGAAGTAATAACAAGTAGATTCCTCGAAAAGTCGTGACTGAATTCGCATAAATACCAATTGTACGGAACGGTTAATAAATTCATAAAACTTCGGTCACGTGCACCCATTATTCCTTATTATTACGTTATGGAAAATCTGATGGTCAAAATGGTCTAAGTGAAGTCGTTTAACTAACAAACGTGTCGGGTAAGGTGAAGCGTAATAACGTAACTACAAACAATTACAGAGCGCCACGTCACAGCTTTCACTCTCCGACGTCTAAACCCGTAATACATTACAATTTGTACAACTCGGCTCATACAGAACACTCCCGTCAAAGTTAAACCACACAACTTCGTACTAATGAATGAAGACTTTGCAAACTAATTTGCCACCACGCCGCAATGACAGCGCTCCTTAAAACTATTAATATTGTCGTACGTACCTCAGCAGCGTACGTGTGAGTTCAGACCGTAGCGACATGCTTGCGTGTATTTTAATAATACTTCATTTTGTAACAGGCACTTGTCTGCAGAAATCTCATTAGTAGGTAAGTATCGTGAAAATTAAGTATCTGGCCGTTTTATTTATGGGAAATCTTTTTAGGCGCACTTTCGCTGTTTCTGAACAGGGAACGAAACTGAACCGTCACGCTCGGGTCAGCGACGCTATTATGACGTATTAATGCCACCATTTTTCCAGTGTGAGTGAGAGATGGAGCTATACAAGGCCGCTAGCACCATCCTTTTTTCGCAGTGGAATAATGATGGCAATAATACTTCATAATAAGGCCCCTGTACTTAGTTTTGACTTCTATCATAACTACCTTCCTCCACCCTCTCTTCTTTCAAAGCTCATATTTTCTTTACTGTATTATGCGAAAATTCGACCTGAATCTATCGTGTTGATTATGGCAACAAACCAAGAAAGTTTCATCAATGATGTATCTGTTAATGATGATAAATGTACTCAGAAATGATTCAACTAACTGAAAGATATTATTAACTAATAAATAACTTGCAAGTATAATCGTGAGTCGAACATGGACAAGTCTATATTAATAAAGGCGGGAGGGTAGGTCCCTTACGAATTATATCGGACTGATCTCAAAGGGTAACTCGATTCGATGTAGATAGGAGTCTGTCACGGAACCTGGGTCACATAACTTCACACTAATGAATGACAACTTCATGGTTGTCGCCCCGCGATGGAGCTCTTTGCGACTAATGAAATTACGCTTCCACGAATACTGGGGAAGCGAAGTGTATTACGCCATGACAGTTTTAGAGGAATGAAGAAACCTCGTGTGAGTTTGTCGTAATGTTTGCTCGGTCAAAGCTTGCGAATTATATGCAGTTTCTCTTGACTCTAAAGTAAACCCAATTCGTTTATTGTAAGCACTAATTGCTAATGAAAAGAGATATGTAGTCTTATGAAACTATGCTTGCTTTGCCACCCAGGAAAGATCATAGAAATGTATCCACGTCCAAATGATGCTATTAAGCGCTAAAATGCTTATTAAGGGATACCTTCCTGAAAATTTGACTTTTACTGTATCCTAATACTATTAAATAAGCAATATTTGTATATATATTTGTTATCACGTTCTCGAAAACGGCTCTAACGATTTCGATGAAAGTTGCATTATAGGGGTTTACGGGGGCGAAAAATCGATCGAGCTAGGCCTCATATCTGGAAAAATTCGTTTTCTCAATTTTCACCCGAGCAGAGCTCGGTCGCCCAGGTACATTTATATAAAAAACAGGCAAAATATTCAACCAGAAATAAACTCATAAAACCTGATAAAAAAGCCACTTCAAACATATTAGCAATTAAAAACAAGGCACAGACCAACCTCAATCAGAAAAATCTCGCAAACATATTTTAATCCTCGGCAAAGAGTGAATGGGTCGGATTTTAAATGAAAAATAAGGATTAGACTGAAATTTGCATGCAGCACATCGATGGTAAATTATCGGGGTGTTTGGCAAACAGCCAGCCGACATTTACCCACGGTATTAAGGACACCGAATGTTCTGTTACCGAAGAGGAGAGGCGCGTGATCCTAATCTGAATTTTGTGAAACGATAATATAATCGACAGGTCAGCACTGATAGCGGTTACAGTTCGTTCATTGGGAAATCGGAGATAAAGTGTTAGGAAAGGTGACAAAAGCCGAGTCGATAGATTTATTCTCGAATCGACTGATCACCGATTTGTTCTTACTTTCTCGAATAGTATTTTATGTGGTTTTCATGTAGATGCAAAAGAGTTCTTTTATTGGCAACTTAACTTAATCAAATTGATCTTTTCAGTAGTTCAACATTTCGTAGGTATAGAACAGATTTAATTTCATCACACAAACACTCCAGGCTTTCACCCAAACAATTTCACCACGGTGTTAACTACCTACTCCGGTAATTCATACCGCTAAGTACTTACGTATCAAACATCTCAAGACAATCCAAACAGGCCGTCCACTTTGCACGTCCTTACGTTTAAGGAGCGTAAAATTTATCTAGTTGAAATAATCGCGGCCAAACAGCCACGACGGGCCACGTCGGCCCATTATGTCTGGCGCCTGGCCAGACATGGAGCAAGCGAACCACTACCGACTATTAGTTATTGCGTTTATTTATTTTAAAATACTACTGCGCGGTATAGCAGCAACAAAAAAGGTAGTAAAATACGGTTTGTGGAAATCTCTGTTGACAAAGGCTTTTTTTATGTTATTTTTTCAGTATATATTGATACGGCAGAATAGACTCATGTTACCCATGGTCAGATTTTGATAAGAATGGCGATAATCTGTCATAACCGGCATGGCTTAACAGGTGACCTAAGTAACTTTAATAAAGCGTTTTATAAAGTCCATCCTTTTGTCCCTCGACACCTACAAGAATAAGTCAAAGAATTTAATACAAAAATTTTGATTAGATTTCTTAGATCATCTAAAAATCTGCCCATTTCTTGCCGTATATGTTGTTCCATATATTTTTAATGCAAAGAGCAGACAATGCGTCTGCTAAGTTTTCCTCAAACAAAAGCTGTTCAAGGAATATTGGTTGAACTGTGCAGAAAAACGGTTCAATTGTGTCTCGCCGACTTTATCGTTCTATAGAAGAAAGATTTGAAACTCTTGGAATCAAATTGTTTCTCCTTTATTACGTTAATAATGAAGATATGTTGGAATATAAGACCAGTGTTTATTTATACTTATGTTAAAAGCTTTTAGATAATAATAATATCTAAATGGGGATAATATTTTGTAAAATATCTCACCCGCAATGAAAAAAAATCGAACAAAAAATGTAACCCAAATTTAAAATCCCTAAGTCACTGGGTCTAATACTCAAATCCCAAGATAATATACTTAATTGAACTCAGAATCTAATCCAATTAGGTCGAACGCACTTATCAGCATTAATTGCATTTAATTGGATGATTTTGATTACGTTTATACGCATCGCGTGCTTCAGCGGCCATCAAAGAGGAGTGTTTGTGAAATGAATCGTTCGATTAACGGTTTTATTATTATTATTATTTAGGGTGTTTTGCATCAAATCTAAATATAATGAACTCCATTAATGTATGAAGAATGTGCTATTATGTTAATGCTTTCAATTACATATTTCTCATAAATATTATAAAAAACGTCTAATATTTATGAGAAATATACATAAGAAAATAGACATGCATTTTATAACATGTTTTTTATGTGAAAATACTAAGATTAATCCTGACTTTTGACCTTTCCCAAGTAGAGCACTTCACACCACCGGTTTTCTTAAACGAAAAACGTATCCGTCGATGTTCATAGTTCAAACAACAGAACGAAGTTATAACTTAATTCAGTTATACGTTCAAGTACGTAGGTATACACAAGTCATAGTGATGAAGCGGTCCCAATATTCCGAGCAGTTACCCAATATTCCCCGCGTTGGATCGGAGCCAGTTAGCGTTACTTATTCCTACAAATTCCGGATTAACTACGACTCGCCCGCCACCTGCCGTTAATTTACTCTGTTACTAATACAATATTACACCTACTTCAGCGGTGGAATGTAAACTATTATTGAAGGTATTTTTATTAAACCTCAAAAGAATTAGTATTAGGTATTTTTCTTGCCAAAAACCTAAAATAAATAAAGCATGACTTTTTGCGGGACTGATCGTGGGGGGTCCTGTACCCTAATTACGTAATACACGATCAATCAGAATCTAAATCGACTTGAAACAAATTTCTTATCGATTTTACCATATGTTCGAAAAAAAAATGTTCTCAACAACGTAAATAACGCAATGAACTTTTATGAACTGTCAAAATGAAACAGATTAGGCTTAATCATTTACGGAAATGGGTAACGTAATTAGATAGCTGGATTCCCAGCTCAGGAAAAGCTTAAATTAGGTTCCTCTATTAAGAATTACTCAGCAACAGCTAGTCTAAGGTTGTGCCCGATTAATGGCAATACGGTCGCTCCCTATTCTATGAGACTTAAGAGTCCATAATACATCAGCTCAATTCACTCTTTATACCGCTCGCAAACTACTGCTCGCGGACTAAGTGAGAGACAGAGCGACGGGGAAAAGACTCCAAGGCGCCGATAGTTCAGGTAATTTTTTTTACTGTGAAAATAACGTAAAAAAAAAAAAAAGTTAGTCAGCATTGGACTACCGACAGAAGTGAAAACTTAAAACCGCTATTAGCGCCATTCATCTTCTATAATTGAGCACTACGGCGCGAGCATGTCGGTGACGCGAATCCATAAGTTTACCCCCTACCAAAAATCGCTTAACGCGCCTAAAGAAGTTTTCACTTTAAAAAAACACATTATCTGCTTTATAATCGGACTCGGCCTCTGAGCTGCTTAACTGCAGTGCCGAACCGACGCAGTCTGTGGACAAAGTCAATAATTATTTTGCGAATGTTGGTGGACTCTTGGCGGCTAAAATTGAACACTCTGCCCTCTATAAATATCTCTCAGATAGTCGTCCCAAAGTTGAGTTCCCGGGTACCTCCATACCATCCGCACCACAATCAATGGCCTTTCATAGCGTGGATAGTGCTGAGCTGGAAAATATCATCCTCGGCCTTAAAGATAATAGTGCTGTTGGATCTGACGGTATATCCCCCTCAATCGTGAAGGCGACTCGTCACATTCTGATTCCGATCCTTGTTTTCATCTTCAATCTGTGCTTTTCAACAGGAACTTTTCCTGATGTTTTCAAAACAGCAATTGTCCACCCTATCTATAAGTCGGGAGACAAGGATAATGTCGCTAATTACAGACCCATTTCAGTGCTGAATACCCTTTCAAAGATATTTGAAAAAGCTATAAACCATAGACTCACCAATTACCTAAATAAATTTAACATTCTTTCTAGTAATCAGTATGGCTTTAGGGCTGGAAAATCCACCGAAGATGCTGTACTGGAACTTACAAACACTATTATTAGCCATTGGGAGAATAAATATAAGACTCTTGCCATCTTTTTAGACCTATCCAAAGCCTTCGACACTGTCTCAATTCCTATACTTCTGTCGAAGCTAGAGCATCTTGGTATTCGCGGGACGGCCCACGATCTTTTCAGGAGTTATCTTACAGGTCGTAAACAAATAATAAAACTTGCAAACTACCTCAGCAACCCGGAGACGATTACTTTTGGTGTCCCCCAGGGCAGTGTCTTAGGACCCCCACTTTTTCTCATATATGTGAATGAACTGTGTCAGTTATCCTTACCACACTGCAAAATTATAGCTTATGCCGACGACACAGCTCTAATTGTTCATGGCCGGGACTGGAATGAAACTCGCCTGAACTCGGAGTTTGCCTTGAGCACCGTCATGAGGTGGCTGACCACAAATCTTCTCACTCTAAATGTCAATAAGACCAAATTTATCACATTCTCTACTATGAAGTCAAGTCAGCCCGCTAAACCGTTTGAAATTCGTGCGCACACCTGCCCAAACTTACACTCAAACTGTGACTGTCAACAATTAGAAAATACCCCTATTATAAAATATCTTGGAGTCACTCTTGATAATAACCTGAAATGGAAACAACATATTGCTTCAACTGTAGCTCGTGTGAGAAAGCTCATATACATTTTTAAAAAGCTCAGAGGCGCGGCCGATTTCAGCTGTTTATTAACAATCTACTTTGCTCTCGCTCAGTCTGTTCTGGGGTATTGTGTAACGGTCTGGGGGGGTGCCGGTAAAACATTGATGCTACGGGTCGAACGAGCGCAGAGAGCTGTCTTGAAGGTACTGGCAAGGAAACCGATCCGATATTCGACATCATCTCTATATACCCTCTGCCAGGTCCTCACCGTTAGACAGTTATTTATCCTCCAAACTATTCTTCGCAAACACAGCCAACTTAATTTTGATCCAAAATACTGTCCTACACGCCGCTCGAATAGGGTTTGTAACACTCAGTCCCGTAGAACTGTAGCTGCAAGTCGCCATTTCAAACATATAAGTTCAAAAATATATAACAACCTAAACAAAAGCTTACACATCTATCCACTAACCAAGAGCAAATGTAAAATGAAACTTGACTCCTGGTTAAAATCACAAAATTATGATGAAACCGAGAAACTCGTGGAAGTGTAAAATACTCATCACTCCCTCACACACCCCAACAAAACCACACACCACACACATGCCACAAACACCACACACACCCCTCGCACATCTCATTAACACTCACCCACACACCCATTCACCCTACACTCACCACATTAATTCAACCTCAAAATACATCCCAAATTATTATGTCCTGTTATGTACTGTGATTCTTGTTTAAATTTTCTTTTTTATTTTCTTTTTTATTATTAATTTACTAAATCGAAATTATCTAAATTAATGTTATTACTTTTAAGCACTTCTGCATGGAACATCATTCCACCCTGTATCTGGAGAAGGGCGTTGTTAGCTGCGCTACAGTTTATACTTTTGCAGCTATCATCGTTTTATTTGTACTTAGTCCTGTATTATTGTTCCGAAATAAACTTTTTATTATTTATTTATTTATTTAATTTTAGTTCAGTTATTATGCAAAGTTTAATGATCTAATTTGAAGTATTTATGTAATACTAACGGTTTATTGTTCGGTCTTGAACTAACTTTAAAAAAAAAACTGTCCAGATTTTTTTATGGAATCGTGTTTTCGTCAACCATAGTACTTCAAATTAATCCTCAACTTTACCGTATATTTATTTGAAAATTAATGCTGCAGTATTTTCGATATAACGTGGGATCATGCTAAGCAATTTGAGGTATTGTAGGCTCTTAAATATAACTGTCCAAACGTGGGTACTATACTCTTAGGGAGATATAGACGTAAAATTATGGTATATTGTTTTTATATAAATCATTTACGGACACTCGTGAAAAATAAGATACCTTTTTATTTTTTCGTGTTGTATTTGTATGATAATCCTTTATACCAATAGTCTGCAATAACCCTTTTTAGCTTACTTCAGCTGTGTATTTAGGAGGACAATCCTGTTATTTTTAATGTAGACATTTTAAGAATTCGGAGCAATGCCTTAGGTACGACCTTAATTTTTAAAGACTCTTCAAGTAACAATAGACAAATTATGTAAAAGAGCTGACGACGAAATGCTAGAAATATAAAAAGGCAAACAAATATAAGTAGGTAATATTACATAATTGTTTTTAGGATGTTTATTGATACCAAATCTCTGTTATGTAAGAAAAAGTACTGGGAGAAGCTGATTGGTCTACTTTTCTTCAAACTATTTTCTGTGTTTACGCAGTAACACAGTCATATCAATTCGTACCACGCCTAAAACTCTATCATACCCTAAAGTTATTGCCCAATTTCATGAACTGGGGATATTTCGGGTACTTTAATCTTGAGTAAAAATGGGTTCGAAGAGAAACCGTTTTAGGGAATAACGGTCCATTCTCTAGATACTAGGACTACATAGCTAGACGCAATAAATTCAGTCGGTGTAGATTTTCACCACTATCATCTCGTAACATTATATTGTCTAAATCGCTTTTCTCTTAAGCCTCCTAAATGATGATTTATTAGTACCAAAAATGTTTTTGTTAAGGTCGAGAAAATAATATAATATTGTGTTACGGAGATAATTACTTCAGCCGCTACCAAGTCTAATTAAGCTTCGGCGATCATTTATTTAGACAAAAGAAGAATGCTTACAACGTGGTCAGTGACGTAATACAAATTACATTTCAAGTTTTTGTTACAGCAAATCTGATTCTTCGTTCGTTCATTTCCTGATTATGAATACTTCTAATTACATAATACCTATTATAATAGCTATGTGTACCTACCTTCCTATTATTTTTCTAAGACACTGATTTAAAGCGGCAGTTGTCTACTGTAGTTTTGGTAAACAAATAATTACAAAATGCAAGTTTATTAACAAGTTGGCAAGTTTGGCAGTAAAACTGATCACTAAACTAAATAGAAATGAGTCATACGTAATATTAAATGGGTAATTAAATAATTAAGCAGTAAGATGACTGAACGGGCAGTTACATGTGGGCAGTTCAACAAATACGAATTAGTCGGTAACAAATCTAACTTGGAAGTAGCGCTCGCCGGCCGCTGCCGCGGCACCGCTCGCTTTGCTCGCTCGGCTCGCGCGCGGTTCCATCACAGTTCTAACTTAACCTAACCTATTTGGTCGGAGTGCCCTGGCTCAGTTACTGCGACCAATTCGGCACGGTCTTGGTTGGTCACAGTTCCAACTTAACCTATGAACTGCTGAACTATTTATCTAACTGCCCATTCCAACATTTTTACTGGCCACTCATTTATCACTACTTGAGTATTTTTTGTGCTGACATTATAGGATGAAGTAACCGACCAATTTTATTTTTATTACTGTTCATGTTTTACTGTCATACTAATTTACCAACCACCGAAAAATTAAATTACTATCCGTAATTTTTCAACTCATCGTAATAACCGCCCTAATTTTTATATAAGAATTGTAAAAATTATTACCCTTTTTTTCTAATTTAATCATTCGCAAAGATTTTCTCAACCAGAACTAGAGTCCGCCCCACCACTCAAGACCGATAGTCGCGGTGGTAGTGTCTATGTTATTGCATCAAGTAAAAATAATTTTTGTTATTTTTTTATAGTTATCAGGTGTATTTTTTCTGTATTGCCAATAAACGCATTTTTCTTTCTTTCTCGTTCTTTCAAAATTTAGTTCCACATTTTTCCGCCGGACTTCAGTGGTGGCGCGGACTCGCAGACGTCATAAAATATCTTTTTATGTCTCCAATTTAATAAAAGTCAATCAAAGTCAGTTTTTATTATTTTCACTGCAAACTCAAATTTTGAAAACTAAGTATTCAAACTTATTCAAAATACAAATTCATTCATTAATATACATTTCGCAATGATTTCTCAATGGTCTTAAAATATTAAAATATAAAGTAAAAGATTTCAATTAGTTTAGTTTTTGAAACTTGTAAAACAATCTGAAACGATTATGAAAAACTTTAAAATGATATAATATGAGTTTTACAGTTAATATATTTTGAAAAAGATTGGTAAAATCACGGTACGCACTTAAGTAAGTACGTATTTCATACGGTTTTCAATGGTCTTCGTGATTGTTTTTTCTTTTTTAGTACTTGTGTACCTACAGTCAACTTATTCATATTTTTTGCAATACTTAAAATATACAGTATAATAATTATCACATGTCCAAATACCTACTTACTATGTACTTACGTACATAATCATTCATTTCTAATGTCAGTCGACATTGGCGTATATGGTGTGTCCAGATACTACCGTGCCTTGCAGGAAAACAGCTTGGCTTACTGCCAGATGCCAGCCTGGTTGCGAACTGGACAATGGACATACGCTACAAAATTACTGCCCAATATTTTTATTGCCCTGAACATTTTGGCTCATTGGTGTTGTACTGGAGGCCTACCACGAGCTCTTAACGCGATGCATTTTAGGACCTAAACTGAACTGTTCTTCTAATTCGTACCATGACATCAGTTTAACGATTCAATTTAGGCCATGCTATCTGACAGCGAGAGTCGCAAGATTTGGTTTCATTCATTTAATTTTGTACTTGTTTGGTACCATGACGTCCATAGAGCAGCAGCTCAACTGAAACGCTCAACTGTCAAAGTAAGCGATTCAATAAAAGTTACTATTTCTCTAACATAAACTGAAAAGTTTGGTGAATTATTGACGAAAATAAAGTTGTTTAGTGCTATTTCAGTGGAATTTTACAAAAACCAATATAAGTGTTCTATAATAATTATTTCTTGTATAGTCTAAAATACCTATTTTACCAGCCTGTTTTAACCGCATTTGTTTTTCTTCAACAAATGTCTGATGAACTACTATTTTTTTTTTTTTCGTATAGGTAATAAATAACAAAAGGTAAATAAATATCTACTTTGACTATGAATTATTTTAACAATAGTTACCGTATTAACGTGGATTCTTAAAAACAACTGTTGAGTGTCTTTTTTTAGTATAAAGTAATGATACTAAGAACATATAAAATGTTACTTGCTTCTGAACGTGTCTGACACTAAAATGTGCGCGAAATAAACTTATTTGATAATAATAGCGTTGTCTCTTTTTCACCAAAAACGTTTCAAGTTGCGATCTTTCATTAGCTTTTAACGATCCAAATGCCGCTGAGCGTATTGGACGTCATGGTACGATTTTGAAGCGATGCAGTTTAGGAACGTAAACTGAAATGTCTTGCTTTTGAATCGTTTTTAATTAGATCATGGTAGGCCACCTGCTTAAATATGTTCTCATGCAGTTCTGTTCTTGGCTAGCAGTCGCGAAGAGTGAATATAACACGATTCCTTTCAGCCAATTTTAAACATGGTAGTCACTGATGTCGCTGAGTTTGAGACCAAACTTTCAAACCGATCTTTTGCAAAAAGTATTACGCTTTGCCGCTGCTGTATAAAACTTAAAATGGAGGTTAACACTTTTAAAGAAACATTATGAAACATGACACAACGTTTTTTATTTCATCATAAGAAGTAATCATAAGTAGTACAATTGAATATAAGAAGCAATAATATATTCCCAATACTTAATAGCCGAACATCTGTGGATAAACTTTCAACTAAAACAATCAATAAGTATAACAATACCATTTCAGATAAATTCTGATATAAGAGTTTGGCCAGCGAGATTTTTTAAATTCGTCGCCCTTTCCTTGTGCCACACAAGGAAATGGTTGCGAATTTAAAAAATCTTATCAAATTTTAATCTCTCATAAAATTAAGTCTGAAAAAAAATGATTTGATACTTTTGTATTTTTATGTTAATTAGTTTGTTGCTATGAGTAGGAGGAATGTAGGATTATGATAACTTTTCAGATTATATTTCATGTTGCCAGCTGAAGACTTTTTAATTTGTTGCCATTTCTTGGTGACACGACTCGCTGGCCAAACTCTAGGTAATATCTCGAGTTGGGAACAAAGTCGTTTCGTAGAGATCGGACAGAGAGTTGACCTTAGCTTTTACTTTAATTTGATCGTATGATTATTATGAAACGTTTCGATTTAATATCATCCAAATAGTTACCTACAGTCGTAGACATCTCGTAATTGTCATTGAGCAGCTAACTCACCATTTATATTTCGAAAGCAATATTAAACTCAAACTCAAAGCATTTATTTCAATTAAACCATTTAGAGGCGCTTTTGAATTGTCAAGGAGTCGGTCAGTCAGAAATATGAAGCTTGTTGCTCATTCCTAAGCGTAGCCCTACCTATGGAGAAGAACGGGCAAGAAATTCAACGGACACGCTTTTAAATAAAAAAAATGTTACAAAATATTGATTACATCATTCATGTTGAAACTATACATGTTAGAACAATGTAGAAAGACGTGCAAGTTAAGAGCCTCCGTAATAAAAAGATAAAACAAAGAACAATTCAAAAATTAAAATTAGCCATGGCAGCTAAGAGACGACCAGTCCCTACTGACGGCGCCCGTTCACGAACATGACGCATGGATCAGCACCATTCAGCTCAACCATTTTGAAGGGAGCTAAATGATCTAACACATTCGACACCATATTCCTTAACGAACAGTTAATTCCACTCTCTTGTGAGTAAAGTAAGTACTTTTATATTCAGCGCTTAATCATTGAATTGGATATTCGAACGTTCGAGTACGTAAACTAAAACACTAGACGAGCAGAATTCAGGGCAAAAGCAATAGGTAGGTGCCCAAACTAATCTGCTGCAATAGTGCAATATTCGAGTCTGCCCGACTTTTCCTACTGGGTACAATCGACAAAAGAAGGCACCGACACGACACACATGCTCATTAATATCACGAAAGTATTCCATTATTATTAAGGAATCGCTACTTAGGACTTTCTGAGTTTATCTTGGACATTACTGACATCGGTGAAGGAAAAACATCGTGAGGAAACCTGGACTTACTATTACATATGTCTGAAATTGCCAATCCGTCTTGAGCAAGCGTGGTGATCAATGCTCGTGCCTTTTCTGTATGAGAAGAGGCTTTTGTTTAGAGTTTTAAGCATGCTTTTCATGAGCATGTGTGAGCATTATTAATAATAATTATTATTTATTTATTTTCAGTTCAAGGCACAAACATTTGTGTAGCCCTGGCTCTTGTACTACGAGTTCCTGTAACACAAAAGCCAATAGCTTCATTTACCTATGCGAACAAATAAAATATTCATCTTTCCAATACACTTATAATATTAGTGACTTTTTAAACTTACGTCACTTGAGCACACTATAGGTAGGTAGATAATCACAACATTGCTTAAAAATAGTTGCAAGATAACTGCCTGTACACCTAACACTTTGTTTAGCTGTACCTAGGTACCTACATTCAATTAGACTCCCACCAATTTGTTGGGACGCGTTCGAACCGACTACGGACAGAACACACTTTGTCCAGCGCAGCGCAACAAAACTTTTGTTGTGCAATGAAAGCCAAAAAAACGGTCCCACCAAAAAGGCCGCTTACGAACAGATCTTTGGGAGTTTGGGGGCCATTTCAATATTTTAAATACTATTGAATAACTGTTCTGAAATGAATACTTGATACAACACTTAACGTTCCATTTTTTTTAAGTTGATGTGTTTCCATTATTGAAAGGTTAAAACTAGAATTTAAAAAAAATAGTCACTTGCCTAGTAATAGAACTCAAATACCACAATTTGGAACCATTTAATACAATGTGAAAATGTAATTGCTACGACTTTCTAATTCGAGAGGTTGTAGAAATGAGAAGAGACACTGAACTTTTTTGTAGATAACATAAGAAACAATAACAATACGAAAAGCGATAAAAACTCTGCGAAAATTAATAATTTGCTTAACATAACCGTATCCAGTGGAGGTTGGATGGCCGCCAACTCGTTATGAAGCGAATTATCCACACGATCGGCTGCGACCAGCGACACGAGCACACCATCCCGCACACATGCCGCTCTCATTCCAATCCCACTAAATATCATAGACATCTCAGAAGCGCGAGTTAATTATGGCAATTAATGGGAGCCTGAATATCCAATATCATCATTATTACGCCTGTTTAATATTTGATATTATACCTCAATTAGCTGTATTCTCTGTTGGGTTTAAGTGGACTAATCTACCTTCGTTGCCCAGAAATAACAGGGTACATGTCTCCAATATGTGAAAGGGACTAACGGATAATATAAGAACACAAAAGGATGACATCTAAGTGATAGATAGCGTACCTTTATATCCCTTACCACAACCCAACAAATCCTAACATTTCGAAACATTATAACCACTGCTACATCTATCAAAGTAACGTCCGTCAAAGCTCCCTGATCCATTCGGGACCCATAGTTTGTTTTAAATTAATGACATCCATATCTCACGATCCCTGGGAATAGTCCTTACTATTTGTCACAAAGATTATCTACTTTTTCTGTTTCCGACCCGTGATATATGTTATATTCATCTCCCTTGTCTTCATTCCAAATATGACGTCCTACATAAAGTAGGGGCTATAAAAGTGTCGGTACATCACCGCAGGTATGAAAAGATGAAAACAAAATTGATAAATTGGTGAAATACTTCAAAGTGTTTGCACACAGTCATTTATTTCCACAGCGGGAAGTTCCGATATTTTAAAACGTATCGACGCAGCTGCCATCGCAAAATGAGCTGTATTTCAGAGAGTTTAAGGTGACTTGAGAATAATTTCACTTGCTCCTAGCATAGCGGGAGCTCGCGTGACGTCATGAAAAAATGTATTCCCAAATTATAGAGAGGTTAACGAGCTGTAGGTGTTCGTCGTTAAAGCTGCCATAAACTGTGCTAATGTGACGTGAGGTCACACCTCCAGGGACGTATGTACTTACGCGTTAAATTAGAAGTATTGGAACATCAAATTCATCGCAATTTAGGTGTAGGTATTTCGAAAGTATCTACAACCTTCTGAAACGAAATTATGTTTTATGAAGCTCAACATTCTGCGCGTCGTCGTTGACTAATTTGATTTAGAAGCAGTAATCAATTAGTGGGCGCTGAATGTGACTGCAAGTAAATAAATTAATTTCTGCTAATGGATCGAAATGATTATTTTCCACAGAAAATATGACTTTCATTTAGAGCAGCAAAAGTAATTAGGAAAATCATAGAAATTTATTACCAAGGGTGCGTTTTGTATGTTTACCTAGGTTTAAAATGTTATTTATTTGTGTTTTATTTTTTTGAAATCAACACAAGAATCGTCATTAAAAGATGCAGCAGAGGATCGAATAAACTGTTTCGAAAATCTTAATCCAACGGCTTCGTGAATCTCCCCAAGTATTTCACTAAGCGGCGACATACATTCTTGAGCGCGCAAGAAACGTAAAGTCCCGGCATCAAGGCCTCAACCTAATTAATTTTAAGCACAGCACTTCCCAAGTTGAAAATCATCTCCAAAATAAAATTTTAAAGTAACAATATAAACACAAAACGCTCATAAACTGACTTGGATGGAACTAAAATTGTGGGTGGCGCTTACAAACTGCTCTGGCGCCGTCAGTATTAATCCCACGGGAAACGCAACTTTTTAATAGGTTTAAGACCGAAAATAAAATATACGAAACAAGCTTTTGATTCACCTGAGTAATTAGTTAGGCGGGTAATGAGTTTATTTGTAATGGTTACGCAAGTTGTAAAATTTATTTGTCGCCTCCAGCGTAATGGGAATTAAAGCAGATATTACTCGTGTGTTAATGAGAGCTGTTTGTGCGTCAAGGATTATTATGATGAGAGTTTTGAAATCACTGAATAATTTTGTCTAGACTCGCATTTTATCGCAATTAACACCGCATAATCTACTAATGAAACTATACATTTTATTTATGGCTGGTTCACGTTGTATTGTTTCATATCATTCTCAGTATTTTGTTCGAATACATAAAATAAATCACTTTTGTTATAGGTAAGTTAGAGACTGATTATCTCATAACTAAAATTGTAACCCATTTGTCACATATGGTCAAGACAAACGTCACCCGACACGCCTATAATTTACAAAGCACTTCGTAGTCCCGCAAACAGCTGCCGGTCTGCCACACTAGTCTAAAGGTGGTTTTACACCGGCGAGGCAAGGCTTGGATGGGATGGGCGAGAATTGAAATCACGCTTACCCTTTTACACCGAAAGATATCCATCGCTATACCGCGTCAACTCACGATGGCCATCGCTACCTAGCGCCGGCTCGCACTATCACGCGCCGCCCGGCCAGCGGTGTCTCGCGCCAGCCGTGAAATCGAGAGAACAAGAAGTGTAATGAAACAACAGTTTCTATGGTATCTTAAATATTTACCATTTTTACCATTTATAAGTAAGATAAATCTAAGGGTGGACACCGTAGCGTAGCGTACCTACATTAAGTGAACAACAATGTGAGCTGTGTACTTTTATTTATTTCAGCTTTGTATAACAATAAATAAAACTAAGGAAAAGATGTAAGTGGCACTGGGAGCTGGAGAGTATAGTATGCAGCGATGTCTCGCGATGGTCGGAGCGAGTCGTCGCGTGCCAGCGCGAGACATCGCGAGTCAGCGTTTGAGGGAGAGAGACCGTGGGTCCTCGATGGCCGGTGCGAGATTTGTATATCCATTTTACAAAGTAAATAAATACTCTATTTCTACAGCAATACACTTCAATATTGTACTAACAAATATTTCAATTCTCGCCTCGCACATCTAGACCTTTTACATCAAAGATGGGCAGGGCGTGGATAGAAATTTTGCCACACAAATTTCAATTCTCGCCCATCCCATCCACGCCTCGCCTCGCCGGTGTAAAACCACCTTAATACTTGTGCTATTTACGAAGCTGCTATACGGACGGATAACTTCACAAGTATTAGTGTGCAAAAGCGAAAAGAACGTCTTTCCAACACCTATCGTTTTTTTGTTTCTTAGCAACAGAGTAGGTTGAAGGGTTGTGATCTTATGGCGCATCGTCGTGAAATACGCACTAGCCTTTATTCAAATTCGAATTAAAAATCTCTTTGTTAAGACCGAAGAAGGTGGATAGTGTCCACAAAACATTGAATTTTAATTACTTTTCTTCAAAAGGTGTCTTTATTAACATTTAATGAGAAATAAATGAGGTTTTTGCTCACAGTAAATAAGTTAGGTATGTTTAACGTGCTTCGCTCTACGTTACTTAAAACTAGCTGCTCCCTGCGGCTTCGCCCGCGTGGACCCTAATTATTTTTCTAAAATAAAAGTATGTATGTTACTCCTTATAGCATAAGCTATCTGCCAGTGAAAGTTCCATCGAAGTCGGTCCAGCCGATTCAGAGATTAGCCGGAACAAACAGACAGATAGAAAGACATACAAAAAATAATACTGTTATATGTACTACAGTAGCTGTATACTTTCATAATAATGCATATAGTAAAAAAACTGTTTTTTTGACATGACAAACGGACGCTTATTTTTTTTTATTTGTATATACGATGTATCTGTATATTTTGTAAGTAGGTACCTAGGTACACATATTATAATGAAGCCAATATGTAAGGTCTGTTTGCGTAGGTAAAATTTTGGTTCATTAAAATATTTCCAAGAATATAAAATAGTTACGTTGACAGAGGTGGAGGGAAAATATATCATCTCCATTTTAATGATGATGTCGACGTTCTTTAATTGTAATATAATCTCGTTATTTTCTTGTTAAAGTTACAACATTTTTACGTTAAAGTAATACGTATGTTAAGGTAATATTTAAGCATAGTTTATAATAACTATAACTACCGGAACACTTCTGTTACCCACGTTTTTCTTTAACGAGTTTGATATTGGTCGAAAGCAAGAATTATTTCTGCGTCTTTGTTATGGATTGGCAAAAATAGTAACAGCCAAAACTCATCTTTTTTTTTGTTAACACTAATAAAGATAACATGTCCCCAGTTCTCAAGTTCCACCATTCATCATTCAAAAGATTTGGTGAAGACGATCGATCAATTAAGTGTGTTCGAAACGCAACCCTGAAATTAAAAAAACAACCATCTATCATTCTTTGTCTCTGGTTACTTTTATCTATAGTTGTTGCTATAAATAACTGACAAGCTTCTGTGCCAAATTTGCCAACAGTTGGCCCAAAACCCTTGGGATCTGACGGTCTGACGGTGACCAAAGTATGTAGATATTGAATGCGGCGCAATAATAGTCGGTTATTATATACATTAGGTAGTCGATCTCTCAAAAATAAGCAACATAATTTCATGTCAGTTTGATTAATATTGAGAAAAATCTGTACAAAAACGAAGTAATAAACCCAGCCAAAAATGAAACTACACTCATGATTTTAATCAAAATATATTTTTGCTATATTTACGATATAAAAAGCGCAATAAAAATACACTCACAAAAAATGGGTATACATTTTTCAAGTAATTCCCGTTCACTTTTTCGCCCGCGTGCGTCGGTCGTCCCAATTTTCACCGCTGTAACCAGACGGCCATACGGCGTAAAAGCGCGTAAAGGTAAGCAATAAACAGAACATTTCGACTTGGTCGTTAATCACAGTAACAAACGCGATGTCTGTCAACGTAATCACATCTTTTTCAGAGTACGCACTTAAATAGGAATCCATCTCAATGATTTATAACGCTGTTTAACCACTTAAGAGTTTTGGATTGTATTAAATGACGAAATTAACGAATTATGAATAACTTTATCAACTTTTTTGAGAAATCTTATTTCGGATTCGGACTCAATGAAATGTTAATTAGTTTTTTTTTCATAATTTGATAAAAACTTGACATTTTGTGGATGAATTTGATTTGAAATGGCTCAAAACTATATCAGTATACATACAAACGTTTAATATCAGAAGAGTCTCGTGAAACAAAAACACAAGTTGTGATCTATTCAAACGGTAACCAACTCAATGGTATTGTTCGCTCAAAGCCTATTGATTTAGGTGGAAAGTGGTACTCAATAACCGCTCTATCTGAAACTGAGGTCCCAATGAGGCAAAGTTAGCTATCAATTGCAAAACTTTAGCGTAAAATTACATCTTTACCGGCGATATTAAATTTCTGTTGTCTCATGTGATTTACGATGTCTTCGTTCGCTTATTAACGGGTCTATAAGATATTGATTCTCGGAAATTATGCATCCTATAAGAATTTCAGAGAATAGCGATAGAATGAACTTTGATTAAACAATAATTAACAGAAACCAAAAAAGACTGTGACGCTTTTGTTTTAAGAATCGGTGACTGACCTATTCACCTTGGTTCTTTCTATTCATTGAATAAAAATTCAGTAAGTACCCAGAAAGGGACGCTCTTCGAGGTAAAACCGCTCACTAATTCCTAAAAGTATCTATTCATAAAATAAATAAAATAGCAACGAAGAATTTTTGTCCGTTTGTCTGAATGAATGATCCGGAATGTGCGCAAAAACGTATTTGGATATTTGGCACACAGATAGTTTATAACCTGGTTAAAAACACTGGGTACTTTTAATCCCGGTAGTACGTTCCGGTGGGATATGCCGACATCCATGCGGGTGAAACCGCAGGAGAAAGCTAGTTCATCAATAAAAGCTTTATAAACCGATGAATACTAAATAGGAATTACCTATTAATATTAAAATGTAATTTATAATCTGTTTAAAACTGAATGCGGCGTCTTCGACAGGTGCCTGAAAACTTTGTTAATAAACTCAAATTACGCGTCACTCAAGCCCTACATTTGATTTATTTGCATTTGATGAAGTCTTATTTAATTTGATTACTTTGAAGAACAAGTTTTTCTGTACATTTTTGGCATATTTATATGAATTGAAGGATTTTCCACGCGTGATGTTAATTCAATTTGTCCAGCGCCCTCTGGACAGTTAGTCCCGCCTCAATGTTGCAGGTTACCTGGCAAATCTTATTCTAAAAGCATGCTGGATCACATCTCAATACATACAGGTATCATAGCAAAATGTTCATATCATAACGCATAAAAACTTTTTTTTTGGTTTACGTAAAAAGAAAGAAACAAAAATGCGTTTATTGACATTACAGCAAAAAATACACCTTATAACCAAATCAGAAAAAAATGATTATAATGCCAAAAAGGCCTCAGCTCAGCACAATGTCAGATGGCAACACAAAGTTTACCACCTGACGCTGATTTTCAGCTGCAACCCACGAGTGCCATACGCTAGAATATTAGACCAATGCTCATACACAGGCCCAACTGACGGGCTGGACTGTCCTTACATACGACGCTGCAGTGACTTGCACTTCACCTACTATCGTCGGCTGATAATGGTGTGTTAGTGTAAGTTTTGAATGTACTGTGGTTTTTGTATTGTAATGTAATGTAGTTTGATGTTTGTGTGTTGTATTGAATATTGTATGAGTCATCGTAACTTGAATTAATAAATGAATAATAATAATATCAAGGCACAGTTTCGTGATATATTTCAGTAAAATAGCCAACTAGTTTATGTTCTGTGACTTTTACAACTCGACCAGCGGAATATTTTCACTTCACACGAGTTCCATATGAAAATGATTTACGTTTACGCCACACATAAACTACCGTTTTTTAGTCTAATGACAATTTCGGTACATATCATTAGGCTAGCCTATAGTTTAATTGTGATTTCAAAACATCTGTCACATAGGCCGTCAGGTTAACACTGTAATAACTTCAGATCACAATTATTCGGATATTATCTATAAATTAACATTTCATTGAGGTTCTAGTAAGCACATAGAGCGTAGACTTCTCTGTTCATCAAAACTAATGGAATTTAAACTAATTTAAATACATTAGGCATGCGACCTTTTCGTATAGCTACCCAAGTTATACGTCGACAGTCGGTAGGAATGCCTAGAGGTCCGTGTGAGGATTTATCGAAACTTTCTACGGCGCATAATGTAGACCCTTTGAGAAGGGAATACTAATTTTCAGGCTCCATAACGCCCTCTAACGTGTTAAATAGTCAGTTTAAGGGCTGTGACTATTTGTTTCAATTGCCTGAAGAACTAAATGGTGTTAACAACTATGTAGACATATTTTGGAGTTATTTGGCTTTATTTATTTATTTAAAGATTACCAACGAGATACATTACCATTATTTTTTACAATAATAAAAACTTGTATAATATAAATTAACCAGTAATGCACACTCAATTACACGTAACCAAAGCGTATACATTATCGAGTACACATGCTCTGAATACATAATTAAATGAAATTAAGAATACTTAAAAAAAGAAACAATATACATCATAAAAGTTTAAACTTACACGAATACAATACAGTAAAACCAAGCATTAACTTGATTATCAATATTATGAATTAATATAAAAAATTGAAGAAATAAAAAAGTTAAAAATCTGTTTAAAATTTAACTATAAATATTCAAAATTTGCTTTCATTACAACTTGATTAAAACACAGTGAGTTGAGGTTATATTAAGTTTTATGTTAACAGCTATATTACAAGGGTCGAAGTATTTTTTTTAAACCGGATTAAAATAAAAATCTACGTAATTTGACGGTTTCGCATAATTACCTGCCTGCTTAAAATAACATTACTCGCCTCTTTGGTAAAACACCGCGAGTACTGAGTACGTCATTCTTGCTACCTGCAATGGGAAACGTGAAAATTTAATAGGTATTTCGGGAAACACCTCGTAATTCCTCGTCTTTACAAATCTCTGTCGAAATAGCTCGTAAAAATAATCATTTGCGTAACATGTTTATTATCTTTTCCGTGAAGTATCCTTGTGGAAGAACAATCTACTACGTTGCCTTCACAATTAATTCTGTACGTATTTGTTTTTACAGGTTGTATATAATTTTGTTTTTTTTTATTGTTTGTATTTCCTGTGCATGTCCCAAATAAATAATTTTTCTTTCTTTCTTTTAATAATTATCATATTTTTGATAACTTACCGATACGAAAGTTTCATACGACAAATCCTGGATTCCGAATGCCTTAAGGATGACAGGTTTCAGCGCCTACGTACAGCCAATGACGGTCAGACTTCGAATATCTCGTTGAGAGTCCTTTTCCAACTCGTAGAGATGCCAGCCACAGTTGTAGAACATAGCACTCAATAGCAAGGATGCCTGGAGAGAGACCAGTAGATGTAAAAGAAACCAATATAAAATCCACTCAAGTCGTTGTTTCCAATTGATGGTATTTCCACTTAAACGAATATCAACTTTATTTTTGCGAAAATTAAGTTCATTTCAAAATTACTCGTGTACTATTAAGAAAATCATAAAAATGATTAAAGTTGTAACGCTAACTAAACTTTATGTGTCGGTGTTAAAGTTGTTTGTCCAATAACACATATTTGTTTACCTGTTTGGAAACTAAATCGCGAACGCAGTTATAGATACAACTATGTATGCGGACGTTAACATGGCACATCAATGACACAGAGTTTAAGGAAAAGAAAATCGGCTCTGTCCCTCGCTCATAAAATGGCATTTTTTTTTCTAAAACTCTGTGTTTTAATAACACCCCAGCTTATAAGCATGAAACATACCAGCGACAAGGTTCGACGAGGCGAGACGAACAGACGCATGTGAATGCTTCCCAAGAGACGTCAGTATAGCATGGCACCGTGCACACAAAAATCCTTGCAGTACTTATGTAACATTGCGTGATTTCAATTTGTGTGTTCTAGACTGGTTAACGTCTCAAGACTGCTCTATGCATCAAGATCTTTGCAAAATATGTTCCATTCGATTTGGATTTTTCGACATAACAAAATCGTCTTTTCGCCAGTGTGTCCAACACTTACTTATTCCAATATTTTTTTCAGAATTTTTTCTTAAATCTAAAACACAAAAAAATATTAAAATGTAACGACCAAACAAAATAATAGACTTTTTTTGTAACTGTAACATCTTTAGCACCAAAACTACTACGGCAAAATTAATATTAAATGGAAACGTATTTTAAAAGGTGAGGTTCATGACGCTGCAAGAGATTACTGCAAACTAAGATCGTTATCAGGTTTTTTTTTTATATCCTTCTATTTAATGCGATCTGTCCAGGAACTCAGCAATACAAAAAACGTTTCCACGCTGAAACTATTTCTAATTCATATAATATTCAGGGCATGTATTCGTACCCATTTCGTATCGAGTCAATAGTCCGGCAAAAATCGACAGGATAAAGCTCTCGTATTGGAATAAACCTTTGTATACTTACAATAAACCTTTCTGATGTAGTAGGTAAAGTGGTGCCAAATATAAGACCCTGCGGGACGCCTACATACAGAAGGTTTATATTATTTTATATTGCTATTGTTATCCGTCGAGCTTTTTGAAAATAAGTTAGAATCTGTTTAAGAACGAAAACATTAATATTTACCTGATAAGTAACTTCTCCCGCATTCCACAAATTAAGCGCCAGCAATAAGAAAAGGGATCCAACAAACGTATACGTCATGAACTCAAACTCAAAGCCTTTATTTCAATTAAACCATTTACAGGCACTTTTGAACTGTCAAGAAGTCGGTCAGTCAGAAATATGAAGCTAGTTGCCAAAGTGTAGTAGGTACCTATGGAGAAGAACGGGCAAGAAACCCCACGGACACTCTTTTAAGTAAAAAAATTGATACAAAATATTGGTTACATCATTCATGTTGAAATTATGCATTTGAGAACAATGTAGAAAGACGTGCACGTTTGTAAAAGCGTCCATAATAAATAGAAAAAAAAAACAAATAAATCAAAATAAGCCATGGCAGCTAAGAGGTGACCAGTCCCAACTGACGGCGCTCGTTCACGAACATGACGCATGGATCAGCACCATTCAGCTCAACCATTTTGAAGGGAGCTAAATGATCCAATACACGCGCCACCATCAGCGAAACATCTGAGTGAGCATGACATACTCACAGCCGCCAAGGCACATTCAAGTCAATGAAAGACATATTACCCGGTAAATGGTAGCTCTTTAGTACATAGTACTCACACCTGTGCTATGCAATTATATAATACAAAGGAGATTGAGTTTATACAATACAAATATGGTCTTAAAATCTTTTGCAGCTCCAGCAGTATTTCCAAAATGTTATTCAATTAGTTGTGGTTGTGGAGCAGGACCAGCAATGAGCCAAGCATTTTTATCAGTGATGTAATCCCGCAATTTATAATATGCCTGCCTACATAGTGTGCGTTTTATACAAGATTTGAATTTCGTCTCATTTAGTTGAAGTATGTGGGGAGGAATTTTATTGTAATATTTTAAACAGTACCCCATGAAAGATGAGTCTACTTTAGCCAGTCTGAAACCTGGTTGAACTAATAGGTCCCTATTTCTTGTACTATAATTATGTCTATCACCTCTTTTACTAAAAAGATGTAATTTTTTTCTTAGATAGATAGATAGATAAATCATTTATTTAGTGCACACAAAAAACAGCACAACATACAAAATGACGATTAAATTATTACTAATTAGCTATTAGGAAATAGCTGCAAGGTGCCAATATAAAAACAAATAAAAAAGGAAGAAAACAAGACATTGTGATGACACTATTGGCTATGACACACTTTAAAATTATGGAATGACAACGAACATAAAAACATTACTTAGGTACATTATGTTTTTATATATATATTGCCAAGGTACCGTCATGATGTTAATATCCTTAAACAGTTCCCTTAGAGAGTCGCGCCTGCGGAGATAATATATGGCTCTGATAGCTCTTTTCTGCAGAATAAAAATAGACTCGATGTCTGCAGCCCGTCCACACAGCAAAATACCATAAGACATGATACTATGAAAATAACTGAAATAGACTAGCCTCGTGGTATCAGTAAATTGACGGATTTTTCTGACAGCATATGCTGCTGAACTTAGCCGTCCTGCAAGAGATGCTAAATGAGGACCCCATTGAAGCCTTGAGTCGAGCGTGATCCCCAGGAAAACTGTTTTATCGACAAATTCTAGTTTCTCTTGATTCAATACTATCTCACAATTACTACTTTTGACATTTGATAAAGAAAATTTTATGCATTTAGTTTTTTTTTTCCATTTAATACTAAATTATTAGCAGTGAACCAATTTTGGACCTGCAGTAGGGCGTTATTTACGTCGTCAAAATTTGTAGCACGTCTATCTACCATAAAAATTAAGGAAGTATCGTCAGCAAATAACACCATTTGTGGTTGATTTTTTAATAAATGGAGTAGATCGTTAATATACACTAAAAAGAGGAATGGACCCAATATCAAGCCTTGTGGCACACCCATTTTTACTTTTAAACCTAGTGAATTGATACCGTTTATTTGAACTTGCTGTTGTCTATCATTTAAATAAGATTTTACTAAATTGAGCACAAGTTTTCCAAGTCCGTAATGCTCAAGTTTCAAGAGTAAGGTTTCGTGATCGACGCAATCAAATGCCTTGGAGAGGTCACAAAAAATTCCTATTGCATCTTGGGCCTCTTCCCACGCGTTAAAAATGTGTCTTAATAAGGTTACACCGGCGTCGGTCGTACAACGTCCTTTGGTGAAACCATATTGTTGATCGTGGAGGATTTTATTTGTATTAAAATGATTGATCATTTGATTAAGCATTACCTTTTCAAACACCTTGCTGAAAACCGGCAACACGGATACGGGTCTATAATTATTGGTATGTTTACTGTCCCCGGATTTAAAAAGTGGTATTACCTTGCTGTATTTCATTAAATCCGGGAAGACTCCTTGATCCACACACAAATTAAATATTAAGGCTAAGTAAGGCGCTATGGTCTCAATTATGGAGGTATAGATTTTAATGGACATTCCCCAAAGATCTTCAGTCAATTAGATCTTGATTTGCTTAAAAGCTTTTATTACTGTTATGGGGTTAATATACTTAAAGTTAAATTCAATGGGGCAAGCTGAATCGTTCGCCTTTACTAAATCAAAAGAGAGCGAGGGCGAGGAATTTAAGGTTTCAGTAGTTTTAAGTGGGACACTGGTAAAGATATTTACAAATTCTTGAGCAACTTCTTTGCTATCGCAAATGAGACCACTACATGACGACTTCAGGGTGTACTCCGAATTATGCTTTTTGTTCCTGTTCGTTTCATTGATGATAATTTTCCAAACCGTCTGTATTTTATTGTCTGCTGATTTAACCTAAGAACCCTTAAAAGTTTCCGTGTTAATATAAGGCTTAAGGCCATACAGCTCGAAAAGTCTATCCCTACTTTTCCTGAGTCCTTTAGTTGCCCAGTCACTAAATAAAAACTTAGGGCTGATAGTCTTAGTGATCTTCTTAAAAGAATCATCGAACTCGGTTTGGACTAAACGAAAAGAATTCTTCATACAATATATTAACAATGTTCATTGTAAGGTCCTGATTACTTAACTTACAAACTAAAGTGCTATTAAATTTATTTAAATTAACAGATGTTATTGGTTTGTATTGTATCTGCACTTTTTGTATAGGAATGTTGGACTCAAAAGTTATGGTTCGACCACTGTGATCAGAAGAGAGTTAATTAACTATTGCTTTATCTAAATAGTCGCAGCAACAAAACACATTATCAATACATGTAGCAGTTGTCGTAGTTATTCGGGTTGGTTCTACAAACACATTTGACAAATTGAATGATTTGAACAAATTTAGAAATCTAGTGGTATTTGAATTATTTTCTAAAATATGAATGTTAAAGTCACCACAGATAACTACTAATTTATTACCAGTTGCAAGTTTTGCCAAAACATCTTCCATTACTGACTCAAACATAGAGTAGTTTTGATTAGAATTAGGGGGTCTGTAAACGCACACTATGACATGCTTATCTAGCTCAACACAAGACAGTTCAATGCTATGTTCAACCGATAGTTCAACTATGTCATTACGGGTTTTTGATTTAATACAACTTTTAATTAAGATTAGTAAACCACCATGCAGCATTGATTTTCGGTTAAAGCAACTGGCCACACTATAATTCTCATAGTTAATTAACATTTGATAATCTTTTAACCAATGCTCAGTTAAACAAATAATGTCAAACATTGTTTTTTCTAAAAACAATTAAATTTCAATTTGTTTGGAAGAAAAACCTTGAATATTTTGATGAAATAATCTCAAGGATTTCTGCTTAGCCCCTTTTATACAGTTAACTACAGTGCTAGAAAATACTTTTTTGTTATTAAGTGTAACTATACTGTTATTGGTACTTTCTGTTGTCTTACAAACTAGTTTAAACAATTTGAGTTAACCACCTTAACATAAGTATTATTACTAATTGTGGTGCTAATTACAGATGACTTCGACATACTAATTATGTCTGGGTTAATATTAAAAGCTAATAGCCTAGCTATTTGACGTCTAAAACTAATGGACAGATACACAGTATCCCTAGTCGACCTTAGCCTATCAACAAAAATGTTGGTATCAAAAAATATAAACATGTCACTATGGTGGCTAACTAAGAAATGCATGTAATTATTTAACATGTGAATGTAGTTATTTTGCCTGTTTGACAAGTGCTCAAAATATGGAAAAGCACACAAAATTACTTACTTACAATTTAACTTCAATAGATCGGTGACACTATCAGTATGCCTTTGAACAGAGGTTGGTTTTTGCGGTCAAAACTAAAGTAAAATCCAACCTCTGTTCAAAGGCATACTATTCTATCAACGACTACTTAAATGATAAGAATAGTTGGTCGCTGTGATTAACTCAAGACAATGTTTAAATGTTCTTTCTCCAGAATTAGCTTACTTACTGACAGGTTATATGAGTTTATATAATTGTTTATAATTTTACTAATTTTACTTTATTTATTGTTGACATAATCTACTCATTACAATGTTTTTTTTAATGAGTTGTATTGCAATATGTGGTTAGCTAGCGACCTCGATAATTTTTTAATTTGCCTCAATGGTCCTAGTTTATCAATTATAACTTCTAGTTACAGCTATATGTAAGCGGGCACGCCCTTTATGTCTGGAGGCTTTTATTTAGATATTGTTTTCGTTAAGTTATTTTTATTTCTGCTTGAGTATAGTTCTCGATGTTTTTGTTTGGTATATTGGCGTGTGCTAGCTGTCATATGGCTATTAATTTTATAATTTAAATTATGTTTTGTGTTGCGTAATGTAAATATCATTTTGCATACTATTATATAGAATCTTTTTTACTGAACAGACAGCTGTGCTGCTGGGGAGTTTGTTGCGCCACTTCTTCTTCCCAGCTAAAGCACTAGGAAGTGGTGAAGGGTGGGCGTTTTGGGGGACTGTCTTAGGTAATTTTGACGTTCGAAAAGTGCTGATTCTCAGCCTAGTTTGAATAAATGACTTTTGAATTTTGAATTTGAATTTTGAATTTTTGAATTTTGAATTTTGAATTTTAGTAATATCATCTTTTTCAACATTTAAACTATTACCTATAAGAACAGTAATAATAGCATTAGGATCATATTACTTCCTAATTAATGAAGACATTATTTGTGTGTAGGAATTCTGAGGCATGCAATAGTTTTGAGAAGAATGACTCAGGTTGGTGCTAAGTAATTTCCCTAACCCTTTTCCAAAACTATCAGAAAACATAATGGAGCAGTAACAAACTTTACTACTACAAGGGGCAGAACAAGGTTCTGTTTGAACTACTTGCAATGGACCTTGTTCAATATCTGGTGTGCCTTTATTGGGAATAGACACCTGAGAACTTTCCAACTGGTGCGGGTCCTCCGTTACCTCAGGTTGGAGAGTGCCAAGATTGGATTTCCTTTGCAATGAAGATTGAGGGCTGCTGGAAGTCAGCGGGTCCACTTTATCTATACTAGAGTTGCACATTTCCACTAACTCATTTGCAGCAAGGATATGCTCCTGAATTTGTTTTCCAGACCTCACATACTTAGTATAGAGTGACTGTAGTGATGCTTCTAGTACCTGAAATTCAGACTGTAAGTATTGAGTATCAAACTCATAAAATGTCCTTACTATCTTCTAATTTAATTTGATAGTTTTTTTAATTTATGTATAAGAACACCACGTTCTTTCCTTAGTTTAAAATTATTGGAACTGTGTTTTTGTTGTTTCTTATATTTATTGCATGATAAGAAAAGAAAGAAAGAAAAATATTTCATTTGGGATACGCACAGGAAATACAAACAGAAATAATTAAAAAAAGGAGTATTTAAAAACTAACAAAATAATAACGACCTGTGTGAGGCCAAAACAGCATAATGCGGCGATGTAAGAAGGCATTAGTCAGATCCAGATGTGGCGACAGCTGTAATTTTAGAAAATTATTAATCATCAATATAATGTCTGGACTCAATGATAGCCTGATACATATACTCGTAATTCAGAGCACCATTTATTTAATCCTAAGAGTTTGTTGGTTAACAACCAGTTACACAAAAATAATACAATCTTGAAACTGTGATTATTATAAATCTTTGTAAAAGGGCAAAAACAAGTTGATGAACATGTGACCTACGACAAAGAAGCAGTATACTTAACAAAGTAAAAAGTAACATGGCTGTAAAAGATATGAAAGATACACCAAAAAGGTTTTACGTACCGCTAAACGCAGCAAAAGTAACACGGCGACGGCAGAACTTTCGCACACTTGGAGTGACATTATTATTCCGAAAACAAAATGTATCTCGTCTGCAAACCTAAACAAAAAACATTACATGAAGCCTTTACTTGTACAAAAAGCTCTCGGCTAACGTCAAATTGTCAATTTGCTCAAAAAAATACAATTCTCTAGAAAATTGCTGATGGCTTTAGAAATAGTCAATAGGTTTTTATTTTTATTTTCGTTATAATTGTTTCATTTCTCTCGCTTACAGCGCCAGGTGTGCTGTTTATTTAGAATTAAATAAACGAGATTTTTCCGAAAGCGATTTATCCAATTTAGCTTTGCCAGTTTTCCATAACACTATTCCGCTCCATTGGAATATTAATACATAAACATAATTTTGTAAAATACTTTGCGTTTTCGATCCATTTCGTTTTATATCAGCTTCTAAAAATATTTATTGTATCGATAAAATATATTACATGAAAACAAAGATACAATTCCATCCTAGAATCATTCATTACGTCGTCCGTAAATCCTGTTTATTTCTTGTCGGCGAACAATAGGTGCGCTGAATAATACAATAACAAAAGTTAAACAAAAGAACTTAAGAACTTACTCCGGAAGTTTCTGATGCATCCGAATACCTTCCAAACATCCAGTTGTCTTTAGTTTGTCATGTTAATTACTTTTATATCCCTATCAAACTCGGTCCGTATCCGTTCAAAACGATGGCAGAGAGTAATAAACTTGTAAGTCATGGTGATCAACTGCGTGATTGGCATGCAGTCGGCCGACATCATCGGCAACATCATGTAGGTACAACCATAGAAGAATATTCGGAAAATCAATGCGACGACTGAATTGTCATCGTAAACCGGTAAATATGTTACCACGGTATAGAGGGGCCCCTGGATAGGAACAGATAAAATAAATAATTTATGATTATCGTTGATCTGGCTACCTGGATGATACCATGAACGCGACTTTAAGCTGACTGCATAGTAATAATAAGGGTGATGAAGTCGAGGGACCAGTAGATACGCATAACTTAACAATACGTAGCATGAAGGATAAAATATTTGTAGTAGAAAAAAATGCATACCAGAGTTTTTTTACAAGCCAATAAAGGAACCAGGTAGGTATATCAGTAGATAATAAAGTAAGGAAAAAATGGTGTTGTAGTAGAAACCTACCTTCCACGATCGACCTCCTCGCGCTCTCGATCCCATACGCAGTAAGAGACAGTTACACGGAAATGACATACAACCATATACCGACTGTCACTTTACGGTGTTGTTTCTTCATAACGTACTCCTCTTCAAACTTCGCCCCAACAGTAGCCATTTCATAGTTTAATTTCCTTATACGCTTTATGATAATAGAATAGAAGAAACATCTTAGTGAGGACAATTTTGTGGATGGCAGAAAACATCACTGATTAATCTTTTCCACTTCAGAGAAACTGCCGAACAATGCGGCGACATTTTCAAGGAAAATCATCGTGGTGTAAATAGAGAATGTTAGTATACTATACATGTGGTATAGGATAGTTTCATGGTAGATGTCTTCTTCGTACCAACAGTTACCTAGCCGGCGAAGTACACGTACCCAAAACCATTTCTGAGTAAGTATTTAGTATTTAGAGGCATGACCCTTATTTCAGAGAAATTTGTGGATGGCTTTTATTCATGAACTAATCCTCAACACCTGGTCACTGTATGAAGTTCATTCGCTTTATGATAAAGGCATGTAATATATTTGTAATACGTTAATTAAGTGTTCATTAAAGGCTCGATTTTGGGTCCATTCCTCTTTTTAGTGTATATTAACGATCTACTCCATTTATTAAAAAATAAACCACAAATGGTGTTATTTGCTGACGATACTTCCTTAATTTTTAAGTTAGATAGACGTGCTACAAATTTTGACGACGTAAATAACGCCCTACTGCAGGTCCAAAATTGGTTCACTGCTAATAATTTAGTATTAAATGGAAAAAAAACTAAGTGCATAAAATTTTCTTTATCAAATGTTAAAAATAGTAATTGTGAGATAGTATTGAATCAAGAGAAACTAGAATTTGTCGATAAAACTGTTTTCCTAGGAATCACGCTCGACTCAAGGCTACAATGGGGTCCTCATTTAACATCTCTTGCAGGACGGCTAAGTTCAGCAGCATATGCTGTCAGAAAAATCCGTCAATTAACTGATGTAGATACCGCCAGGCTAGTCTATTTCAGTTATTTTCATAGTATCATGTCTTATGGTATTCTGCTGTGGGGACGGGCTGCAGACATCGAGTCTATTTTTATTCTGCAGAAAAGAGCTATCAGAGCCATATATTATCTCCGTAGGCGCGATTCTCTAAGGGAACTGTTTAAGGACATTAACATCATGACGGTACCTTGTCAGTATATCTATGAAAACATCATGTACGTAAGAAAAAATTTACATATTTTTAGTAAAAGAGGTGATAGACATAATTATAGTACAAGAAATAGGGATCTATTAGTTCAACCAGGTTTCAGACTGGCTAAAGTAGACTCATCTTTCATGGGGTACTGTTTAAAATGTTACAATAAAATTCCTCCCCACATACTTCAACTGAATGAGACGAAATTCAAATCTTGTATAAAACGCACACTATGTAGGCAGGCATATTATAAGTTGGGGGATTACATAATTGATAAAAATGCTTGGCTCATTGCTGGTCCTGCTCCACAAGCATAAACTAATTAATTAGCATTTGAAAATACCGTTGGAGCTGCTGAAGATTTATCTTTGCATTGTATAAATTCAATGTCTTAGCATTGTATAATTGCATAGCACATGTGTGAGTACTATGTACTGACTATAAAGCTACCATTTAGGTACTGGGTATGTCTTTCATTGACTTGAATGTGCCCTGGCGGCTGAGATTATGTCATGCTCACTCTAATGTCTCGCTGGCGGTGGCGCGTGTGTTGGATCATTTAGCTCCCTTCAAAATGGTTGAGCTGAATGGTGCTAATCCATGCGTCATGTTCGTGAACGGGCGCCGTCAGTAGAGACTGGTCATCTCTTAGCTGCCATGGCTTATTTTAATATTTTAATTTTTGAATTGTTCTTTGTTTTTATATTTTTATTACGGATGCTTTTAACGTGCACGTCTTTCTACATTGTCCTCACAAATGTATAATTTCAACAATGATGTAACCAATATTTTGTAACAATTTTTTTATTTAAAAGAGTGTCCGTGGAGTTTCTTGCCCGTTCTTCTCCATAGGTACCTACTACGCTTTGGAATGGGCAACTAGCTTCATATTTCTGACTGACCGACTTCTTGACAATTCAAAAGTGCCTGTAAATGGTTTAATTGAAATAAATGCTTTGAGTTTGAGTTTGAGTTTGATTAGAACGAATGAGGGTAATAAAACTTTTTTACGAAAACAAAAAAATTACATTTTATGACCGAAATATTATATACGGAAGCAATAGAAAAAACCTGTAAAAGTTACCATTAATTAATACTTTCAGGCGGTATCGAATAAGAAATATTAAAATATTTGTTGTTATTAATGAGCCTCCTCGTTATCGTAAGTCGAAAATTGAGGAAGTTCGCCGACGTTATAACATACTGTTTATGATTAATTATCTACTGAACTAATATACGTGGAGAGCGTTATATTGGTATATTTTATTGCTCGACATTGCAGTAATTAACGTGATTAGGTACTACTGTATATTTAATAAGCTAAAAGCGTTTTATCAAATTAATTATTAAGGCTCTACTTGTATGTTTCGAATTATATGTGTAATTGAATTATCTTCCAAATTGCTGAATATATGCATGATTTTACTAAAGCTGGTACTCGTAAAGATACATACCGTTCCAAAATAGACGTGATATTTACGTTATTCATACATCAATATCAGATATACGATCTGTGTATATACCGCTTAGATCAAAATACTGCATGTCAGCTGTCTTGTTAACACAGGAGACGAGCGAAGGAAAAAAATGTAGGTATCATTTACGTACGATAACACTTATATAAAATGTAGGTTACATAAATAAAGGTATATTTTTCTTCAGAGGTTCTGTATTATATTCATTGTTTTCTTACATACAATTGGATCCATTTTAGGTTGACTTCATTTGGTAAACTTGTTTTTCTCTGAAGCCTCTCTCGACTCGAAATTTGATATCACCTATAGGAATGTAACGTTTCTATACAACATGTAAAAAAACCTGTCCGATCCATGACGGTGTTGTTAGATATCGTACTGAGAGTCTATTTTCGTGGTAATTTTCACAAAAAAAGAAAAAAAAAATCGCAATCTTTTTTTTCAATGGGGAATTTTACCGCGTCATTACATGGGTCGCGGGCGGCCCGGCCGTCGTTTAGCAGGTGTCTACGAGTCATAACTTAAGAAACCTGCTGTTTGATAATGTTTCATGGATTTGGTGTAATTTTGGTACAAAAAATGTGAATTTTAAATAGCAATATTTTTTTTATTTTCAATAATAATAAGATTTTTTATTATTTTTTGGTAATGTTATTGCAGTACCTATGTACCCCTTTCGGATCGGACAGATTTTTTTTACATATTGTATAATCCATTTCATTTTAATATATTCCATTGCGCTGTTTAAATATTTTTCAATTTACCATTAACAAAATAATACTCATGCTTATGCTAAGTTAAGTACCTATAAGCAAATGCCCTTTATAAAAGGTTTTTTAATGCATTAAACTATTTTCTAAACTAGCGACCGACCCTACTTTGCACTGTTTTTAAGATTTGACAAGACATCGAAATTTCTTTATAAGAATATTATGTAAGTTTAATATCAATGTATTATACATACATAGTGAATCGGAATAAATTCTCAAAATGATGGTGAAAACAGAACAACGCAGTCACACAGACAGACATGAAAAGCGACTTTAGCTATTGTACGTATATATAGATATAGATGTAGATACCGACAGTTAACATTATATGATAGCTCAAATATAAAACTCAATCATGTCCATTCAGAGTCATCTATCTCTTCAAGGTGAACAGATATTTCCGTTCAGAACGAGGCGTCATTACATTGCAAACAAAACGAGTGTTAGCTCTGTTTACATGTGTGTTGGCTAGAAATTGATCGATAGGTAATACAGTTCTGACAAGATATATCACGTGATTTAAGTTAAAGTCTACGAAATATGTGTCCTTGAAAAGAACCCATAAACATTACAAACAACACACTGCAGCACTTGCTTGTTTACACTTGCTTGCGCATGCAGCTGCCGACTATTTATGTTCTGTGCTCATGATTACACACATACCTATCTATTTTGTTTTGGATTTCTATTTCTTTATTTTTCGAGTTAACTGATCTTTTAGAATACACGAGTTTCTGTGACAAAGAAACCAATTTTTCTTTCTTTCTTTTCACTTCCAACAAAAACTGCTTGCAAAATAAGTTGACAACAAATTCAACTAGATTTCAAGGAAGTTTTTGTAAGTATTTTTTGTGTTTTTTTTTTTTGTGTGAATTCGAAAGTACTGTACTTATGTAACAACGATATTTACCTTGTATTATTATTTTCTAACATAAAATAATTAAAATGCACTTGAGAGAGCAGGTTTCTACTGTAAGGAACCGTAGTGACCTACTTTCTCGAATTGCATTTCCTTTCCCTATCGTTAAATACTTTAATTTCCATATTTGCTCTGAAATTGAAATTACCTGTAGCTACTTATTAAGCCTAAGAGTTCTTCGACTAAACGTTTAACATTCTGAAAGTATGAAATTCCTCATTACACACCCAGATGCTTTCCTTCTGTAAAATGAATTCACCTACTTAAATAAAGCCAGTAACGACCTTCACAAGCGACCCACATAACCACGTGTAATAAAGCGTTGGGTCTTTTAATTGACCCGTTACGAAACCTCTAAGTATCCTTACTATAGTTAGCTGACATGGAAAAACACTTAGTATTCGCCACTATATTAAGGTACCTGATCACGTAGAAGGAAATCTGCCTGACCAATAATACACCTTTACCCCTTACCTAATTTGTATTCAGGGCAAGGACGTGAACCAGGCAAGGATTACAAAACTGTGTTCGGGAAGAGACTGTAAACAGCTTTGCCGCCTTTATTGGTGTTAGGCCCAGTTTTCAAGTGGCGCTATATTGAAAACTATGTTTCCTACGAGACTAGCTTTCATGATGCTAATCTTTAGGTAGATGTGCAGTCGTGAATACAAGATTGATATGTTGAAATTACAAAGTATCATCAGAGGTGTACCTACCTGCCTATAGCACACCCACATTTCGCCAGTTATGTTTAAGTCCCGTGTAATAGGGAGCGAGCCTATTGCCATCAACCGGGCACAAATCCAGACTTTGGGCTGCTACTGAGAAATTCCAGATGGAGAAACCCAATAACCACTAAACCAACGACGTAGTTGAAATTATGATGTGTTTAATGACTGTCACACAATACAAAGACGACGCAAATGACGCTCTTCAGTCCTTTCACAGTTATTTTACCTCTGGCAGCAGCAACCCAATACCAACCTTATTGTAATGAACATGTAGCGGCATCTACATCGCCACATGCGAACTAAGCATCAAAGACCTGACGTCACACAAAATCCTGACGTCACACAAATCCTGCATCGCTCAATTAGAGTTCACTGCGCGAACGACATATATAAAACTATCCGACATCAATCGTCGGGCAGTTGCCCGCAAGACATGACACCCATCTGGTCGGAGGATCCCCCTTTTCTAATGAGTATGAGTGAACTTTACACCCTGTTCCTCATGCCTCTAAGTTGGTGACCCCGAATATGAACGTCAGCGCAGCCTAAGTGCAACTATTTCAGCGTGACATCGTCATTATCATACCTCCCGCAAGCTTTTGTGAGGAGAGTCACACAGCTAGCCAGCACCCACGGCTTCAACGGGTATCCTGACCAAAAGCATGCAGCGAACGAGTATTCCTAGTTATCACCCTTAGCCTCATCAGCAACCTTGGCACAGCACCTGCACTTTCGGCCGGTCTCACAAGCAGAGCTCATTTTACCCTCTCCTGGTCGACACCAGCAGTCACCCACAACCTGGCGCTGTACCACATCCGATTCACTGGATCATGACGTAGCACCGCCCCGACTCACTGGGGAATCACCACGATCACCAAAAACAGTTCCGACTCACCGCGAAGTATGCGGCACCCGGTTCCGACTCACTGGAACCTCAGCTGGCACTGTGAAGCATCCCAAGATACAAGATTCAGCCCACTATCGACCTCCGGTCTCCGGAGGGGAGTGATGTGGTGGTATCTACATCGCCACATGCGAACTACGCATCAAAGACCTGAGGTCACACAAAATCCTTACGTCACACAAATCCTGCATCGCGCAATTAGAGTTTACAGCGCCAACGACATATATAAGACTATCCGCGATCAATCGTCGGGCAGTTGCCCGCCAGACACGACACCCGTCTGGTCGATCCTCCCTTTGGTGGTGCAAGCCTTCAGAGTGCACGGCGAACAGTTTATAATGACGTGTCATTCAAAAAAATGTCTCGTTGGTATGAAATTATTTGTTTCATATTAATTATGTGACGTCGCTCCTCCTCGATACTAAGACAGTATTTCATAAATACAATGTTATTCTTTGTTCTAGACAAAGAATAACATTGTATTTATTACACATAATAATTATTTATCATTCACTAATCGAATTAAATCTCATAATAAATTTAAAATATTTATTTAATAAGGCATCTTCTGAGTAAAAGGATTAACAATCCGTTTGATTTAGATTTATGTTTAGTAAAATATGAAATACTTAAATGATAACACTCACACTTAGTCCGATTTCATTCGATATTTGTGTAAATTACATGCACTTCTACGCAGCGCCAAAATATTTGATCTCGCTTCAATATTTATATTTGACTGCATTTTGAAAAGAATAACCACAACACCGCTAATAGATTTAAATACTCGTCACCAACAATTACTCACGAACCAACAACGTTCTATGAGATGAATACTCGTAACGAACTGTATCTGTCTACCTCACAGAAATCGAAATAATTTACTTAGATTTTTGTGGCCTACCTACTAAACTTTATTATTTATGTGAACAAGACGAATGAAACAAAAACGAATGATTATCGAACTACTACTAGTCAGTATTAAAAAGAAACAAGAACTAAAAATAGTAATTATAAAAAAATACAAATAAACCGCAGGTGAGATCCGAACCCTCGGCACGCCATAATCACAATCATCAAAGCACGTTAACCACTGAGCTAGAATGCCATATACAGTATTGGCAGTCAGTAGAAATTATGAACTATTATGAGTTGCAGACAAAGTGAGTGTGTGAGTGCGTACTATGCGTGTCTATAGTATTGTAACAACTTATAAAATAAGGTCTTAAGTCAAACCAACGCGTCAGTCTATTGCTTTATGAGATTGCTTATGGACTTATGAACGCCACTGCACCTAAACAAATTAAATTTATAAAAAAAAACATCTAAAAATTTTGAGTAATAAATTAGGCCCACGCTTTGTATTTTCTGCCGTCGACACGACAATGGACGACGCGAGCAACGCAAGCCGCATGAAGCTGCAAATGTTTTCAGGAGTAATAGAGCTAGGTAGTTATTATACAGATACAAATTATCAATTTCCAAGAAAACACAAAAATACGCAAGGTCCTTGAATATATTTTATTCTTGGTTCCTAATAGGTAACGTCTTCCAAACGGATCACGAGTCATATTATTTTTTTATATGAACCCTAAATACATAAAACTTAATACTTGGTGATCCCTGGTGTAGTTCATATTCTCTGCTCGAACTTCTTCCCTCGGACATGTTAAATGTCAAGGACAAAAACATTTTATAATGAGTATTTCGACAAGCAGGTATATATACAGGCATATATTGTATTGGTCTAGTTAGCTCGGAGGATTTAAGATCACTTGAAGCGGACATGATTGGAGTTTCAATTCCCAGAAACAGTCTTCCTTTTGACATTTGGTATTGAATGACGACGTATTGCCCATACGTTGGTTCGAATTCACGCCAACCCGTGCTGTTTTTGAAGGTTTACCACTTTGTTAGTACTCATAACGAATGACATGAGTAGTAACAAAGTGCTAAAGCAGTATAATATTCTAAAACTTGAGGGGTGTGTCCCATGTTACATATAGATCTACGACATTATTTAATAAGGAAAAAAAGACCGCATCTTTAAACGCGGGCTAACTCCAACAGCATCTTGAAAATCCTAGCCGAAAAACACGATTGCTGTCAGTATAATAATTATGAATACATTAAATTTGTTTCTTCATCAATAAACGTGTATTAGATACTCCTTGAACAAATAGTCGATATTTATTATATCAATCACTGGCTAGATAGATATCACAGACTACATAAAGATACTACGTATATATGTAGATATGTTAAGACGAGATAAAAAAGGATGTCGGTCGCCTATGGTCGGTCGTTTGACGTTTGTAAAAATTCAAAATCCATCCTAGTTTTCGCTTTTATTGTTTAATTTAATAGTTTAAATAAAAGTTAAAAAAACACACAGGATTTAAAAGTGGGTGTGATAATACGTGTATCCTATTTAGTGCGTATTTAATCAGTGACACGTAAAAATCGCGTTTTCAATTAATCCGCAATTCCCAGGCAAGTTCAAGGTTATTGCTTTTGGTGAGTTACAACCAAATCCAGATTAGTTATCTGTGGCGCACATTACCATTGACTTGTCCAATAATATGAAGTAAAAAGCACGCGTTTTTAATACACTACATTATGAACCTAAAAGCGGTTCAATAAGTGCCACTTTACGAGCAAGTGTGTTGAAAAAATCGTTCCTTACGTATTTTATAAATCGCTTTCTAAAACGATGCAACAATTTCTATTGCGGCTATTGGAATTCGTCTATATTTTATCTATTACAGCGGCTATCGAACGAGGCTAAGCCGATACGCACGCCATGTGGACCGGCACTATTTGGTTCTGTGCGGATCAAACAGGGCGTGTGGAAAATAAACCTATTTAGATATTTATACGTACACGCTTTTGAATGGATTTTACTGTACGTGCAGCTGGCCTTATTGATTAAAACAAACAATTACCTAATCGAATCGAATAACAAAACACGTTGTTTGGATTTGTAACTAAGTTTCACCTCGTATTTAATCACTTTCATTGTAACACTAATTAATAAAAGGAGTGATAGTGCGCAATGTTGAGAATGGCCTTATGCAGGATGCCCACCAGCTTACTTCCACTATTTAGCTTTTGTTTGCTTTTGTTGTATTTTTTTTTTTTCATTTATTTTTTGTTTTTATTTTTTGTGGAAATACATGTTACCTGCCTGTTTAATTGTATGATGCCACTAAGTGTGGCCTGGTGACCTGTAATACAGATTTTTTTTTAAACCCACTACAGGCACCCAGCTCTCACAATGTGAATTTTTATATGTTTGTAAATATATGAGCACCATGTATCTATCACATATTTAGTTTATCTGTTGTTGCTTCATTTTTAATTCTTAATTCTTTTTACCTATTGTGGTATAATAATTTTATTCTACGTGCATCGTCCTCACATATAATTATATAACTAATGTACTTATACAAAATATTGTAAAACATTTTAAAAGAGTAACGGTGGAGTTTCTTGCCCATTCTTCTCCATACGAAAACTACCTTTTGGAAGGGGCAACTAGAATCAATTAATTTTTTTTGTAAATTTTTGACGTTCAAAAGTGCCTTATACGGGCCTACTTGAAATAAATGATTTGACTTTGACTTTGACTTTGACTTTGACTTTATAGTTCAGCCTGTTAAGTAACTGTTAGTCCAAAGCCATTGTGAGAGAAAATAAATAAACTTATTATTTGTTTTATATATTATATCTGTATTTCACTATTTACATATAAATTATACCTTTAAATATTAAAATAAAAACATTTAAAAATATAAAAAATAGTAGCCCACCGGTATCGGGAACAGAGTCCAAGCTACCGGTCAGGGCTCCAGAGAGAGGAACCTCCTAACAATGCGAGCCGTGTCCAGGAGTACCGCTTTCTAAATCCAGCTGCCCAACGCGAGCGTCCTTAGGTGTTGGTCGAGGCTGTTGGCAATTAAGCCATTGGCTGATACGACTATCGGCACAATGATCGCTGAGTCCACATCCTACATGTCGACAACCTCGCGAGTCAAGTCAAGATACTTGATTTGTTTATCTTTCTCGGCTTTCACGAGGTTCCCGTCATGCGGGACCGTTATGTCAATAATCATTGCGCGCCGCGCTCCTCGATCCACCACCACTATATCAGGCTTATTGGCAACAATAGCCCTATTAGTGACGATTGATCGATCCCAGTACAATGTGATATTTCCATTTTCGAGAACTGGCTCGGACATATACTTGTAGTACGGCACTTCCGATTCCACAAGGCTGTATTTCAGAGCAAGTTGATGATGGATAATCCTGGCTACAAGGTTGTGTCTATGCAAGTACTCTTCGTTAGCTAGACGAGATCACCCGGAGATAATGTGTCGGATTGATTCTCCCGGACGGTGGCATGCCCGACAAATATCAACAGTGCCGTCCTTCACAATAAATCTCCGGTAATTATTCGTCATCATAGCTTCTTCCATAATTGCACAGACAAAACCTTCGATTTCCCCAAAGAGGTCACCAAAACGCAGCCAGGCTACGGACGCTAGTAAATCTACATTGGGTCCATGTAGGGCCCGGAAGTAGCGTCCGTGAAGCTCCTTACTCTGCCATACCTCCCTACGATCGTTAGTGTCGAGCACTACAGGCTTGCGCCAGTTCACTTTGTCCAAGGAGATCGGGGTAAGACCCTTGTCCACCGCGACCACATCTCAATGCATTCCCACGTCGGCTTTTAGGAAATATTCCCTAAGACTGCATATCTCGCGATTGCGGAGGGTCTTAGCGTTTAAAAAGCCCTTATTATTATTATAATAAGGAATCAATCACTGCAAATTAACTTACTGCGACCAAGTGAAATAGTCAAAAAGTAACCTTATAGTGTTCTTAGTGAAAAGGACGATAAGGTCTCAGGTTCACAAAAAATAAATCTATTTGAAAATCAACCATATATCAGTACATCAAAGGCACGATTTCTATAAAAAAGGTAGAATATAATGTTTATACTGAATTTCATAGAGAACAGACTGCGTAAACAAACATGACAAAGAATAAAGCCTCAACAAAATTTGCTTCGCCAACATCTTGTATCAATAAGATTATCTGCGTTTTTATAAGGCTATGCTTTAGTATACAATTTACTGAGCTGTTTATATAAATAGTCTTGGTTTACATAGTACAAAGGCGTATGAAGCGTTAGTCCTTGCTCACATGGAGCTACTCAAACAAAACTAAATTACTTATTCTAGTTACTACAAAATCAGTAACTTGCATCTTTACTAATATTAGAAATGCGAAAGTGAGTTTGTTTGTTACGCTTTCACACTTAAGCGGCTTAACGGATTTGGATGAAATTTAGCACATGGGTAGACCATAACCTGGTTTAAGACATAGGATACTTTCCGATATTCCCACGGGATCGAGACTTATGCGGGTGAAACCGTGGGGTTAAACTAGTAGTAAATATTTCAATTGTCAGTAACAAGGTTCTCAAGACTATTAGGTTCTGCCGAAGCCAAATGTATTTATTTATTATCAGTAAATCAGACGACATCATAGCAACTTGCTAGGGTCGAACAAATCTCGTCGACATGTTACAAAATCGCAGTGATTTGCGAAGCATCGAGTGCAAAGTTCAAATCGCAAAGTTTTTCAGTTTAGGTTTTCTAGGTGTAGAATTTAGGCAAGTTTACTTTCTTCTTAGTGGCTACATGTGAGAATGGCCTTAGAGTTCGATTTATGTCGGCTGGGGATTTCAATTGCTAGATAGGTATTTAGCGGGCTTCCTCCGACACATCCCAGTCGGCCGCCTATTCATTGTAAAGTTATAAATCACCGCGCACACCTACATGATACAGGTTTAATTCAACCGGTGTCGCCAGTGCGCACTACCTATTGGTCAAGCGATTGATTGCGGAATGTACCACTAAAAATAATATTTATCACTTCTTAAAGGACTATACAATGTACTGGTGTATATCTATATAGATATATTACTAAAGATGTGTTTCTCTGTTTAAACAATATTAAAACTTCCAAAGTAATTGAATACATGTAACAAAATATTAAGTAAACAAGTTAACTGTAGATGTTTAAAATGAGATTACAAGATTTACCAGCCACTTAAATTAAAAGGCTTTAAAAACAATTTATATAAATAACACTTGAAACACATAAATTTGCATTATTGCTAGCACAAATACTTAAGTACTAAAGTCGTTTGTTTAGCATATTAGACTTTCAATGTAATCCCTAAGTTAAGTCGGTATTTATTTTGTGAAATATTTCAACGGAATTCAAACTCAAACTCAAAGCATTTATTTCAAATAAACCAATTACAGGCACTTTCGAATTGTCAAGGGGTCGATCAGTCAGAAAGATGAAGCTAGTTGCCCATTCCAAAGCGTAGTAGGTTCTTATGGAGAAGAACGAGCAAGAAACTCCATTCACACTCTTCTAAATCAAAATATTGGTTACATCATACATGTTGGAATTATACATACATGTAACAATATCGAAAGACGTGCACATTAAAAGCGTTCATAATAAAAACAATTAAAATAAGCCGTGGCGGCTAAGAGCGACGACCAATCCCTACTGACGGCGCCCGCTCACGAGCATGACGTATGGATCAGCACCATTCAGCTCAACCATTTTGAAGGGAACTTAATTATCCAGCACACACGCCGTCACCAGCGAGACAATTGAGTGACCCCTGGAGCACACCTCCGCTGCGAAACCGCAGTAGTTAAATTCAATAGACTCACGTAATTTTCCACTACTAGCATCCGATTCGAATAGCGCAATATGACGCGAGTCTATTGAATTGAACTACTGCGGTTTCGCTGCTATGGTTTCGCGGCAGAGGTGTGCTATCGGCGTGGACATGACATACTCTTAGCCGCCAAGGCACATTCAAGACAATGAAAGACGTATCCAGTAAATGGTAGCTTTATAGTAGGTACATCGTACTTACACATGTGCTATGCAATTATACAATACTACTAATTGTTACGTAAAATAATAAAAATATTCTATATTTTATAGTAAATTAGATTTTTTACAGCTGTGGTGGCAATCATGTCATTTTGTTTAAATAGGTTTTTATTTTTATTTTTTTATGTTGCTTTTATATAGATTCTTTTCTTTTAGATTTTGTGAATGTGAGAACGTTGTAGGCTTAACAGACTGTAGATCTGTCGACCATTTTCTATCTTGCTAAGTACCTGGTACTTATTGATAGGCCTACACTGTCCTCTCATACCTATTAACACTGTAATTTGAAAACATTGTAAATACCATTTACTTTTAAAAGAGTAACCGTGGAGTTTCTTGCCGGCTCTTCTCCATAGGAAACGACCATTTGGAACCGTGCACCTAGCTTCTGACGTTTCATAAGTGCCCTTGTAGGTTTAAGTGAAATAAAATATTTAGAATTTGAATTTGAATGTTAGGAATTGTAGCGTTAGGTCCAAAGAGATAACTTTTAAGCATTAAAATTGAATAAATGCACTTTGTTGACGTCGACTTTTACACTAATCGAAACCGAAAACGTTTGATGCAATCTAAATAAGGTGGGTAACCAGTTACACAAAATTATTCCGAAAGACTTACAAAGTCATTCAAAATAGCGTAACAAAACAAAATAAGGTTTTATTCAACAATATGGCTACCAAAAACATCCCGAAAAGATCCGAACAACCTATCCTAACACACACCCTTTAAACCTTCGAAATACGTTTAATGAGCGATAATTCTCCGTACCGCGAAGATTTACACACTCCACAAGAATAGTTAGGTGAGATAGGCTCCTGAGAGCTCCATCCGATACTACAATATATCAATGAGGGGTTCCCGAAGGATACAGTGTTGGGTCACGTATCAGAAGTGTTTTTCGACGAACCCTACATTACCTCGGGGTGAGAGAAAAGTTCACCATCAGAAACTTATAGGGGTATTCGACGTTATTAACATTCGTTATTTTTATGTGTCTATTTACGAATCTTTTCTCTTTACCCTTAACCAGGTACCTGTTGTTGCTTTCAAGCCTGAATACTTGTCGTATAGTTTTTATTTGTCACCGTATCTGCCTTTCGCTGAAAGTAAAAAGTTTCACAAAGGTTTCATATTTTCAGCATCTTTCTAGCGTTGTTATGAAAAATGTCAGAAAGAAAACTACCGTATCTCTGACGCGTGTGGGTGCATATATTTTCTGTGAGTTTTACTCATATATATTCTTTAAAAATGCTATTTTATTTACATATTCATGTTGTATACTAGCAGCTGCCCGCGGCTGCGCCCCCGTGGAAATAAATTATTTTTCTAAAATAAAACTAGCCTAAGCTACTCCTTATAACATCAGCTATCTGCCAGTGACAGTACGGTCAAAATCGGTTCAGCCATTTCGGAGATTAGCCGATTCAAACAGACAGACAGACAAAAAAAAGTGTTTTTTATAGTACCGTATCTATATACTTTCATATATTATGATGCACTTAGTATAAAAGCTGTTCTTTTGATATTACAAACAGATACTTCAATTTGATTTAGTTGTATAGATTTTTCTAGGGATTACACAAAGAGAGGTAGACACTACACCTCGCGATTTAAAAACCTAACCAGATTGGCCCAGCCGATTGGATGTTGTATTTGACCCTGTCTGAGCACCCTCATCAATTATACAACCAATACGAGTGAAACTCTAGTAAACTACATTTAACATTTCAAAAGATACATTACTCTCGGCTTCACATTCCTAACAGAGTCTAGACAAGATTCTTTAATCGAAGTATCTGATTTTTCTCTGAAAAAGATTTCTAGAAGTCAAAGTTTTATAAAAGAAATCCTTGGAGAAGTCTCAGGAATATCAAATAAATGACATTACTACCTGATGTATTACTTACAGAAGAAAAAGTCAATAAGAAACCGAGATTTTCAATCTTACTTAAATAAATAGATAGTGATATTTGAAGCCATTCATTACCGTGATGGAAACGAATATCAATTGGTTTGGGCAAACGGCATGAAATATTAACAGACAGGTTCTAATTGCATTACTATTGAATGAATGAGACAGCGCAAACCAACCGATGTGGCTAGCCAGTCGGGATTCCGGGAAGGACTTCACTTTAATAAAACTACTCAAACTGTTTATTCTCCTGACAGTACTGAGAATGCCAATTAGTAATTGCTTAAATTAGGATTGAGACGGTAACTTCTACGAATATATTTAGTAGGTACCTAAGTTACAGCCCTACCTATATTTTCTGGGGTATGAATTACCGAATTCAAAAAAGTTTAGTAGAGAAATTGGCACATATCTACACACATCAAAAAAAATTGCGATCAGTTTGAAAAATCGTTATTTTTTTTGTTACGGTAGACTATATTATAATTTCTTATTTTTTTTAGATTCATTACCTAAAAATATAGAACTAGAATATAAACAAAAAAAAAACAATTGTTTTTCCATATAAAAAGCAATTCAATCCAAGCTTACGCTCATTCAGAAATCTGACTTAGTCAATTTTAACGGATTTATAATATTTTTTCGACGAAAGTTATTATTGATAAAATGCCAAGAGGATTATCAGAAGTTTTACGAGCAATAATTGTAACTTTGATTGAAGAAGGGTATTCCATGAGATAAATAGCACGCACAGTTGCTGTATTCGAATCCTGTGTCGTGGTCACGTTGCAGAGGCACCACGGCATGGATAATTTAGCTGACCTACCACGCAGTGGTCACCCAACTGTTCTGACTGCTGCTCAGAAGCGCTATATCAGATTACTGGCACCCCGTGACCCAACAATTAACCCCACTACAATAAAAGCAAAAGTGCGGGCCGCCTCTGGACTTGAAGTTAGGTACTCGTATTTCTGAATTCTGAGTATTTCTGAATTCATGGCAACGTCAGCGACGGAGATTGCTGTGGGCTAGGCTCCGGCAAACTGAAGAAGATGAGGAATAAAACATTTGGCAAAACTGTCTCTTCGTTCACGAATCGCTAATCAGTACTGATCCAGATAACTGACGTGTCCGTGTCTGGAGAAGACCTGGAGACTCTGAAAGGCAAAGAACTGCCAGTGGAACCGTTCAGCAAGGCGGGTAATCGGTGTCCTTTTGGGGTGGAATTATGATTGGAGCTAGAACGCCTTTGATCCCGTATCGAGGCCCCATAAGTAGATGACGGCAGATAAGTACATAACAGTCGCTATTGATGGAATTGTCAGACCTTCCGAGTAAACCATGGGCACCAATTCATACTGATCGATGAAAATGCGCCCGCAAATCGAGTTCAACGAGTCAATACTGCTCTCCGGGAATACGACCTACAAGGTTAAACCGGCCTGCCGGCTCGCCTGACTTAAACCCAATAGAGCACGCGTGTGATGCTCTTAACCGAGCTTTTTGGAACCGTTTTTGGAACCTCTCCAGGCAGTGCCATAGATCAGGGTAGGGACATGTTACCGCAAGAAATGCTGGATAACTTGGTCCTCAGCATGCCCAGGAGGATCTCCGCATGTATGCGAGCCAGGGGAGGAGTTATATTGTATTAAATAAAAACCTTCTATTAATAAATTGTTGTATAAATTTGGTTAAACGATATTTTTCTTTGCATCAAATTTCTGTCATAATTACATTAGGATTGAATTACTCAATTTTTGTTATTAAAAACATAAAAAGTTTTATTTTTCTATAATAATGGCATAAATATAAGATTTAATATTTACCGTATGACTAAAAGTCTACAGAAGAGAAAAGTGACTGACCGGCTTAAATCCTTGTCTTATGAAGAAGCAACTTATGGTATCATAACACGGTAAAAACACACAAACACGCACTTCACCCCACCTCCACTGTACACTTATACTACATAGTAACCCCCTCATAGTCTTCTTTCTTTTTTTTTTTTACTTATTACTTTTTTTTACTTTTATTCTTTAAAAAAATGTTAATCTTCTATGAATTACTAGTTAACTTTTTTGGGAAGTCTGGTACAATGTCTTTGTATATATTTTTGTGTTGGGCGTCGATAGCTGCGCCACAGTATTTTACTTTTGTGGCTATCTTCGTTTTCCTTTGTAAATTGAGATTTTAAACTTAAGTTGTTCCAAAAAAACTTTATTATTATTTATTTTTATTATTATTATATTCCCTGCTCATCATGGGCATCCTTTGACAAATATGTATCTTCTACTTAATTCATTCATTCAGCCGAAAGACGTCCATTGCTGGACATAGGCCTCCCGGGACCAAGCACCGCCACTTCGACCGGTTCTGTGCTTCCCGCATCCAGTGGATTCCTGCGGCCTGCACAAGGTCATTGGTTCACCTTGTGGAAGGTGTTTCAATGCTACGTCTTGCGGTACGCCGTCGCCACTCCAGAATCTTTTGGCCCCATCAGCCATCTGTTCTGCGAGCAATGTGCCCTGCCCATTGCCATTTAAGTTTGACAATTCTTCTACTTTATAAAAATCATAAATTATTTCATTGACAGGCAACGCATAGCCTAAACCGCTCTTTTTTAAGCATGATATTTTACACAAGAAATTCTTATAAAACGAAGGTACCAAGGAAAGATTTTTGAAAATTCATCCCCTAAAGGAGATGAATTGAAGATGAAAGTTTATATGGTAGTTGTTCTTTTTGCTGATGGGAAATCTCCTCAGGTACACGTTATGTTATAATATAAATGCCTTTGTAATATCTTTCTGAATAAGCGACCTGCATTTTCAAGGACTCTCGCGGAAGGGTCTTTCGCATCAAAATTCATTTAGTAAGTAGACATAAGAGTAGACAGACGTAGAAACTGCGTTATTATATTTAAACCAGCAACTCTTTCTCACATAAGTTCAAACTAAAACAATTACGCTTGTTATTGTACAAGTTTCTCTGAATGAACAACACCTACTTTAGATTTTACAAACTTAAATGGTTCTGTTGTCGTTGTTTCGGGAATAATAAAGACGAGCAGCATTATTACGACGCACACATTGCCTACAGTTACGGCTAACTTTGAACGGAACTTAGTCAAGTATTTTAATGAAGATAGTGATGGAATTGAATTGGAGGAAAACGGATAGAAGTACCGAAGCTTGTGGCTAAGAAATAACAGTCGCACGGGTCCATCGATCAGGTTAATTTACGCTTGCCGCGGTTGCTCCGTGGATGGGTGACCATTTTTACATGCCATGACCCCTCCGTGTCTTGGAACGCCGTTGTTCCCAGCTGTCATTCGTGCTTAAGTCTGACCAAGGACTATCGTATTACCCAGTAACTTGGTTGTGGAGTTCAGATTGGCAGTAGCTCCATGTAAAATACTGGTATTCATCTGCATCCGGTTAGACTGGGAGTCGACCTCAACATAGTTGGGATAAAGCTAGGCTAGGCAGGTGAGTGTTGGAATTGAAGTGTTTATTGCATCTTAATGCCATTGCGGTGCAAAAGAAGCACAATATCGCGCATTCATTATCAGAAAGACAGAGAGATGGATATCTTATTGTTTACTGTAACAATCAGTCAAGGTGTGCTTACGACAAGCTATCGTTTTACGCCTGAGGTATTAGCGTAACAGCCAAAGCTTCCTTGATCTATGAAACATATTCATTCATGCATTTATAAATGAATAGTTTAAAAAAAACTATTAAACCTTTACCGTTAGGTTTCCCACAAAAAGGCGTAGTTTTTCATTCACTTCAGGGACTTATTGCTTCAAGGAAAATAAACCGTCCTCCACAAAGCAAGACTTTGTAAACGAACCTGATGTCGAAACGTGAAGTATCGAGGCATCCCCAGACCGACCAAATGTATACTAGAAGACGTGGACATTGTCCGCGTCTTACGGATCGAGAGTACATACTCGTACCTACATATTTTAAGCACAGACATCTATGTCATTCGCCATTCAATATTAACAATTATGATTTGAGTGACGTTCATATTAAAGTTGTGTATTACTGTATATATGTATGAGCAGTCTACCGCACGTCACTGGTAAAAAGCCAGTATAAGCTGACCTCATGTATGCTATTGAAACTCCGTAGGTACGCTAGGCTAGCTGAAAATGTTACCACTGACGGATGGTCATCTGTGCCTACATATACACACAACAGATTTTATGATGCAGAACATTTATAGTTTCAGTCTGTGATGCAATGCAAAGAAGTGTAAAGCCACATTCAGACACCGTTCATTTTTCGATGGCAATTAAGTTGGTACATATACCCCCCTTAAGAATAAGAATAAGAATCAGTTATTTGCAGAAAATACAGGTGTTACCAGTTGTAAAAGTTGGTGGTTTTAATGTACAGTCCATATTTTGCCTGTTTAGGGCATGCAAATTAATTTTACATTAATAAGTACCTACTTATTTTAATAAGTATAGGTACAGAAAAATACCTTGGTTTTTTAAAAATATAATGTTTATTTATATACCTTATTATATTTATATTTACTGTACTATTAATTATCCTAACTCAAATGTTTTACTACCTGCAGGACTACATGTACTGATATGTGCTATTTTAACATGGTCTTACTCTGAAACTCTCAAGGTAGCTCAACTTAGCCTGTGCAACGTGTAACGGATTCGTAATTTAAAAAAATGTATGAATGAGTATCTATGAATGAATATATGTGTCGCGTAGTAGAAATATACTACAATCCTTAGTTCTTGTGTAGCTGTGTCAAAGACAATTTTTTTTTACTTTTGCCCGTGCTATCCAACACTACGCGACACCTAAAAGCGCTATTGCATTTTTTACTCTCGGCGCTGAGCCGAGCGTTGAAAATCCAACAGTGGGCTTATATTAATTACATAGGCATTGACGTTATTATTATTAACTGGGCCGATATTACTGCAGGGTAACAATAACTTTGCTCATGTTTCTGCTAAAGTCTCCGTTAAAGATTTCCTGTATCATCTAATATTAATAGGCAAATACAATTAAACGGCATAGAATAAATTAAGTAGGTATTTTAATGGAAAAAATGTTACAGCAAACATTTAAGCACAAACCAACGTAAATTATTCAATCCGTTTGACATTTTGCGGCGTGATGTGTCGGCGCAGCAGGAAGGCAGTTCCAATCGAAATGTGCAAACTTGCAACTAATTTAACTTTAAAATAGCTTTTTCCCAACTCCAGTGAAAACAAACGCTGACATACAATACCCTATTTGCGTTTCTAATCTTACACCGAGTTGCTTTTGCTTAAAGAATTGTAAGATAGAATTTTTCAATACAAATCATGTGTATTTTGATGAAAGAATAACTGAAACTAGTTTTATAATTTTTCATTAAATCTCAATGTAATGTTATGTTTTCCGCCCCTAGGCAGTCAGACTATAACTCAATAGTGGTGTACCAGCGGTTCGGCTTATGTTTCGGCCACACATTCGGCTCCGGGTGATATACGGCCGAAGCTTTGGCCAAATCCCCTGTCATACAAAACACGATCGCGTAAGAACGCGGACCGAAAACAATGAAAGTCGGATTTGTGTGATCAAGAAAAATACTTTTGCCAAATAATAGTTTTGTAGCAAAATATATCTGAGGCGAACGTTTTCGTAGCATTCGTAGACATTTTGCTACGAAAAAGCGTAGCAACAGATTTGAAGATGCAATTTATTGAATCATGCATTAGGATTCCGTCTCTCTTCCAGTGGATAGCAAATTGTTTATAATAATACGTTATTTAATTATTTTTTAAACATTTGATTACAAAATAGAGTTTTGCCAAAGTAAATACAGCCAAATATTCGGGATTAATCGAATAAGGTAGGTATGAATATGTGTTGGATCATAACTTTTGGAATTCGGAAGATCTTATACCCTTTCTTAATAGGGTAATACGAGTACCAGAAGATAAGTAAATTTATTCCTTACGATACCGTAAAGATCGCCACTTGTGATTACGATATTTATTTGGGTACCCATTTCGTCCATCATGCTTTCATCGCTATGTACAATCCTAATATGGGCTCTGATATAAATATAGTAACGGCCTATTGTAGACACATAAAACCACAAGAGCGGGTAGTGAATTTAATTTTATGGTTGTGAACCTGCAGAAGACATGAAAGCAGCGTAACCTTCACTTTTATAGCTCCCGATATAAATCATACTTTTATTATTCATTTGTACTTGCTCGTAAATTGGATCTCTATAAACAAATGTGGGAATAATTTCACAAAGTCGAAGCTGAAAATGCGGAATGGGCTTGGTATCGGATAGTCGACGCCAATCCAGTGCCGAAAGCAAGACCGGCGCAGATTTATTCCGCCAGTTATTGCACATTCCCAGCAAATGTGCACTGAATATGCACCCGGCCTGAATATTTCACAGCTTCAAGTGCGCGCTTTGCACCAAATAAAAAACCTCCGAGCTCGTTTGTGATCTCTAATTCTCGACTAAACTGCCTGAATTATTCTATTTAGATCTCTTTATGTATCACACGAATAAATGTGTTTAAATTGTTATATTTTGTTAGTGGTTTATTTGTTAGTGTTTATTCGTTTTTTCTCAGCCTTTTATACACACCCTGTAATAACATGAATCACGAATGCAAACATACATATATTCCATATGTAGGTGACAGGTGAATCGGCAATTGCAGTTCATAATATACAAGTTACTACACAGTTGCAACAACATTCCATATGCCAATATTGCTTTAACTATAAAAAAGCAAATATGATATCTGCTATTTATACAACAATAAAACAAATTTATTGAACCATTGCATATAGATGAAAATAAGGGTATACACGCTATACTACATTTTCGTTGCAAACCAATTTCTAAAATACAAACATGCATTGAATTAGCTAAACAAACCGCATGACCGCTGCGAACCTCCGATCAACCAACATCTATTTAGGCGACTGCATGCAGTAATATAATTTTTTATTATTCATTTATTGTGCGGTGTTGTTCAGTAAAGTCATTTATAATTTTTTGAAAAAGTTATTTAAAAGTCTCTTTCGGTACATGCAGCATAAATTTAGATTTTAGAAAATAAATATCATTATAGTTTTTTGTTCATGCATGGACTTACTAAAATATAATTTTCGATTTTGTTCACTTTAATCTATCGGGTAATCCTTAATATAATTACAATGTGAATTTATGAAATGGTATAATTTTGCATGCCTGAATTGGTCTAACACAGTGGACAGCGCATTCACTTGACATCTAGAAATGTATGATTATGTACTGTGTTGAGCAATAAAAATTTGAATTTGACCAATTACAAATAAAATATTAGTCATAAAATATTACAATCTAAACCCGTCTAAAATAAGAGCCACTCACAAGCCCCTAATCGTATTGTTTTAGTTTCAACATCACGAATCCCTAACGCAAATAAAACACGAACAAACATTTTAGTGACATTACACTGCCTTTGAATAGAGCCTTACATTCGACTCTCGTAAAAAAAGTGGCCAAGTGCGAGTTGGACTCGCACACGAACGGTTCTGTACAATATTTAACACTACATATTTAAAATAAATATATGTTATATCTGTAATAAAATAAAGTTAAACGTTAAAGCTATAGTAGTACACAGTCTGAAAATTTCAAGTGTCTACTTATTACCGTTCAAAAGATACAGCTCTGTGACGAACGGACGGGGGGGAGTCACACTTCGGGTACGGAACCCTAAAAACGCACACGTCAAAAGCCGCAATCAGTTTTTAGATCCGAATGATTCCAAACAAAATACATACTACACATGTTTACGTTTTGGTGCTCACCTAAATATTGAAACGAGTTGTCAGAAATACTCGTCCTGGTCCGGAAATTGAACGTGAGTGCCTCAAATATTTACCCATCACATAACTGTTTGTATTTACAAAATGTAAAGGAGAATGGGCGTTTTTACCCTGAAGCCCAATAGCGTTAAAATATTATTGTGAACAACTTCTCTTGATTGTTAGTACGTAACGAGCTACAGAGCTCGCGCATATCTGGGAGTGGCGCGAGGAGTCGAAACGCCGGGGCGAAATCGCGGCACAGCGGACAGAGCTCCGGCGGGATCTCATGGCGTCATGGAGAGTGCGATTGTCGCAACCCAGTGCTGGGCACGCCACTATTGCGGCGATAAGTCCCCTCTTTGAGGAGTGGCTAGAGAGGTGCCACGGCGTCCTCACCTTCCGCCTGACGCAGGTCCTCACCGGACATGGTTGTTTCGGGAGGTTCCTGTTTCGTATCAGGCGGGAGGAAACGCCCGGGTGTCATCACTGCGTGGATCGCCCGTAGGACACGGTTGAGCATACAGTGGAGGTCTGTCCGGCTTGGGCAGAGCATCGCCGTGTCCTCGTGGAGGCGATCGGCGGCGGGGATCTCTCGCGTCCGGCCCTAGTCCAAGCCATGGTACGGAGCGAGAAGGCATGGGAGGCCGTCACCTCCTTCTGCGAAGCAATGTAATGCTCGCGAAGGAGGAGGCAGAACGCGTGAGGGAAAGGCAAATTTCGCACGCTCACGCCCCTAGCCGCTGCAGGAGACGCCCTGGGCGTCGGGAATCTCAGGCCGATTCCTGGCCACCGTAGGCGCGGGCTTGCGGACGGTGAGCAATGGGTAGCTCGCCGTCCGATAAGGACCAGGCCCGGGTTGACGGCGCGTTGTGTTCCACGCGCGCCTCTAAGGGATGTCAGCAAGTGGGTCCGATAGGACCAATGCCTGCCGGGGTTGCGGGAAAGTCCGAAAGGGATACCGTGGCCCCTGGCAACGTACAGGCAACGGAAGGAACACGGGTGGGTTTTAGTCAGTAAGAGTCTGACACGCCCTCCCGCTCCACCCAGAGCGGGAGAAGTTATTTGATAATTTCCCAACCAAAAAAAAAAAAAAAGGAGCTACAGAGCTCTACATGTGAGTAATAAAATATTATTGAAATTCTGGTATTTCGTCAATTAATTAACTTTTTTTAATTCAGTGCCTTGCAAACATCATCTTTCAAACCTATAAACGAACATTTGAATGCTGTTTTAGGAACATGTTTTTTTCCTGGATGCTGTTTTAGGAACAATGTTTTTTTGAGTCGATTGGCCGGACAGAACGTTATGCCTGCCGCATCCCCCAATATCGTTAAGATTTATGCCAATAGAAAGAGCTTTCCAAGGAGAACCTTTGCTGCTAACGCGATTTTTGCCAATTGTTAGTCAGTTTGGAGTTATTGACCTAAATGTGACTACTAGGGCACCGAAGTTAACTCTGGTGCGCAAGTAACATTACCTATTTAGGTCATTAACTGCGAACTGACTAACAATTGGCAAAAGTCATGTGAGTAGCAAAGGTTTTCCCCAAAAATCTCTTTTTAATGGTGTATATCTTATGGCTTTTGGGCGCCAAGCATTGCTTAACTCTGGTGCCAAGTTGTAACCTATTTAGGTCATTAACTCCGAACTGGCTAACAATTGGCAAAAGTCGTGTTAGTGGGATAAGTTCCTTGAAAAGCTCTTTCTATTGGTATATATCTTATTTCTATTGGGCTTCGGGGCAGAAACCCATGTGTAGGTGCCCATTCTCCTTTACTCTTCCAATAAAATAATTGTGTTTAGTGTGTTAGTTATTATATTTTCTTGACCGTTTTTAAATAATGAAGTATTCTATATTCATTAATGATCTACCTAATTGAGATTTTTCTTAAATTGCACACCAAATGGATCATGTTTGTCTATTTGCAAATGACAGAACATATCGCTAAAAATATCTTGAGACAACGAGCTTCACGTTCTAGGATAGAGAAAGAAATATCCTACCTATCTACCGCACTATAAGAGTGCACTCAGATACCGTGAGATTGTGATCACAATCTTGTACAACATGATCAAACCATCAATTGACTGAAAGCTATTTTCCCATAAATATTCGTGAAGTAATATCATGCAACGTTAGATAGGTTAAAGTCCACAATGAATGATAATATCCAAAAGGTTTAATAAAAGTGAGTAAACGTAAACTTTCAACTACCGTTTTGCGGTAAATCAACATTAATTAAAACAACTAGGGTGTTATCCGAGTACCTATCGTAGGTAGTTTAATTATAGGCTGCAAAGGTCACGTTTATTGATTGTGGACACTGGAGAGTGGGCAGGGTAAATTCACGCCTTACAACTTACAAAATGGCATGAATAATTCCATTTCCATTCCAATTATATTTCCATCCATTCCCATTTTGCAGTCCTAAAAATATTATTCAACACTTTTATATAACGAATGCGCCTCTTTTCGTGAACCTTTAGTAATCCCTATTTTGGGGACCTAAAAATACTAAATAGCCTAATAACTGCAACCAACTTGGAAGAAGAACTCGCCGGCCGCAATTATTTAAAAAACTGCGCATTATTAAAGTGAAAAAAGTTCAATAATTGAAAAAAGTGACCATCATTAGAAGCGCAAAAAGTTTTTAGAGGATCAGTTAGATATTTCCCTTACAAAATTAGCAAAGGAAAGTTCTGATTACTGATTATAGCTAAATAATTATGTTAGGTCTTACACTGTTTGTTCACCGCACAACGGAAGCCAACGATACACGAGATTATTCGAACCAATCGTAACGTCCGATGGTGGTGCGCGATGGACACGCGGCCATAGTAAATGTATGTATTGCTACTTCGACATCTCTTTCTCGTTGACATCCCGATGGACAAACGGCCTTAGTAAAGAACTAAGACTAACTAAGACAATATACGTCATTTTAACCAGTGAGATTGACTTGCGAACAAGCTGTTTTCGGAACTATTGTATGGATTCCCGGATACAATACAACAACGTGGAGAAAATCGTGCAGTTTTATGTCAAGGTATAACACCGGATATGGTTTATAGCTTAGACAAGCTAAATCGTAATATTTTGTTGCTAACATTTTCATTTTTTAAACTTTATTATCCTAGTCTGGCATGATCGGATCGCCTGTAGTCAGTCATGCGGATTGGTGTTAAAATAACATATAAACCCGAGTGATGACCGAGTAGGTAGAGCAATGATAGCTATGACTTGTCATTACGAAATAATATCATTGACATAGATACCAATTACATATGGGTGATCATTCATTTAATCATACATTACTAATCAAAGGTCCGTTCTCTACCAATTAAGAAACCATTAATTAATTTGATAAACTCAAAGCAAGTGAACTGAAAACATGCCCCAAACAGATAAGTTTTCACTTCATAAACTATTCATGAAACAAGCAATTCTCTGTTAAAATGATAGCTTTCACACGCAATACTGATGACGCCCAAATCCCTAGTAATCCGGGATCCAATTACATAAAACGAATCCCTTTAGAGGTTTTAACACTCAATGTAGCGCCAGAATGCAAATCAGTTAGTTAACATCTGTTTCAAATTAATTTATTCAATTGATAAAGTACCACAGTATGATAATGTTAAGGGTCAGGGGTGGACGTAATTCTAAATAGGTATTAATCAATAAATTGTAAATATCTTTGTGAAAAGGTCTTTGGAAGTGTGGCGTGGGTAGAAAATTCCTTAAAAAATAATGTTGGAATATTATTTAATAGGATTACTTGGCAATTGAGAATTGCTCTTAATATTTCACCTACCGTCAATGTTTTGTTATTTGATTGTTAATATAGGCAGCTTTTGTTAACAGAGGCACAGAATCGGTCGAAGTGGCGGTGCTTGCCTATGTCCAGCAGTGGACGTCTTTCGGCTGAAATGATGAAGATGATGATGATAGGCAGCTTTTTATACAAACACAAGAAGTTTCTCGTTTCATATGGTCACACTTAGAAAATTTGTGACATTTAAATCCATAGTATAGTAATCCTACTAATATTGTAAATTTAAATGTTTGTATGTTTGCTATAAAAATAAAAAAACGTTTATTTGCGGTAAACATGACGCAAAGAAAAAACAAATACACGAAAAGAACATTGTTTTGATGTTTGTCACTCAATCATGCGCAAACGGCTGAACGGATGTGAATGAAATTTGGCACATGGATAGACCACGACCTGGGTTAAGACTTTTTATCCCAGTAGTATCCGACAAACACGCGAGCAAAGCTGCAGGCAAAAACTAGTATTCTAACTAATATTATAAGTGCGAAAGTAAGTTTGTTTGTTTGTTACGCTTTCAGGCTAAATCGGCTGAACAGATTCGAATGAAATTTATCACACGGGTAGACCATGACCTGGAAAAGAATATCTGCTACATTTCATCCTGGATCGCAGACGAAGTCGCGGGCAACAACTAGTAATATTATAAATGCGTAAAAACTCTGTCTGCGTGTTACCTTTTCACACCTTAACCACTGAACCGATCGTTATGAAATTTGACAAATAGGTAACCTAGAACCTGGACTACTTTTCATTTAAAGAAATGACACATAATTTATATCCACTAAAACAGGATGATGTCTGTTACAATATCTTGTTTTATCTAAACCTTTCATCGCAGGCTCAGCAAGCTTATAAGATATGTAGGTACCCAATTTCTCTTGACTTTAAATAAACCCTAATCTCTTTTATCAAGTCTAAAAATCTCTCTATGAATTCAAAAGTACAGGTTTGAAGTTATCTGTGACAGTGACCGGCATGGGTATACAGTTTTGATAAAATTACCTCTACTCGCCAAAGCTTCGTATGACCGCAAAACTCTGTAAAAACTTTGTCTGCTTTTGCACAACAGTTCTTTATAAATAAATTCGAAACAAGTTATGCTCCCTTCCCAGATCTTTATGATATGGTTCCCGTATATCCCTTGGAGATATAACTTGTTCTAGAATGCTACAATGCGACTCTTGTATAAACTTACATGGAATGGACACTGTTGCAATATGCAGGTAAAAACTTACTCCTTAGTTAACTTAATTTGATATATGTGAAAGAAAAAGAAAGAAAATATGTTTATTTGCGGTAAACATGACGCAAAAAAAGAACACAAAATTAAAAAAAGAAACAAGTTTAGGGAAAATATGCGTCACATCCACGCAAAACGGCCATCGCTCAGCATGATGCTGCGACCCTATGCAAGACAGAGCCCCAGTGCTGGTTTTCAGCGATATATTTATACAGTATGTTTTTTTTAAATTTCTCTATGTGTTTATGTCTATGTATTTTTCATAACCAGCATAAGAAAATTCAGATTTAAGTATTGCTATTGGAAAAATAATGATTAAGTTTAGACAGCTTCTCTATGTCCCGGTCTATTTATAACCATGTTTCCAATTGATGTTATTTCCACTTAAACAAACATCAACTTTATACTAGTGTAAATAAAATTGATTTTAGACTGACTAGTACTGTTGAAAAAGTCATAAAAAACTATTTATTTATTTATTACAACGGTTATACACCAGTAACAGTAATTAATTAACTTCATAACTATTATATAAATTACAATTTCATCTGGATAGGCGTTAATATAAAATAAAATTTAAAAAAAACATTACGTTAGGTTTCAAATTATTAGGACATGCAATTATTTATATAGAATGTTTTTCACAAAATCTCGAGCACAATAACATGACTTGGTTGAATCCGTCGGTCAACACGTCACAATCGGGTAGGTCAAAAATAAGGGCACTGATTGCGCTGCTCATGCGACACAGCGGGGAATGCGCGCGGGACACCGTGCAGCACTGCGCAGTCGCGAATAGTCTGTGCCGGCGGTTAGACCGGTGACGTAGGTAATTGTCAGGGACATAAAATGTGCATAGAATGTTGTGCAATTCTGGGGAGTCAATTATATTCCGTATAATTTTCAGAGCAGTGATGATCTGCGTTCGGACAGCTAAGGAGTTATATCCTAGAATACGTGTTTAAATATGAAACTAAAATAGCGCAAACTGTACCTTATGTGTAGGCATTACGGTTGTTTTTCCTAAAACTCGTGTTTGTTTACATCTTTGGCAAATAAATTGCGAACGCAGATTAGGTACGTGGTGTTACCTCTAACCAACCAATAGATTTTAAATACTATCCTAAAAAATAGTGCGCGTAATACAATCAGATAACAGTCATTAATCATTCACACAACCTTCTCATTACAACAAGATTTTTTTATCTAACTGCTACATTTGAATTTATCTCAAAACTATTATGGATAATTGAAACATTTATCCAAACGTAATCCACGATTAAAAACGTCTGCAGAACAAGATGGAGCCTACTAACAGTGGTTGGCAATTCTTATTTAACTTTAAATAGGTTTCGCGATGCAGCAATCTACGTGAGCCCGGCGAAGGCCGGAGATTGAGCGCGGGATCGCGGTGAGCAACCGGCCAACTTTGACAAAGAGTAATGATGCGACGCTATCGGACCGACACCTCCCGCCGTAACCACACAGACTCACGATATTACCACAAAAGAAAAAATATTTCTTGACAATAAACGACTTACCGCTTGTTGTTTCGTACCTATTTACCTCGTCAAAGATTCAGGTTTCTAGAACCTACTTTTGCAAATATTTTTTGACGAAATTAATGGTGTAGCTCTACTTACATAACAATGTACGCCTCTTCGAAGAATTCCTAATGTAACCACGTAGCAATTCTAAAGGAAAAACCATACGTCTAGTAGAATAATAAGTTATTGTGTACGCAGAACGAAGGAACGGCGCCATTTTATCGCTCGATAGCGTACCATTGTATCGACAATTTTCGAAACGAAGTTGTTATCTTGGCGGCTCTCACGTTTTGTTGAATTAGTAAGAGGGTACAGACAAATGGCCATGTAAGAAACACGGAACGATCTCCGACGCGGGCCGAAAGCGATAGTGCTCTACTAGTTACGATAATAAATAGGGGCTTAACGCTAGCAAATGGCCGATTAGGGCATTCTTGACTACAACACGGGCATTCTGATAAAGTTAGCGTTTGCTTTGCAACGAGTCTCATGGGTTTTATGGCTAACAAATAGATTGTTCCGACATTAAATCACTCACTTGTTTTAAGGTTTGAACGGTTTCTGTGTACAGCAAACTTTACACTGCATCCGAAAATATTTTTACCAGAATTTAAAAAAAAATCTTAACAGTCACCTTTATAAATAAACAATAAATAATGCCTACTGATAAATTCACACCCACGTAATTAATACCTCCCGTATTGCATCATAGACTCCACTTCCAAATTAAAATTACCAATTTGAAACAGAATAAACAGTTAATAAATACTAATGCAAATCGTTCAATTGCTTAAATAATACTAGGTACTACGACGCTTTGTGAAATACGTTTTCACCAAAATTAATTCAACCTCATTTTAACGAGATTCAACCATTAGACCTTTTATTAAGGCCAATTCGACAAATTGAAAGCTTAAGGTTTAATTAAGATAATTTCTAAGTCCATTATGGTCTCATCGCTTATTTCGATCGTTCTATTTGATATTTCTTTTTACTTATCTTATTTAAATACTTTTGGAAAATAAAGTGACCCACATCTATAAATGTTTTACACGTCGATTTTCCCGTGCAATTTCCGACGTTCTATATAAATATTTCAGTTAGTTTTCCTTAATGTGAATAGAAAACAACAGTAGTGGTTCAGTAGTATCGCCCCCGACTTCGAACCAAGGCAGGCACTTTACTTTGTGTATTTAATTTGATCACCACTACTCTCAAAACGGTGAAGGAAAACATCGTGAGGAAACCGGCATGTTCTAGAACCGAAAATTCGAAGACATGTGACATCCACCAACCCGCACTGGGCCCGCGTGGTGGATTACGGCCCGATCCCTCTCACAGAGAGGAGGCCTGTCACAGCAGTGGGAACATTATAGGCTGATTATGCTAATGCTTATGCTATGAATAGAAAACAATGATGGGCCACCTATTATTTGGATTAGAATCTCAATTGCCTATTATATTATAAAATATGAAGGCATCATGGACTATTGTTAGGATTATTTTATAAGATTACTTACTACAATAGCCCTATTCTTTGCTTTACAAATAATACTCTTTGTACCTACTTACACTGCAGTTAATAAAAATACATTAATGTTATGGTCAATATTAAATACCTATATTTGTCTCCGAAATATGTTTCAGCACCGTAACAAAAGTAACAAAAGTTTTCAACCAAAAATGTCACATTGTCCAGTTCGTAGAGGACGACCCGCTTCAAATTTAAAGACTCCTTGGTCGTAGGTGTAATCCCCGGATCAAACAGAGAGTAATCACTTTTTTTTCTGTTAAAAGTCTTTGAACTTATGCCAGGTTACAAATGCGATCACTCTATGAGAACTGACCCTAACATCTGTTAAAAATACTTGTTAAAAGTGATTTTGATATCGTAATTTCAAAATAAATTACACAATACCTTATCAACTGGTCTATCTAGCCCAGTTAGAAGCATCACATTTTATCACAGCAAAGCTTTGAATATTTTTTCATTACGTAAGTATGTTACTGTGGCCATTGTTGTTAGTGTAACAGATTGATTGAAGTTGATACTTGAATATAAATGGCGTTGAGTAGCAGTAGCAATATAACCAATCAAAATATTAAATTAAATTATGTTATTGCCTAAAGAGGCAACGAAAAATAAAGACGTGATTTTATACCATCTTCAAAACTACGGAGTTTGCAACGTAGCAACATCAGCTACGCTGTAGCAATAGGAGCTACGCTGTAGCATAAGGAGCTACGCTGTAGCATAAGGAGCTACGCTGTAGCATAAGGAGCTACGCTGTAGCATAAGGAGCTACGCTGTAGCATAAGGAGCTACGCTGTAGCAACAGAAGCTACGCCGTAGCAGCTACGACCGCTACGCAACTGTCGTAGAGCGTAACCAAACAACTGTCCACCGATGTCTCAATTAATTTGTAATGAAATTGCAATTTATGAGTCGTCCGAGGACTTCAATTCAATATTTCCAACAAAAAAAATGAAAGGAAATATATTAGACAAATAAGCTACTCCACAGATTTCAAAAACCTATGTTATATAACAAAGCCGTAGTTATAATCACATTATAATTTTCTGTCCCCAAAATCGTTATACCTACTCGAAATTGTATTTAAGTACAGGTAGCTAGGAAAACGTTATGTCAGTAAATAGTTTTGGTGGCATTCGGTTCTCAGCCACCATAATTACAAGAAAGTTTCAAAGTTAATAAAAAATAAAGTAGAAGCTGTTAACAGCCATCTTGCAAATAAAAACTAAGTATGTTAAGAATAACAGTGAAAGAAAAGCCCACGTTTAAGAAGAAACGTGTTAATTACGCGCGTCGGCTGAAGACTCAGAAACTGATCAAGTATTTACAAAGCGAGTTAAGAACTTCCACCACTCATGGCCTGCCTTACATCGCTAATACTGAAATACATTGGTTTGAGAGGTACCTACCGACGTAAAATCTGATTAAATTATTAAAGCCATTTCCGAGTACTTCATCATCATCATCTTTTCAACCGAAAGACGTCCTCTGCTGTACATAGGCCTCCCCCAAGCACCGCCACTTCGACCGGTTGTGTGCTTCTCGCATCCAGCGTATTCCTACGGCCTTCACCAGGTCATCGGTCCACCTCGGAAGGCCTTCTAACGCCTCGTCTTCTGGTACGCGGACACCAATACAGCACCTTTTGGCTCCATCGGGTATCTGTTCTGCGAGCAATGTGCCCTACCCACAGCCACTTAAGTTTGGAAATTCTGCAGGATATGTCGGTTACCTTGGTTCTGTTACGGATCTCTTCATTTTTGATTCGATCACGTAGGGAAACTCCAAGCATAGCCCTCTCCATTGCCGTTCGAGTACTTATATTGTCATTTTTAATCGCATGCCTAAACTAAAATATATTTAAACTAGCTTCCGCCGGCGCCTTCGATCGCATGATATCTTTATAAATAATAGCCTATATTACTCGGTGATAATATAGCACTCTATAGATGAAAGAACTTTTAAAATTGATATTTGTTGTTGATGAAAGAGTTTATTCATTACAAACAAAGACTCAAACATACAAAAAATCAAATCTTTTCTCTTTATATTATTAGTTTAGATTAGATAAGTAGGAATTACACTGAATTTACGACAAGACCAGCTGAAAATAAACCAGTCCTATCGTCAAGATCTACCTTAGTACAATTATCAAAAAAGTTTTCATTTCACTACTTTTTTAAAAAAAAACATAATAACTCTCTTCACAGGGTCTTAAAATATATTTATATTTATCACTCAGGTGACTTTGACCTTGTTAGAACAGGCTAGCTTTACTTGCATTTTACGCGGTATTTTTCTATGGATTTCAGAATATTTTGGGCGGCATGCTTTGGCATGTCCTGCGCTATAATTTTCGTCCTTTTGTCTGCTCAATATACCAGACTTGTGGTAAGTAGATAAGACATCTTAACTATACACCGTGACATTTTAATCGTCTTACAAAAGCAGCCCACTTCATGTATCCAATGACTACCAAACATTTATAAAAAAAAAAATATATATTGTAACAATTTTTTAATTGCTCCTAGAGGTATTTTATGTCGGGTAGTAGTCATTGGATACATGAAGTGGGCTGCTTTTGTAAGACGACTAAAATGTCACGGTGTATATAATATTATAAATGTGAAAGTGAGTTTGTTTGTTACGCATTCACGCTAAAACGGCTGAACAGATTTAGATGAAATTTGCACATGGTTAGACCATAACCTGGATTAGGACATCAGATACTTTTTATTCTGACATTCCCACGGTATTGAGACTTATGGGGCTTGGGGGCTTATGCGCGGGGCTAGTGCTTTATAGTAGTAACTTAACTTTCATTGGAGTTTTAGAAAAACTCGACGTGCCTTATTAATGTCCTACAAATCTGCGAGCCTTAATATGGCACATCACAGTTTTAGAAAGAGAGTGTCCAAGCAAGTTCGATACTCTACACAGCGGAAGTTTTTCTATAAGCTCGATGCGACTTATTAACGCCTAGTACTTTGGGCTTTTGTCCCACCGCCGGCGATTGACGAGGAGCTAGTAGAACTATCAACTAAAAACGAGTAATCGAGGAAGGAGCAGCGATCACGCGATGGCGACGAGCGATTACTCACTGGTATGCGTATGTACCAAGCGTGAGTCTCTTAGCGAGTGTTCTGCTGACTAAGCGAGCATCGCTGAGCGAGTACCTACTCTCTTTGATAGCTCTTGTCGCTGCGACAAACGAGTACTCACCGGCAAGGGCGGATCCGGGATTTATTTCTGGGAGGGGCACACGGGCTAGACAGATACTCGTAAGAAGTATCTCCCATATCTTAAGTGCACTATGCTGTTTTTGGGATTAATTCTTTTTAAATGAAGATGTAGTAGCCTACTTATTCAGCGTTCATCATTGAAGCAATTTCTTGATAGATATGCATTCAGGCCAGTCCATTCAGATGATTCGATTTTATTTTACTTAAACCGTACGTGCCCCTGTGCCCCCCCCCCCCTCCTGGATCTGCCCTTGCTCGCCGGCGGTGTGAACAGTCAGCGATCAACTATTAATATATGTATCTCTTTTATTTACACGGGACCTACAATCTTTTGTACGTTAATTTTACGAGAAAATCTTTGATAGCTAGTCGCTTCCACGTGGTGGCGGTGACAAGTGATATAGGTAGGCACTTTTATCCCCATTGTAATAAAGATCATTTTACCGTAACACATTTTATTTCCAGGAACAACCAATAGTGAACATTGTAGACAAAGACTACTTGAACTGGAACGTGTCCTACCCAGCGATTGTACTGTGTCCCGTAACCAAAATTGACGATGAAATGTTTACTTATTATGTCAAGTAGGTACCTACTGGTTTTATTATCAACTAGCAGACCCGAAAGACGTTGTCCTGTCCAAATTTCAATAATTCATACAAAAAAGGACGTTCAGTTATTCCCTAATTTGAAGATTTTCCGGGTAACTTTCTGTAAGAACCTGATTACGGGACTATTACGAACATATTAAAACAAAAAAAATACCTAATCGGTGCGCTAACCAACGAACAGCATTTCATTTTTATTATAATAGATATGTATTATTACTGTCATACAAAGGTTTTGCGAGCAATGTGCCCTGCCGATTGCCACTTAAGTTTGGTAATTCTTCGGGTTATGTCAGTTACCTTGGTTCCCCTGCGAATCTCTTCATTTCTGATTCGATCACGTAGGGAAACTCCTACCATAGCCCTCTCCATTGCCCCTTTGGGTGACTTTAGCCTTCTGATAAGGCCCATTGTGAATGACCACGTTTTAGTGCCATAGGTCATCACTGACAACACGTACTGGTCAAAGACATTCGTCTTGAGGGGTCCTTCCCCGTAGTCCAACTATTTTGTCTAACTGATTTGACCACAAGGAATAATTTTCCCCGTGGTCAAACTTTGTCGATATACACTGCGGTATGTGGGACGAGAAGATATTGCGTAGCTTCCCGAACGCTGCCCAGCCGAGTCGGATTTGACGATTTACCTCTTCCTCGAAGTTGGACCTAAAAATACTCGTCCACAACTTCGAGCGTATCGTCTCCGATCTTAATGAGTGGGTGTTACATGGGCATTTGACATGACCTTTGTCTTGTCCATGTTCATTTTAAGACCCACTCTTTCGGAGGCTCTACTGAGGTCAACGAGCATTGTACTGAAGTCCTCCATGGTCTCAGCCATGATAACTATGTCGTCGGTAAACCAAAGGTACGCCATTGAAATCACTTACCTTCGGCACATTGCTCGCAGAACAGATGGCCAATGGGGCCGAAAGGTTCTGGAGTGGCGACCGCGTACCGGAAGACGTAGCACCGGAAGGCATCCCACAAGATAGACTGATGACCTTGTAAAGGCCGTAGGAATCCGCTGGATGCGGGAGGCATAGAATCGGTCGAAGTGGCGGTGCTTGGGGGAGGCCTATGTCCAGCAGTGGACATCTTTCGGCTGAATTGCTGTCATAGGCTCTATCATAATAAAAAAAGTTTTTCAGTGATACTCTCAACAGGACTGGTTATAACTTGGAGTCATACTACTCTGCGATAATATCAGTGTCGTTGGAAGCATTGAATGTTCTGGATCTACCTCCACCTGAAATATTAAAGGTTTGTAAATAGGTAGGTGTATACCTACCATAATTTTTAATTTATCCTTCCCGTCGATGAATCCCCCTTTTCACCCTAGACGGTTTGATTCAAAATAAAAAATAGCGACGTGACTACGAGTACTAATTCCTTATGTTTAAAGCTTATAAATCCTGAAGACTACGCGACAATCGCAGCAGATTTGTTCATGAGATTTAACAACCATACATTGACAACTCTGATAGAATGGCCCATATCTGTGGATGCTACTATGACTGAGATGGGAATGTGCCACATTATAAACTCAAACGTTGCGATACTCGACGATCCCACGTAAGCATTTATTTATTACTAGCTTTTTCCCGCGGCTTTGCTCGCGTAGAAGTCGGAAATTATCCCATGGGAATATACTACCGGGATTAATAGTATCCTATGTGCTAATTCAGGTTATAAACTATCTGTCTGCCTCATCCAAATCCTATGAGTAGCATAACGTAACGATTGAAGACTATTGTGAATTCATGCAAGTCTAGTACTTTTTGTTAGGTTACTGCTCAGAAATTGTGCACAACGTCTAATGATTGAAATACTATATCGTGAATTCATGCAAGTCTAGTACTTTTTGTTAGGTTACTGCTCAGAAATTGTGCACAACGTCTAATGATTGAAATACTATATCGTGAATTCATGCAAGCCTAGTACTTTTTGTTAGGTTACTGCTCAGAAATTGTGCACAACGTCTAATGATTAAAATACTATATTGTGAATTCATGCAAGCCTAGTTACTTTTTGTTTGATTACTGCTTAGAATGGTCTTTATAAATATCTACTTTTCCAGTAGATTTTCCAAAAATTTAAACACTGTCGTGAATTCATGCAAGCAAGTGAATTCAGGTACTTTTTGTTAGGATTTATGGCATTTATACCGGGATATCATAAGTGCAAAATTTATAAAAACATGATTTTTCTTCATATCTTTTTTTTTCGTGAATTTTTCATTCGGGGCGGAGACAAATCCAACAAATTAAAAATCATAAAAATCGATTCAGCAGATCTCGAGTTATAAGTGTTGTAACAAACCCGCATTTGTTTTATTTATACAGAAGATTTATTTATATTTATTCCAGTACCTACCTAAGAACCGCATTGCACAGTCGATAAACACTGCTATCTAATTCTAAGCATGCCAGTTTTTCATACAAACTAAACTAACTGCAAACTAACTTAGTTTAGCTCGCGGTGGACGGCTTGCGTTATTCTTAGTATAACTTTCAGCGTTTACATACTTCCAGCTATGTTTACCTAACTTTGTTTAAAGCTTGATGATCCGTTTTACCCTTTGCTCCCGTGTCGAATAAATCCAGTCTCGTAAAACCCATGTCTGACCCAGACCCGTGTCTCTAGAAACACACTAAATAGAGATCCGTCTCAACCAATAAATGTTGTCCCTTACCGCATATGCCATGGTCATGGTTAAAGCCATCCATAACCTCAGACCAAATAAAAAACCTCCAAAACTAGCAAACAAAATCGGAGAATTGTAAGTAGGTATAGTGGTTATGAAAAAAGCTCATCCATCCATGCCATCCTACTACTTATATATATAATACTAGCTTTAAGCTTTGTGCAGACTAGCGCGACGCGACAGCGCGACGTGACACCGGTTATTGTTATACCGTGAAGTTTTTTTAGAAATTGTATTGTTCGAGTCGCGTCGCGCCGTCGCGTCGCGCTGGTCTGTACGAGCCTTTACCCGGCCCGGCTTCGTACGGTTAGCACTAAGTACTTATCTACGGCGGACCTAGGTAGGTCCGCCGTAGATAAGTATGGTATGGTAGGTATGTAGGTAGGTAGGTAGATAGGGTAGGTAGGTACCTACCCTATCTACCTACCTACCTACATACCTACCTACCTACCTACCCTATCTACCTACCTAGCTACCTACCTAGCTACCTACCTACCTACCTAACTACATACCTACCTACTTAGTGAAATTGGTACTATAGTGAATTCATGCAAGCCTAGTACTTTTTGTTAGTTAGGATTTATGGTAACGACAGCTAGGAACAGTTTGCATGGGAAAATAAAATTGTGGTTTTTACTGTTTTCCTCGCAATGTTTTCATAAATTTTCTCATCATTTAAACTTATCCGGGACTTCCACAAATATTTCAAAACCAAAATTAGCCAAATCGGTCCAGCCGTTCTCAAGTTTTAGCGAGACTAACGAACAGCAATTAAATGAGAAAGTTTGTATGTTTCTGTGTTTGTTATTCAATCATGCAATAACGGCTGCGGATTTGAATGAAATTTGGCACACAGATAGTTTATAGCCTGGATTAACTAACATATAGGAACTTTTTATCTCTGTAGTACGTTCCCGTGGGCTAATTTCCTACGTCCACGCGGGCGAAGCCCCGGGCGAAAGCTAGTAAAATTAATAAAGCAATTATTTGCTATAGGTAATTATTTTTAATTCTTTAATATCATTGAAAACTTTGTACTTAATTTACGAAATCTAACCAACTCTAAACCGAATCCAATTTTAACACTCGCGTCCCAACAGCTTTTTCATTTGTAGGCAATGCACTTACATTTGCATGACGAAGCACCACACGAACCGTGTTCCATTAGGTAACATTCTCGTTTTGTATTGCAGCAAATGGAGTGACAGCAGTGTGGCATACGCCAAAAACAACATTGAGCTCTCTGTGCACGACAGTGACTTTTTTGTGCAGTTAGTTAACTACGTCGATTTCTATAAGGTGAGTCACAGAGTACTTTGTAATATACTGAAATAGAGACCAATCTTGTTCCGTGGAATGGGGTCATTTGCGTTCGTAAAGAAACTAGCGCCATCTGATATTCATAGTTAGAACTACACCTTTTTTTTTAAAAAAACGTTGCCCCACACTAGGAATTTCTCCTGTATCGTGGGTGCGTTTACAAACATTTAAAGTCACATACACAAACAGCCAGACCCGGAACAACTACTTGTAGGCCATACAAATATTTGTTCCGTGTGGGAATCGAACCCGCGACACGCAGTGCAACAGTCAATCGCTTAACCACTGCGCCAACCGTGCCGTCTTTGGATAGGACACAGCCCCGGATCTAGGGGGGGGCAAACCGGGGCCCATGCCCCGGGCGCCAACTTCAGGGGGGCGACAAACTCAAGCGTAGCAGACAAGTGCTCCACCCAGCGCACCGCAACTTTGCAATAAATGAGATGCACTTAGATAAAATCTTTCACTGCGGGTAATCACTTTAGAGCGTAGGCATACTCGTCAAACGGTGTGAGCGGATAGCGAGCGGGCGCATTTGAATTCTGGAACTCAATGATAAAAAATAAATCTATTTGGTAAAAAAATAAAGTAAATAATCCTTTATTTTTGAAGTTTTACTTCGCACTTCCGGCATCCAGCCCTTTGCGAAATCTGTACGTGCAAAGTAGACACGATTTCCTTTAATTTTTAGCATAGTTTTACCGCCCCTGTTGAATTGGCGTTTTATCAACGCTCGCTCTTACAGTTTTGTAACTCCTTATTATTAATTTATTTATAATTGTTAAATCGCAAAAGAAAATCGAACTTACCTCAGGCAGACTGCAAAATTTTTCGAGCTCGCTCCGCTCGCTCTTGCATTCTACATTGTTTTAATTGGTGTTAAACTTTCTGCATAAGTCCACCGAAAATCGGACTGCACATCAAATTAGTTATGGTTCGAAGAGTAAAATTGCAATTCTAATGCTATTATATCACGACTTATTTCAAACCCTATCCTGTCCTAGCCTAATTATAATAAATGTCCGACATGTCGATGTACACACGCCAGCAGGTCAATCTACCCGAAACTGTCAATTTTCCCAATCAACTTTGAACCTTATGCTTTAGTGATAAAGTTGAAAATCTATTGAATAAATTTGTCAGATTATAGTAGGTTGATGTGCTAGCGTCTGTACCAATGTACATTTAAAAAAAATAAGGCTTCATAGAGAAACATAAAGTTCAAAGGGTTGGCTAGGGGCGGCAGACGGAAGTTCTTGCCCCACCTCGAAAAAAATCTAGATCCGGGGCTGATAGGACACCGGTGGTAATAGTAGGTATGGGTATAGATTCTGTAGTATTTTAGTGTTAATTTCAAGGATTGATAAATTAAATACTATTTAGTAATCATTTTTTTTATTACTTTGTACCAAAGTAATCCTATCTCAGTTTTGACACAACCACTCACAAAATCATTTTCTGGTCAGAAATTTCCTCGATTATAATCCAACAAAATTTAAAAACATATTTAAACTTATTTTGTACAGGGACTACATAATTGTTGATTTTGTAACATTGTACCTGGTCTATATTGCTGTCCCCAGTTTTTGGGGTTCCGTACCAAAATGGTAAAAAGGAACCCTTATTGTGCGACTCTGTCTGTCTGTCACAGCTGGATATCTCAAGAACTACTAATATCATCAACTTAAAATTTGGAATAGTTTTAGATGACGTTTGCCCAACTATTTTGCAAATAAGAAAGTTTTTTTTTCTACTCTTTCTGAACGGTATTTAAAAATTCGAATTGGGGCTACTAGGGCATGTGACATATCATATGAAAGAGCGCTATTTGCACATTCTCAAACATTTTAAACGCTAAACATTATAAATTATGCTCAAAAAGACCTTAATGAATGGTTAAAATGTAACTTGTTGACTATTATCACTTCAAAAACATCATATATTATTTTCTACGCGAAAAATAAACCGTTACCAGAGTTCTCACCTCTTACGATTAACGGAGAAATAGTTAAAAGGTCTAGTCACGAAAAATATGTCGGACTGTGGGTTGATGACAAACTTACTTGGAAGCTGCACATCGATCATGTCAAAACAAAATTAATGTCACTATTAGGAGCGCCACGAAAAGTTACAAACTGTGTTCCGAAAACAGTATGACTAATTTTATATAACTCCCTAGTAAAACCAAACCTTGAATATCTAATTGAGATATGGGGATCAGGGCGCCCTGCGGACCGCTTCTGTCGTCCGCTTACCTAGCTCTTTGAAAGAATCATTGCAGATCGCCTCGTCGGGCGACTGGTGTACCAGGCACCGCACGCTCCGTATTCGCCCTCTGGAAACGGAAGCCATTCAGGCGGAGCTGTATAAGGGGTACAGAGCGGCGAAGACCACCCTCCAAGCCTGCGGACTGGCCCACGAGGAATCGCTGGAAACTCTGGACCTGTGGGGACAGCCATACAAGATGGTGCCGGAGAAACTTCGCCCATGGACTCCCCCGCTGACGCAGTCTCCGACCCCAGCTTGTGGGGGATGTGGTGAGCGCTCTGTTTCCTTCGAGATGGGAACATACCTCCTCGCCCATGGCTCCGCCTACTGCGGTGCCCGATGCGGACCACACCGCCGACCACGATGACGATGCCCCGGAGGTGATCGAGGTAGAGATGAGAGTGGCGGTACGTAGGCTGAATGCCAAAAATACCACCCCAGGACCCGACGGCTTACTTGGTAAAGCCTGGGTCCTGGCCTTAAAGGCTCTCAGGCCTCGACGAAGGGGGCTCCTAAGCGTATGCTCGGAGAGGGGCCGGTTCCCACTTCGTTGGAAAACGGGGAAACTGGTCCTCATCAGGAAGCCGGGGCGCCCTGCGTTCGAGTCCTATTTGACGGACAGGGCCGTCTTCTACCCCGGTCACCAGGGAAAATGGAACCGGCAAGAGATGTTGTGCGGTATCCCACAGGGATCGGTCCTGGGGCCGCATCTGTGGGACATCGGATACGACTGGGTGCTACGCGCCGACCTCCCTAGCGGCGTCAGCTTCGTTTGTTACGCTGACGACACGTTGGTCCTGGCGCAGGGGAGGTCGTACCAGGCGGCGGCCGAACTAGCGACACACGGGGTTGCAGCAATTGTTGACAGAATCCGGCAATTGGGACTCGAGGTGGCCCTGCACAAGTCCGAGGTTATGTGTTTTCATGGTCCACGGAACGCGCCACCAAATAACGGTAGGAGGGGATCACATCGGCGTCGAGTCGATGATGAAGTACTTAGGACTCATGGAGCATTTCCGACGTTTGGCTCCTAGACTGGAGCGGGCCGGGGCTACCTTGAAGCGGCTCCTGCCCAATCACCCTAGATAGGGTCCAAATGCCTCCTGCCAGAAGCTCTACGCGGGGGTCGTGCTGTCCATGGCCCTTTACGGGGCACCGGCGAGGCGTATGCACCCTTTGAGGCGGCGGCCAGCGCTCAGCGGACAGAGTTCCAGCGGGATCTCATGGCGTCATGGAGAGAGCGATTGTCGCAACCCAGTGCTGGGCACGCCACAATTGCGGCAATAAGTCCCCTCTTTGAGGATTGGCTAGAGAGGCGCTAAAGCGTCCTCACCTTCCGCCTGACGCAGGTAATCACCGGACACGGTTGTTTCGGGAGGTTTCTGTTTCGTATCAGGCGGGAGGAAACGCCCGGGTGTCATCACTGCGTAGATCGCCCGGAGGACACGGTGGAGCATACGGTGGAGCTCTGCCCGGCTTGGGCAGAGCATCGCCGTGTCCTCATGGAGGCGATCGGTGGCGGGGATCTGTCGCGTCCGGCCCTGGTCCAGGCCATGGTACGGAGCGAGAGGGCATGGGAGGCTGTCACCTCCTTCTGCGAACCAGTAATGCTCGCGAAGGAGGAGGCGGAACGCGTGAGGGAAAGGCAACTTCACGCCCTCACGCCCCTGGCCGCCGCAGGGGACGCCCTGGGCGTCGGGAATCGCAGGCCGATTCCCGGCCACCGTAGGCGCGGGCTTGCGGACGCTGAGCAATGGGTAGCTCGCCATCTGATAAGGACCAGGCCCTGGTTGTGTTCCACGCGCGCCTCAAAGAGATGTCAGCACAACTGAAGGGGTCCGAAAAAAAAAATGGGGATCAGCCGCTAAATCTAATCTAAATTCCCTACAAAGAGTACACAACAAAATCATAAAAGTATTATTTCATTAAGTATAACTATCTATATCCAACAAAGAACTTATACACAAAAATAGGTTAGTTTTTGTGTATAAGTTCTTTGTTGGATATAGATAAATGATTGTTTGATGCCCTATGATTATTTCCCTCCCCTCCCTTTTTATACACTTGTATATATTGTTAATATAATTTTAAGTCTGTTAAATTTTAAATCATGTAAATACGTGTCTGTAAATAAAACGGAGTGTCCGAAAACATATTATGTTTACCAACTAAGTCTCAAACAAGCTTATACATACTACACCTGCATTCTCATTAAAAAAATAACTACGAATTCCGTACAATCAAACATACAACTACTTACATAAAAAAGACAAGACAAGAAGTAAAAACAAGTTTAAACTAATGACTGCACGGGCACGGACTAATTACGGTTAAAAAACAATATTGGTTGAGGGAGCACAGCTGTTCAATAACGTAAGTTATTGTTACCTACCTAAAGAAGTGTGATAATATAAACACATTTAAAAAGAATCTTAAGAAACATGTATGTAGCCTGTAACTTCACCAGAGGCAAATATAATAACTACAATTAATAATAATAATAATAATAAGGTCGAGGCTTTTTAAATGCGAAGACCCTCCACAACCGCGAGGTGTGCAGCCTCAGGGAATATTTCTTAAAAGCCGAAGTGGGTATGCACCGTGATGTGGTCGCAGTGGACAAGGGGCTCACCCCGCTCTCCATGGCTAAAGAGAACTGGCGCAAACCTGTGGTACTTACTACAGAGGACCGCAAGGAAGTATGGCAAAGCAAGGAGCTTCACGGGCGCTTCTATCGGGCTCTTCATCAGCCCGGTGTAGATTTCCTAGCGTCCGTATCCTGGCTACGTTTTGGTGACCTTATCGGGGAAACTGAAGGTTTCGTCTGTGCAATTATGGACGAAGTTATCTTGACGAATAACTACCGAAAATATATTATGAAGGATGGGACGGTTGACGTGTGTCGGGCATGCCACCGTCCGGGTGAGTCCATCAGACATATTATCTCTGGTTGTTCTCGTCTGGCTAACGGCGAGTACTTGCACAGGCATAACCAAGTGGCCAGGATTATTCACCAGCAACTTGCTTTGAAATATAAACTTGTGGATTCTGAGGTACCGTACTACAAGTATGTGCCCGACCCAGTTCTCGAAAATGACCATGTCACGTTGTACTGGGATCGGTCTATCATTACAGACAGGACTATTGTTGCCAATAAGCCTGATATAGTAGTGATAGACCGATTAGCGCGCCGCGCAATGATAGTAGATGTTACCATTCCACATGACGAGAACCTTGTGAAAGCTGAGAAAGAGAAACAAATAAAATATCTCGACTTAGCACACGAGGTTGTCGACATGTGGAACGTGTGCTCCGCTATCATTGTGCCGATTGTCGTAACGGCCAATGGCCTGATGGCCGAAAGCCTCGACCAACATCTCTCGAGGCTCTCATTAGGCGGTTGGATCAAGGGCCTGATTCAGAAGGCAGTACTCCTCGATACGGCTCGTATTGTGAGGAGGTTCCTGTCTCTGCAGCCCTAACCACCGGTAGCTTGGACCCTGCTCCCGACACCGGCGGAACACTATTTTTTATATTTTTAAATGTTTTTAATTTTTTATTCTAATATTTAAAAATATAATTTATATGTATATAGTTAAATAAAGGAGATAATAATAATAATATTTATTCAAAAAATTACAAGGCATCATTTTTTACAGATTTGCTTAAATGTAAATTATATTCCTAAGACTTACGTGCCTGAACTAGGTAATCCTGTGTTTCAGGTGGGAAGAGCTTAAATAGACTTATAAAATAAATAAATAATCAAAAGGTTGACAATAGATCACTAATTATATGTTGAGTTGCTTAACTTAGTTTCTAAATTTGATAAATACTTAACATAGGTGAAATTTGTACATAATATTCACTGTAGCACAGTTAGTAAATTCTCTGTATCTTCGTAAGACATACTTTGGAGAGCATCCTTGAGAATTCTCTTACAATTTGTGTAGTTCAGGGAATAAATGTTTGCTTTCGAGTTTAGTCTATTATAGAGAAGAGGACCGAGGTATAGATAAAATTTGGATACAAAAGCATGTTTTGTTGAATTTTGTGGACAAACTATATCTCTACGTCTTTTATTAGTATATGCAGTGCTGTATGGTAGCGCTGTGTGTTGTTTTAATACAATACCCATTATAAATAGCTGACGAACTGTTAATACTTCACAAGATTTATACAGGAGGTTAGTAGGAAAAAGAAAAGGGCGGAAAGTAGAGACTTTGAGAATCGCCCTTTGAGCTCTCTCGATGGTTAGTAACATTGTTTTACCCACTCCACCCCATGTGGTAATACAATAAGTTAATATTGATTGACACAGTGCAAAGTAAACTTGTCTAACTAGTTTTGGATCAGCAATATATCTTAATTTTTTTTAAACAAATATTAATTTGCGAATTCTATTATTTAAAGCTTGAATATGTTGTTTAAACGAAAGTGTTTCATCTATTATAACACCAAGGTATTTTGTTGTATTTGCCATATTAATTTTGGGACAAACACATTGGTTATCCGTAGGAATTGTGCAATGATGAGCATATAATGTCGAGACAGTGCTTGTTGACGTTTGCTTGCGCATTGAAAACTTAATATAATTTGTCTTGTCTGCATTTAGTGTTAGTAAATTACGTTGAAGCCATTTATTAACAATATCGAAGCCATTTTGCGCAAACTCGTAGACATTTTTTTCTGAGTCAGCCGAAAATAGAAGGGCAGTGTCGTCAGCATAAGAAACTTGGCCGTGATCTAGATTTAGGTTACAGAGTTCGTTTATGTATATTAAAAATAGTGTAGGCCCTAAAATACTTCCTTGGGGAACTCCGAAGGACGTGTTTTTTTTACTATCGCTGAGAACATTATCAATCCGTACACATTGGGTGCGGTCTTCTAAATAGCTCTTAAATAGTTTCAGCTGGGCGCCTCTGATACCTATGGCTTCAAGCTTGCGCAACAGAATCTGAACAGAAACCGTATCAAAAGCTTTGGCGAGGTCCAGGAAGATTCCTACTGTGTGGTTACCATTATCAAGTTCTTGTGCTAGATAGTCAGTCAGATGGTGCACAGCATCGTCTGTTGACATTTTAGGCCTAAATCCAAACTGCCGTTTAGATAAAATTGATTTATCCTCCAAGTATTTGTAGAGCCTTTTATTCATAATTTTTTCTAATATTTTAGAAATAGTAGGCAGTAAGGAAATAGGTCTATAATTTGTCACTTGATCTTTACTGCCTGATTTGTAAACGGGGACAACAACAGCTTTTTTTAGGCACTCAGGAAAAATACCTGTCGATAAACATTTTTGGAAAATATAAGTTAGTGGCGGTCCCAAAATGTGCCTGAACTGTTTAATAATTTTATTTGATATGTTATCCCAGCCAACTGCACAGTCGTCCTTCAAACTCATTAATAATTAATTAGATGTACCTAAGCACTTTTGTTTCTCATTCCAAGTGAACTGTTAATTTTTTTATGAGAAATAAATTCTTTAAACCTATACAGGATAGGTATTAATGAACCCTCAAGAATTCAACCAGGGGTGGAGCAGTTTTTGGAAAAATAATAATAAAAAAACATCCTACATTAATTGCCTCTGTTGGTTGATAATAATGTATGAGAGAATGACTTTTTGTATTTTTATTCCATTAAACTTCACAGGGGTGTTTACTTAGACTTCCCCTAGCTGAATTCTTGACGGTTCATTAAAACCCATCCTGTACTTATAATATATTATTATAACCAGACACCATAATAATAATAATTTCCATCTTAATAGGTACTTCAATAAAAGTCTGGCTGCAATTGTGTTCTGCTGGCTTGTGGCATGATTTGTGTTGTCTGTATTATACATATTTTTGTTAGAGTCAAGTGTGTCCCCCTCTGCCAGACAAATGGTTGGTTTTGGATATGTGAAAAAAATCACGGCAGTATTATATTATATACCGAAATTAAAAGGAAATCTATCACAGCTAAGCAGGCTTTACAAGTCAACGAGTAATAATCGACCAACTTACATTTGCGGTTGCAGAAACATGGTCTCCCACAATGATATTTTTATTAGAATATCATTGGTCTCCCATACATTCCGTATGGGAGAATATGTTTTTCAACTACAAAGTTAAGTTTGTTCTTGCGATAAATTCATCCCAACTACGGAACCCTCTATTGTGCGTGGTCCGGCACGCACTTGGCCGGTTTTTTTTTTACTAAGATTGAGCGCCCTGAGGTGAGTTATGAACATAGGCCCAGTTGCTCGAACGAAAATTATCGCAAAATATATGTCAGAAATTGTCAAGTGTACTTAAACTGCGCTGTGATTGGTTGAATGATTTGTCAATTTGTCACATTTATTTCACGATATTTTTCGTTCGCAAAGCTAGCTAGCCCAAAGACATTTAGCTCATAAATGGCAGTGGTCTGCAGAATGTTGAACTCATAATAAATTTATCTTATTTTTTGTGTAGCGGGGGGAATATGTAGGTACTTATCACACTTTATAACTTGAGTTTTATTTCATTAAAGTCAAGACAAACGAGAACTTGGTCCTCTACCTACTCGCACTCTGTTCAAAGTTGTAAGTTAGACTACATAGCTATAGGCACCAGCTATAATAGGGTAATAGAATCTTCCACTATTGGTTTACCTGTTAATTGACTATTGATTTCCGAAACCCTTTAATTGAATGTCTAATAATAGAACCTAACACAATAGGTACCTGCGGGGTACCTAATTACGTAATACACTAACAGTAGCAATGGCTTTCATTTTGACAGTTCAACAACATTAATTGCGTATTTACGTTGTTGTGCAGACAAATTTTTGGAACATATGAAGCAATGGATTAGCAATACCCTTGAAAATCATTCAGATTGTGATTGAAAGGGTGTTACGCAATTAGGGTGCCAGTAATCGTAATCCCTACGAATTCAATAGCATTATCAAAATACCATAGAAGAGAGGTATCTACCTACCTACACTGCACATTTTAAAATTGCAGGTTTATACTCTGAGCCCCGACGAAGTAATTCTGAGCGGGACGCCAGCGTTAACTTTCGAAACTGAAGGGTTCTTGTCTTTTGGAGTGAAAATTACGAGCACTCGAGCTTCAGAGGATCTCAAGTACATTCCTTTGCATCTTCGGAAGTGCAGGTAAGGGTGATATCATGATTGTACGAATAGACGAGTAGTTCGTGTCGATCAAGTTGATTATTTAAGAAGTAGGTTCTTAAATAATCAACTTGTTTCTACAATTTTAAAAGGACTTATCTTTTTTATAATGTATCGAAACCTATACTTGTAGATACCTAACCAGTTAAAACCTATTGATCATTGCAGATTTACCAACGAAACAACTAGTAAGAGATACCCGATTTACTCGTACAATCGTTGCTTGTTGGACTGTAGAATTAGAATGATATTCAAACTGTGTGGTTGTATACCGCATATTTATAAGCCACTGGGTAAGTCAGTAAAATACCTATAATACTATACCAAAACCCGGAAAAACATCTGTAGGCCAAAAAAATAACGATATTTTAATTCAGGAATCGAATCCGCAAGCAGTAGCGCAGCAGCCAATCGCTCAGCCACTGGCGCCTTCCGCGCCATCCATTATGAGTGCCTCCTTAGTAAAATAAGTTTGGACAGCTTGATTAATATTTCAGTTGTGCTGTTTTTCGTGACATAAATGAGTGTGCTAAAATCAAGCCATAATCTCAAGGTCTTGTTTCAGTGCTCGCACTAGTAACGGATTTCATATTATACGATTTCAGATCACGAAAAAATATGTAACTTAGCTGAACTGGAGTGTGTTCTTGAATACAAGAGAGAAATATTGAAACTATCCATTGATAACGTTACTATGGGAAAATTCGACAATGCCGATGACTTGCCAAGATCTTTCCGTGATTGTGGATGCTTGGGCAACTGTGAAGAGGACGCGTTTAAGAACGACCGTGAGAGGTTCTTCCCACAGGTGAACATGAACCGACTGAGAGTCAGCGTATCTGCGTTTCCCAAAGTGCGAGTCATGAGGGGAATTATATTTAGCTTTTATGACTTTTTCTGTAAGTATATAATATAACCAGTGCCGTAGATTAGGATTGGGTACCTACTGTGTAAACTATGTGATGTAGAGGCGAAGTCCCATTCCCATTAGTGGAAAAATAAACGTAGATTATATTATCAACCGTTAATGTTAAGTTCTCTTCTTATCTAAGCAGAAGCATGACCAAGGTTTTTATTACAGTGCGAAGTGGAGGTGTCGTTAACCTATGTATCGGCACATCAGTCATTTCAATAATGGAGTTAATGTTAACAGCACTAAGGATACCTATCTACGAAATAATGCAAATTGTAAAGGGTGTTTGGCGGAGATACAAAAAATCAAAATTACCAAGGTTGTCTAACAATAAAAAACAAATGTGAATAAAATACGATTTATTCAATTTCTCTTTACAATAAGACTTTCACTTGTCACTTATCTGCTAAAAACGATATCGCAAGTGACAATACCTGTAACAAAAAGAATCAGAGTTGAGCAAAAAATCGGAAATGCGAGGCTAAAACGATGCTAGATGGTAAAATGTATAATATTTACCTCATCGTTTGAAGCGCCATCACGTGATGTCATCACCTGTTTTATCACTTTCCGCCTTGACAGTACATGCGCCATCTGTAAGTTGATAAAACACGACTTTTAACATATTGAAATGCGATATGCGATCACTGTTGCTGTGGCGGTGTTTGAACGAAAAGTATGTTATACAGGGTCAAATTAAATCTGCGGAGTTTCACTAGCTAATTTAATTTGACCAGTGCGTGGCTAAATGATAGACACGGGTCGATCGAAGGTTAAGCTACGCTTCCCGCGGTCGTTTCTTGGATGGGTGACCATCCATTACATATCGAGACTCATCCGTGCCTCACGCCGTGCAAGCACGTTAAGGCGTTGGTCCCGGCTGTCGTTTGTAGATCTTTGGAGGTCGATACGGGTAGACAGACGCCCAAAAGTCTAACAACCAGTGCAGTCTTACCAAGACGTATCTTGTTAGCCAGTAACTGGGTTGTGGAGGTCAGATAGGCAGTCACTCCATGTAAATATTCAGCTGTATCCGGTAAGACTGGAAGCCGACCCCAACATATTTGGATAAAGGCTAGGCAGGTTGATTTGAGTGCAATTAATAGTTCGTTTAAACCGACGTCATCGTCTCCACGCACACCGTCGCTCTCGGCGTATTAATGGTTTTCTGGGAAATTTGTTATTTAGGGGTGAGATAAACAACAGAAATAAATTCATACAGAAAGTAATCTACCTGCATTGCTGTCCGCTCAATGGATGGCGAAGTCGCTTTCAGAGCTTTTATCATTTGTCCATTTTAGGAACATTGACTGAGTCGTCATAACTTAGCTCGTTGTTTGTACCCTGCAATAGATGTTTATTAAAACAAACACGTTTAAATGTCACACATTGAGTTAAAAAAAGGATTTACGAAAAAATCCAAACTTCAACTAGTTATCCAACATGGCATGAATCACAAAACCTTCGAATAGAAATGACGCAGTATCTACATCCAAATACAAGTTACAAATCGTGAGTCTATTACATTACGTCCGCTAATGTAGAGGATACAAACGCATGGGGCAGCGGACAGTACACGGACCGACCAAACCAATCTCCTTGCCAAGTTGACTGATAACCAACAGTACCGAGTGTTCAAAAGTCGCTCCTTGAAACGCTGGATACACCATGACATGTAAAAGGGCTTTCGTATTAAAATTTTGGAAACTGGCTCCGATCTAAACCTCTCTTGCAGTGATTCAAGTAAGTATGGACATTTTTCTAAGTATGACAGTTCTATAAAACCCCATGCACACCCGAAACAAATAGCAAAATTCCAAGTTCGATGACAGAAAACTTACCATTCGAGTCGAAGAAGTCTGAAGACATATTTCATAGTAACTGCGACGCATCACAGACCCAACTTTTGCAATCTTCGAAAACCATTCATGTTGAATGAGACAGCTATGTTTAGCTACTTATTGCGAAATAAACACAAGGATAGCTACATGTCTACGATTCCAATTTTAACAATCACTGGTCGAGGGATAAAATAGTGAGTAAATTACAATTATTGCTACCAAACAGAAGTCATAGCTCATTCAGCTATTTTTGGCATACTGATGAATTATTACGTCTCGTTACACATAACCAACTAAGGAGGGTGGCACAAGCAAATGTCGACCGAATAAAAAATATTAAATAGTGCACAGTAAAACTGTGTCACGATAAGTTTTAGGTATTACCAGAACTTGGTCAATGTAAACACATACCTAGTAATAACTAGTCAAAAATACTTACCAAATAAAAAAAATACTTTATTAATTCTCAACAAAGTACGTAAGTTTCAACTGGCAATGGAATTGGAAAATCAAAAGCAATTCAAAAATACAGGTTCCGTTGTTTGTCGATGCTGCAACATTTTTCAACACTTTTAAATAACTAATACCTTGCAGTTTTAGAAATTAAGTCGATTATTCACCATCTTACTCCGCCAGGTCTTCTGCCATTTTTTAACTATCACGCCGTGGCAGAAACCTATTGCCAAGTTGTGACTTACAAAATTTACCAGATTTCTTCACTATTCCAGAAACAGACAGTCGCCTTAACAACTTTTTCGTTTGTTTAGATACACACTTAGCGACATCACCAGTTGCACAATGACACTATTTGCCCGACTCCTCGAAATAGCATGAGACGTAAATTGTGTAAATATTAACAAGAAACTGATTTATTATCAACGTTTCAAATCCATAGAATTATTAATGGATCATTTGAAAAAATCGGAGCATAACATAAGAATAGATTTTTTTTCCTCAAATGAAATTTATTAAGCTTTAATAATTAGGGCTACATAAAACATTCAGACGCTTACATTAACTTAACCTAAAATACAAGTGTTTTATCGATAATTAAACGTCAAACGAGACAAAGTTTTGAGAACACATCACCAAACACAATTCAAGACGAAGATGGGAAATCATTCCTTTATCCAGGCAGCAGAGTGTATACAAACCCCAAATCAGACCGACTTCAAAACTTCCCTGAAATCACAAAAATTACAATATTTAGATGTCTTTCCGAGACATTCATCTCCATTCAATTGCAACTTATAGACGCCAATTTATTACGATGAGTAGATTTTTCAGCAGTTTCCTCGATAATGTATTTTTAGAATTTCAAGACAAGTAAAGACGGGGAACAGGTATCCACATCCATCTCCTAGGTAGGACAAAATGTGCAGGCCGGACGAACGACATTAGCAGGAAAAAACATGCTTATTGCTATTGATGGAACCCGACAGCAGATAAGTGACACATCATCAAATGCACACAAAACTAAGAAGTATATTTTGTTCATCTGACAACAGTCAATACGGTACATAAAGTTGTAGAAGGCTAAGGATAAAATATACTAAGACCTTATGCACCCAAAAATGGGAAAAGAAATAGAAACACACGATGTAAGCGCGGAAAATCTGGGCCGTTTTAGAAAAATCTACTCATTGACTATTTTCCCGAAGGCACGAGGCTAACATTTACGAGATTTAAGATGGGAAATTGCAAAGAGTATTCCTAGAAGCAAGGGTTTCAGTTTTCTCTGGAATAAAAAAAAACAACGCAAGGAAAATAGAATGCAACAAAAACAGTATCATTAGTCAAAGCACTCACTCTCCTTCTGCCGAATGCTAGAAGAAGCGAACATCTATTGTCCTGCCATCGATGCGGGTGCGGTCGAACATTTCTGATTATTGTGCTAAGGATATCTATTAAACATTGTTACAGCGAATCAATTTTCACAGCTCCCCTTAAGACCCAAGCCATATATTTTTTGATATTTGGATAGATCATGACTCAAAGCGGTGTGCCATTAAGAATATGCATTAATATGCTAGTCTTATTACAAAACAGTAGGATTATCCATTAAAGTAAATAGATTTTTGAAATTCGGTAGATCAACATTTACCTCTTTTCAAGTACTTTTTATATTTTTATTTTTTGCATGCATACCTTTTAAATTAAATGCTGCAATGAAAAAGTAATAGTGTTACACATGATTAATTCTAAGTCTCATTGTAAAAAGGATACTTATTGCCCTTTCGGCATCCCATTCCTTATGGAAGCGGACCACGGCAGTGTCTGGCGCGGTCATTTCGGCGAATTTGACGTCGCCGCATTCGCTAAACTTCTCGCGAATCAACTGCCAAGTCACGGTCGGCGGCAGCTATAACAAACATCATTTGACCTCAATTTACTCTGGTTGCTAATATAAGTAGTAACTTCAATATATTATACGGTGCAATCAATTATTATATGAGGTCACAAGGACAACGAGTTGCAAAAACAACGTTAATAGTAACGTGTGTGAAGTGAGAGACATTGAAATCAATTAATACTGTCAAGATATCAGGAAATATGACAATCGGGTCACCAAAATAGAACTTTTGGTAGGATGTAGTAGAGGTTTTATAGTGTAATGTAATCAAGTGTTCATTGAATATAACACAATGAATTTAATAATGAAGTTACTATAACTAAAAATAAAATAACGCGGGACGCAGTAGACTGTGTGTCGTATCGTATTCGAACTGTATCTGAACTCTCAGACATGGGACGTCAAAAGGTACTTGAGTTCGCAAGTTGTGTGCATGTGTAGGTTACATACCACTACATTGCAAAAGTTCTATAATGTGATGATACTTACATTAGTTATGATAACCATGTCGGATGTCTTCTCCCGGTTCGACTGTTGCACGCCAGGGTCCCGTCCGTATTGGGCAGACACTGTCACACCTCCCATTTGTCGACCAGTGCCTAAAAGTAAAAAAAAAATTACAAGACCATTGTCGAAATTGAAGCTAAAATAATTGTCTTTTGTTCTGTCATCATATTGTTTCTGACTAAACCTGATAGATTTTGTGATAAGAGAATATGTGGTCAACAGTCCTTAGCTACACATTATCATAATTTATGTAATTTCTCATCAATACTAACCTGAGAGTGGTCCCGAGCTGAGTGAATTATTTCCCATCACACTGTTGGACAAGCCAGAGTTGTTTAGGTTTAAGCCAGAGCTCAAATCTTGATTACCAAGACCTAAATTATTTGAGTTCACATTGGCTTGAGCACTAAGCACTGTTGCCAAGTCATTAGCAGTTAACCCTTGTTGAAGCAACTGATTCTGAAGGGCTCCCAATCCTGTCAGACTCAGGGCCTGAAAACAGAAGTATGATTTAAATCTTTGCTATGAAAGTCACATACCTTTGGTATCTGAAAACCTGATCAAGGCTATGATAAATTAATAGTTCCCCTTACCTGAAGTCCCAGATTTCCACCTAAAGCAGAGTTGGTATTTAGTTGGTTTGCTGATAGACCTGCACCAAGACCATTCAGGGTCACACCAGCAGATGGTACTGCACCCAGAACTCCGGCACCTAAAGCTGTGCCAGTATTTGCAAGACTCAAGTTAGTTGTAGCAGGGGTCTGTGGTGGTAAATTCCTTGCAACATCCCTTAGGGGTTCTCCATTGGGTCCCAGACCAAGACCTATGCTCTTAAGACCTTCAGGAAGCCTTACTTCACCCTTATCTGTTACACCCCTGTCCATGCGTACTGTCATTCTTCTATCATACAGCATTTGTTTATCAAACATTGAAATAGCCTGTGAATAAATAAATGGCATTTTATTTGTTTATTTACTAACTTATAACTTAATAGTAGCTTCTTCAATAATTAATTATATCAAATAGCTTACTTGAACGGCTTCAACAGGATGATCATATTCAATCACAGCAAATCCTCTGCTGTTGCCATCTTTATCTACTGCCAGATCAATGTTACGCACTTTGCCAGCCATTTTGAACACCTCCTTTATTTTAGTCCTGTCTGCTTTGTAATCAAGCTGAAAATTAACCATAGTAGTTTTTTTTTTGACAAAACCTGATGTTTCTTAAAAAATTCTCAAAATGGATTCTCATGGGAAGTGATAATGAAGTAACATTATTTAATAGTTGTAGAATTTATGAAAATGCTAGTGTTATAATGTTAATGATTTTTTATAACTTACATTAGCAACAAACACTTTTTTGACTAGTGGTGGTTGTACGTTGATGGACTCAAGGAACTGGAGGCTAAGACCGTAAGTATTGTAATTCTCCGGTTCCCTTGGCTTGTTGATACCCCAACTGAAATTACTTACAAATAGAACAATACCTGTTAGAAAAATTATTTTATAATAAGGCAAATAAAGGTAAAATAAAAATGAGAACACAGCAATAAAAAAACTTTGAATGAAGGAAACAAAGAAACATGTTTAATATCTGTGATTTTATGAGCTTTTACGCTATTAAATTAATTTGTTTCTTAGATATTAACTTTTCTAGTAAATTGTTTTCATTAAATTCATTCCAAAGATATTAAATCATATTTATCCAAAATTCATTATAACCTAGCCACCATTCTGAGCTAAAATTTATTTAGTAAAATTATAAGTACCATGAGCGCGATGAGGTCTAGCTGTAAGTTTATGTTGCTATGGAATATTGGCAATAAAACAAGTGCTTAAACGAAATGTATATAAATAAATGTACTTACTCCTTATCATCGCGATTATTTCGGCCACCGCCACCGCCGCCGCCACCGCCACCCCCTGACCTTGACGAGTTTATCCTGTTCCTATCATTCCCTGAAACTGGGGTTAAAAATATGCTTGTAATTATATTCATGAAAACGAACAGAGAAAAAAAAATAAGACAAAGATACCTGTTTCTTCCTTCAATACAAGTTTCCGTCCATTCAACTCATATCGGTGCATGACAAATAGGGCTTTCTTCATTGCCTCTGAATTTGTAAACTCAACAACACCACATCCCCTGGGTTTGCCATTCTCATCATTGAATAGCTCTACATAAGCCACATCTCCAACCTACACAATGAACATCAAAATTAGAAAGATTGTTGTGTACAAACAACCATGTCAAGATGATAACGGTAGCATACCTTTTCTTTAAATAAATCTTTCAACTCCGTCCAACGGAACTCATAGGGAATGTTAGATACAAATAATCTTTTCCCTTCAGGGCGCTCGCGGTCGTTAGAGCGATCCCTGGTTGCGTCAGAAAATCTGGATGGCCGGTCGCCACGCCTCGACCGGTCACGCTCTTTTTCTCGCTGATTATCCATAGCAGGTCACACCTGATAAGGATAGTTGATTAAGTTAATTATATAATGCAATTAAAGTGAGCGTACCCAATAAAGCCGGCACATCGTTGCAGATCGACAATACATAATCGATTTAATATTCATGTAACTTGTTAGTTATTCTAACTTACCAGAACTTCACCGATAATGACTGACAAATTTGAAATAATGCGACACAATTATATTGATCAATTACAAAAAAAAACACCAAATTATTGATGACGGAAAATCACGTTCACTTGCTTCTTGCTTACAAAATGGCGGCAAAGCCAGCAAAAAAAATCACCATGATTCAATGACTCAACTCATAACTGTTGCCAGTATTCAGAATAATCGACTATTTGTTTAAACCCCCACTACACTACTCGCGAAAATGCTTCGACGAAATATTCGTCGAAGTTCATCGAAGTCCGAAGTACGTTACTACACACTCCTGCGAAGAACTACAGGACGCTCCGAGTCCTTTGAATCGTGCGCAAACACTGACAACGATTGGAAGTCGCCCGAGGCGAGTGGAGGTTGCACGAAGCGAACAGAAGTGTCCTTCTTCACTCTCGTAATCGCTTAACTTCGATCCACTTCGCGAGTAATTTAGTACAGGCTTTACAATCAAAACCGAACCAAGAGAGGGTTTATAGGCAGAGGCTGGTGGTTGGAGCTAAAGCAAATCTTGCATGGGACGACAACTGCTTAAACTCTTCGAAACTGTAATTTTAAGACCTTATAAAATATGGTTTCCGAAAATTTCGATCTTAATTATTTATTTAGATGAGTATTCGGGAAAACTGGCCAAACCAAGTTTTTAAATCAAAGGAATAAGATTCTTTAATTTTGAAAGAAGATTTGGGATTTTCCACTATTTGACTCCAGATTAAAACCAATTTTTGAGTTAATCAAACCCTACAGTAAATCCTCCCATAAAATCCTAATAACCCTTTTCTTCGTTTAAGGTTCGATTTTCGAAAAACCAACCAATTGATTGCCGTAGGCAGTGGCCGCCTTAGGAGGTGGCGAGCAGTGCAACTGCCCAGGGCGTCGCTCGTACAATTTGAACCTCGCGCCTCACGCATTAAGTTAAGGGCACATTACGCCACGGTATATATCGCTCCGACAGGAACTCACATTAGCGCAACGTGCTTGGTTGGAATTCGTTCGGGGTATCTTTGGTCTATAGATGATTAGGTACTATACTGTGCTCTACGGGCGTACTTATTTGTTAGATAAATTGTATTGTAATATTTCTGACACTATTGACCTATTTTATTTTTATTGAAACGGGAGTAAACTGGTAGAAACCGTCGAATTTGGTCTAAATGTAAATCCAAAGGTCAATCAAAAGGTCAAAAGGAAATAAATAAACATAAACAGGCTTAGCCCACGGACGCACGGAAGTAAAAATATCGTGGTGGGATTTTATCGCGCAGTGGATTTTCAACACTCAGTGTTGCGCCGAGCGCTGGGCATCCAACGCGCTGCGACACACTCTCGTCCAAGCGCGTTGAAAAATCACTCTGTTGGATTTTCAACTCTCGGCGCTAAGCAGATCGTTGATAATCCAGTGCACGAAAAAAATCACCGTGGGAAAAAATCGCCCGTGCGTCGATACTAATAAATATCCTAATAATTTATATTTCCGAGACGTGTGACAACTTGCGCCGTTCGTCGGCCGATTTGTCCCCAAGGCCACACTCGATAACGATGTATAGGTAGTTTACCACCTTAGTACTTTATTTGTATGACGTATCTACTAAGTAGAATTTCTCTACAAGGCCTAGATCTCGAGATTAGTCAAGATATCCTATATGTTGAGATACCGGCGTGCAAAAGAAATTTCCAAAAAACCCATTACTAGTCTCTACATTCAGGAACGATTCCCCAAAGTAGTCAAGAAAAAGAAAGCAAATAATGAACGTACCTAATCAGTAATCACTAATAAATATAAATGCCGTCGAGTCGTTATGAATGAATGGCAAGTACAGCTAATAATAGCTATCTATTCACTCACACACACACATGGCAGTGCACCGCGTCCCCCGCTCGTATTCTTTTGTCAAACAGAGATAGCAATTTTCCAAACGAATTTTGCACACATCTCGACTTGTAGTTGCGAGCCGTGCTCGGGGTCCTCTTAAAATACATTTTTTTTAAATTGAATGGAACTGAAGAGCTGGTGCTCATACGAGTTATTGTACCATACACGGCGATCAAGATGACATCCAATTCATGCAAATGCAAATTTTAGATATGTTGAATTTTTTATATGTGATTGAACAAACTTGTGTGTGATCAAACTGAAAATTCTAAATTTCAAAAATTTGCTGCGCTCACAGTGGCACCCAAAGGTGCATGAATTGGATGTCATCTTGATCGCCATGCTTAGTAAAATAATTCATGTGAGCACCAGCCCTTCAGTTCCATTAAATTTAAAAAAATATATTATAAGTGTTTTCTCCCATAAAAAAATACACAAAACTTTTGTTCTCACGCATAGAGCTACTAATACCATCCATACGTTAAAATCACGCAAAGGTATACCAGAAACGTTACAATTTTTTTTTTTATTCCTGACTAAGTTTCAATTAGTATGTAGCTCGATTTTCAGACCACTGTGCGGCGGCGGGCCGCAGCGCGCCGCAGTGCAAAATTGCGCCAAAGCACATTAGGAATCGCGTCTGCGTTATTATCATTATACTCTTTGCACGTCTGTCCGGTCGCACCGCGACTACTATATATAATTGTAGTCTGTGACCGCGACGCAGTAATTGTTGCTGACAGATTCAAACGAATTAAAATTTTGAGGCTCGCACACACATGCGGGCAGCGCCACTACGCAACTTAATGCTTAAATCATCGTTCATCACTCTCGTACATTTTGTATAAACCATCTGTGCGATGGTTAATACAAAATGTACGAGAGTGTGCTTACAGGTGGGCCGCATTGCATCGCATAACAGCGGCCGCAAAACTACGCCTGCCGAGTGATCCATCAGTGCATTGGGCTGCGGCCCATTTCATTTCTCATCAATCATCAGAAACACCTACTTTCAATTCACATACTTTACATAAAAGACAAGGGTATATCGCAAAAATCTGCCGCCCGGAGCCTCGCAAAGGTTAAGGCTAAAATGTATTAACTTTCTGTAAAAATATCATATCCTATCTAAGAGAAAAGAAATGGGTGATCTGAAACTCACTACCCTCCTATTTCCTTATGCCTATTTATAATTCTATAAATTTATATGTATATATAGAATTATAATCATAAAAATCATCAATACAGGTCTCTCAGTTTATGTAATCCTATTAAAATGACTATTTCATGAAATCATGACATTTGAGGATTATTCTTACTTAAGGAGTTGTACTGCTGATTCTAATGATAAAAAATCTGTAAAACCATATTTGATACGGCCGCGAATAATATTTAGATCAACATACAACCTGTTACTGACTTGAAAATTGCAAAAAACCTAAGAAAATTTGAATTTCGCGGGCTACCCTGACGCTTTTGCCTTAAACTGTCCCTGGAACCCGAGCGGGATGCAATTTATGAGGATAAAATTTACTCGCGCAGATTATAATTGACCGCAATTAACTTGTATGGAGGTGTTCATACTGGCGAGTCGCGTGTACTGTATTTTTCTTTTCCTACAATCAGAGATACATGGTGTTTTTGTGCAATGGCTTTAATCCATAAAACGTTGTTCAGAAGACGTTGACGTTAACGTTCGCTCCACATGCTTGGCACTTGTGCAAATCTCAAACCTCTTCAAATGCTTAAACATGCGGATGCTTCGCAAGCGCTTTCCGTAAGCTTCCTTTGATTTGTGCACAAAAACCGACGACCGACCGAAACTCAATAGGATCGGGCGGCGGCGGATCAGTAACAAGTACTTACAAGTCTACCACAACCGGAGCCCTCCACATTTTTTAATTTTTAATGTTGTCGAACTTGTCGAGGTTTAGCAAGCATGTGGTACTGACATAACTTGTCAGCAATTTTATCACTACTTGGGTAACAAGTATGTTATCTGCTTTAAAATATAGTAGAACCTACGTCGCATATAGTGGCAACTTTGCAGCAATAGATGAATGTGGCCAATCAGGGAAAAGGGCAACGTCAAATATATTTTTTTCCAACCAATCAGGTTTAAGATCCTTCTGCATTTACGACGAATGTTGCCAGTTCCCTTGATGGAATAAGTCAAACGTTTCACATTTATACCATAAAATTCAGATTTTTTTAGGCGACATCTCAAATAACTACTAAAGCGCTATCTGTCGGCCTTTTATAACTTTTGTTTGCTCCTCACGGTCGGTGACATATACACGCACACATTCATGTTTGTGATTGTATTGCTTCATAAATATTTTTCGCTTACGATAGCCATGCAGGAGGCAACCTGCGCAAAATTTTTATTAAAATAAGTAGTTTTAATAATCTACAAATTATGGAGCAGTGTAAATCTATTTCACCTAGACTATTTGTGTGCACCGCCATAGAAAACAAGGACGAAGTTGAGGAGGTACTGTGTAAAATTTCGCAGTTTCTCAACAAAGAATATCTATATAGTCGGCCATGTACAATCGTATTTTCTAACACTAGTAGTGGTGGCGCTGCAGTGTGTGTGGCGCGAAATTCAATTTTGTGAATGCTTTCAGTGATCTTATTAGATTTTATCGTTTTCAGAGGTACGAGAGGGCTTACAACTACTTCCAATCACTAGTAGCTGACTGCAGCGAGAAGGAAGCTCACGACGCGCTCAACAATGCCGTATGTAAGAATCATGAAGACGTGTCTCTCGGAATGCTGATGTCCATCCTCACAGAACCTCACAATGCAACGAAGTGCTACAGAGATCTGACGCTGGTCACTAGGGACGGTCTGACGTGCGTGCTCAATAACCTATCCAACTTGATCTTAGAGAGGTACTTGAAGTTCCATGATACTACTCGCAACCAGCTACTATGGTTGATAAAGGAAATGATAAGGAATGCAGTAACTGGAGTAGACAGTGTCTGTTGGAATTTAATGCGTTATGCATCTGGAGGAGATATTACTCCCAAGAACATTATACTGGTAGAATCTCTTTTAGATATTTATATTGAAAATCGGGCATGGCTAGACAAGTTTCCTGTACTTATTTGCATGGTGGTATACACATACATGAGATTGATAGAAGATCACAATATACCACAGCTGATGAGCTTGAGACAGAAAGAAGTCAATTTTGTTATCACTCTCATAAGAGAACGCTTCACAGATGTGTTAACTCTGGGTCGAGATTTGATAAGACTGCTGCAGAACGTTGCTCGTATTCCTGAGTTTCATCAGCTATGGCAAGATATATTGTTAAATCCCAAAACTTTATGCCCCACTTTTACAAATGTGTTACAACTCTTACAAACAAGAACATCTCGCAGATACTTGCAGTCAAGACTTACTCCAGACATGGAGAGGAAACTTGTTTTTCTGACATCACAAGTTAGGTTTGGTCATCATAAGAAGTATCAAGAATGGTTTCAAAGGCAATACTTGGCCACTCCTGAGTCTCAATCCCTTAGAAGTGATATGATTCGCTTTATTGTTGGTGTAATACACCCTACTAACGAACTCCTGTGTTCAGATATCATTCCACGGTGGGCAGTCATTGGATGGCTACTTACTACTTGTACTTCAAATGTAGCTGCATCAAATGCAAAACTAGCACTTTTCTATGACTGGTTGTTTTATGACTCTGAAAAAGATAATATAATGAACATTGAACCAGCCATCCTTGTAATGCACCATTCAATGAGATCACATCCTGCTGTTACTGCGACTTTACTTGATTTTCTATGTCGAATCATTCCAAACTTTTATCCATCATTTGCGGAGAAGGTGAGGCAGGGCATTTTTAATTCACTTCAACAGATCATAGAGAAGAGAGTGCTTCCAAATTTACATCCCTTATTTGACTCTCCAAAGTTGGACCGTGAACTAAGAACAACTGTGAGAGAAACTTTTAAAGAGTTCTGCACCAATGGCAATGGAGAAGGTGTATCAGGAATTCGTGAAGAAGGGAATGATGACTTACCAAGAGGAGGTCCTGACGAACCTGCATTTTCTGATGATGAAGAGGATAATACTCCTATTATTGCAGAGGACACAGATGATGACGATTTGCCCCTGTCGGAAGTTCGTGCGCGGGAACGACCTGAATTAGCAGCTGCAATGCCTCTGATGTTACGACCTCTTGCCGAAACATTACTAGATGATCGCACAGCCGCGGCAGCCACTGCTCTGATTAACGCCTGCAGCACACCGATGCCTACGGCTACTGCTCTTGCAGATCTAGTTACAGCAGCTGTGCAAGATGTTCCACCCTTGAAAATAAGCCGTACGCCAACCCTAGCCGAGATCGAAGTGGCTCTTAATTCACCGATCTTTTCCATGTTTACTTTTCTTACCAGTAATGATGAACCCAAACGCAAACTTATATTAGAAACATTTAAAGAAATTCAGGCTCAAAACACTCTTCGCACTGTGGGTTTCTGTTTGCTGTTTTATTTAAAAGTTTGTTATGAGCGTGAAAAGCGCGGTGAGCGCGACGCAGCGAAAAGGAGAAACGTTAAATTTAAAGCAGATGTATATAAAGAGTATTGTAGCTATTTAGAAATAAAGCTAGCTGAGAGTTTAGCCGACGACTTCGAAAAATGTCAAGAAATTGATGCAAATGTTTTGGTGTGGTTGATCCCTGATGTGTACAGAGAATTTAAAGATCAGGCTCAGAACCACATAAGATTGTTACATGCTATTGTTTCAACATTGGACGCGAGTCAGCTACAGCGACTCGTTTGCTTGACCCTACAGGGCACTTTGATGATGTTCAAGTCAGATGACATCACATTAATGCTGTCAACGAGCTTAGGCTGGGAGACGTTCGAACAATATTGCCTTTGGCAACTTCTGACAGCACATGATATATCAGTAGAGGATGTTTTACCTATCATTCCGAAGCTCATGTATAAAGAACATGCTGAAGCTTTGACATCAGTCCTTTTGATGTTAAAACAAGAAAAACCCACTGCCGATGTAGTACGACAGTTATTCTGCCGAGCTGTAGATGATGAAGATACTTTTGTTGTATCAACTTTAATGTATTGGTGCCAAGATTATGAGGACAAAGTTGGCGATTTACTTTCAGTTCTTTTAAGCACAAGATATCCAGGTACCAGTCCCAACAAAAGAAAACGTCCGGGAAAACATAGCATTCCGCCTAATGCACCGCCTTCTGCCGAACTGGTAAATATTATACATTTTATAACTTTTTTTAACTTTAAATAATATTTCTTCATCCTAAGTTAGGTCATAATTCATGTTTATGTTATACTCTACTTACGTCACTAACGGGATGACTAGAACTGCAAAGCAGAAAACCACATGTCGCAGGCTCATGTGAGTTTTAAAGATAATATTTGGTTGCTAGCCTATGAGCCTCAATAGAAACCAATAATCCTTAATTGCTTTTTGAACATGCACAAAAGCAAGCTGAAAACCTCTTGATCACCAGAGACCCATTCACTTTAGTTGTCTTTGAAACTTGTCGCACTCCTTCGCCCGGTTCCGATTATCTGCAACTTATATCGTAATAACGATTAATAATCGGAACATATCGCATTTTCGTCGCTTCAATTTCACGGCGGAGGTTTGCTACAGGCCTATAATTATACACTTGACGAAGCATGGGATGACAAGCAGCAAAAACACAGTGCTTTTCTTATTTTTTAAGATTCACGTGAACATTAGTATTAAGAAAATGCCTTGTGCGTAATTAATATTCTTACCTAGTTTCCAATTAATTCGACCATGGGCCGTATTACGACGTGATAGTGTCCATCATTGCTCCAGCACGAGAGGGAGATGCAGCTATATAAGACGTATAGCTCCATCCCTTTTTCCGCAACGGAGGATTGGTGGCTATAAGATTAATAATTCGGGCCCGGTTGTTAGCTTCGACGCCTGTCTAGATAACTACGACTTCAATGCAATTCCCATAAAATTAAGCAGATTTAGAATTTGCAACTTTACTGATGGACTTGCCGCCTAAAATACTGGAACCATAGTTTTGCTGTTCTTCTATTGTACGACTGAGCAAGATAAGAAACCCAAACAAAATATTTTAGTTTAGAAAAAAAAATGCAAATTAATTGTTTTAATTTAAACAGGTGCTTGGCCACTTGGAGCAAATGAGAGTGTGCTGTGTGGAACAAAACGACATGTCAATTTTTAATATGGAGTGTATGCAGAAAGCACTTCAGCAAGCGCAGTCGAATAGTAGTGATAGTTTAAGGGTAAGTTCTAGCAAATTTCTTATGTGTATAGTTGTTAAATGTTGCTATAAGGGGTATAACTAGCTTTTCACCGCGGCTCCGCCAGCGTGGATGTCGGGAATCATCCCACGGTAACAGTTCTACTGGTGTGCCAAAACATTCATTTATTAGTGGAGTTTATAACGTTCCTCATCCACAAAGGAAACAATTTAAGCCTACATTATCAACTACAACTAATACCAGTGCTGTTCAGATAGATTCGGTCTTAGATAAAAAGGCTTCCGCGTTTTTTCTTTCGGATATACGGAAAAAAATATGAATTATTCCACTCTGCCCACTAAACTATCCCATGTTTAAAATTGTGATGTCCGCTTTGTCCTACTAATCGATGTTGGTAGAAAAATATATTAAGGCTGGCAGTGTTGGATTTATGAGAATTTAAAAATAATTTCGACTGCCCCGCAAGTGGTCGCAAGCGCTACTGACCATGAGGTCGTGGATTCGATTCCCAGGTCGGGCGAAGTGCTATTGGGTTTTTCCATTAGGAATTTCTCAGTAGCAGCCTGGAGTATCGATTTGATGGCAATAGGGGCCTATTACATTTTGTCTCATAGTGGAGCAGAATGGAATAATCCAAAAATATAAATATAATAGCCAACGCATTGTGAAAATCGCTTCAAATCGACTATCAGTAGTTCTACCTATGAGCCTTTCTACACAAAATTAAGCAAAAAAAAAACCGTTCGGTCTTTTGTATGGCTTGGACACGAAATTGACCAGCAAACAGTAATATTCATATGATTGAATTTTATGAAAATAAGTTACATGAGTGTAACAATTATAAGGAAAATCGGAATCAATATTTTATTAGAACAGGACAAATCGGACTGTAGGATTACTAAACATTTGCACCATTAATTCTGATGAAACTCGATTTAACATCTAGGTTATCTCAGTAGTATGTCCAGACACACTAATTAATAAGGTAGGTACCTACGTAACGTTGCCGTTGTTTAGCTCATACTGGGTTTCATTGTTTAAATCCCCAAAGGACCCACCTTTGGGGATTTAAACAATGAAACCCAGTATGAAGACTGAATACATTTATGTACAATATGAAGTAAGTGCCTACTAATCAACGCGCGGTAGTGCAGTGCTAACAAGATTGGCTCGAAAGAAGGTTGGAGTGTAGCCTTAGGGGCGCTATGGAGCGAAAAATTCTTGGGACCGTTTTTCTGGCATCTTCCAATTTTATTGCTTAACCTTGACCTTAGAAACCATTTAGGTTCTGAGAAGCATGGTCCTCCGACGCACCGTTTCCGAGAAATAGGCCATCGAGTCTTTTTAACTTACCAAATTTTCTGAAAAAACTAAAAAACGGAAATGTACCAATTTTATTGCAGTATCGGGTTGACCTTGTACATAGAAACATTATCATTTAGGGTCTCAGAAGCATGGCCCTATAATGCACCGTTTTCGAGTTAAGAGCTCTTGTTTTCTTTTACTATTTTTAAAAAACGCTCTTTTTTTCCAAAATGGTAGCTCGGATGAAAATCTTTTTTGAAAGAAATTGTTGCTCTAGTCGTAAACCATGAGATAATGTGAAAATAACCCAGGACCTATTGAAAAAAAAAACAAATTTACTAAGTCCTGTGCCCCAAAGAATACCCAAGCTGAAACATCGACCGACACTTAGATTTCTTTTTTTTCTTTCTTTGCAACAGCAAAGAAAAAAAAAAGTAGTGTCCCTAAGCGTATACCCCAACTATCCGCCCCCTAAGACGGCCCACTGACCCGAAAGAACTGTGGTTGGATTCACCATAAGTTATTACTTAAAAACGTTGTTATTTATACCTACTCACATTGTGTCATTTCTTTATCATTACAGAGACAATATAGTGATTTACTTGCTTTGGCGTGGGAAGACGAGTTGCCTATATCAAGACGAGCCAGGAAATTAGTTTCTAATTCATTACCAATTAACCAGAATCTGCATTCATCTAATGAAGATAGTGAGGTAAATAAAACATGTTAATATTTATTGTTAATTAAAAACGAATCACTGGCAGGCACACTTGAAAAGTAGTTTAATGAATTTATATTTATTGTTAATTAAAAACGAATCACTGGCAGGCACGCTTGCAAAGTAGTTTAATGAATTTATGTCCAGCAATTATTCTATGAACAGGAGACTGCACGTCACTGGTAACAAAACCATTATAAGCTGGCCTCGTATTCTATTGAAACGCCGTCCACCACTGAAGTCCCTTTGACGAGGCGCTGGTGTCTTATGTCATTGCATCACATTGCATTAAAAAAATGTAGTTCCACAATTTTCCGCGACCCTTCTTTCCTGGCGCGGCGCGCTCTTTACACTAGGCCAGCTCAAAGTTGCCACTGGCGTGAAACCGATGCCTTTTTAACCACTGTTAAAATGTGCAGGTGGATTACCTGCCCTTATTCAAATTTATTTGGGGTGGGCGCAGAACATCTATGGAAGTTACAAATAAACTAACTGTATGCATATTACACAAATAAAATGTTTTCTTTTCCAGGAGGAAGAGATAGTTAAACCTAAGCAGGCTAAACGAAGAAAGAAGGCAATCTCGGATAGTGATTGACATATCTTTTGTAGAAAGGAAGGTAATTTTAAACACCAAAGTGCAACTCTACAATACAATAAATATTAGTAGTATGTGTAATAAATTGTTTGTTACCTTATGTTATTACACAGGTGCAATTCCAAGAATGATACCTAATTCACTGTCGCATAATTTTGCCTTGGTACTGTGTAAATGTAATTTATGAAGAGAGTTATATCCATGGTTTTTCAGATATTTTCGGTGGAGTTAAATTTTTATTTTGAATGACTCACATATTTTAAAATTCTAATGGCCATGGTACTGGCATGTTGTGACGCAACAGAACAAGCTCACTTGCAGATTGTAACTGATCAAACCACCCCAAGAAGTCTCTTCCAATAGTGCATATTTCCGAGCAAACTTTAGGGATTATGTTCTAAGGTCAGACATGCACTGTAAATTTTGCCACAGTAGTCATTTATTGTAAATGTAGGTACCCTATTGTTGTACAGATTTTTTTATCCCCCATACATGTTGAACTTATTTTAAGTATAAGGTATGAGACCAAGAATTTTATTCAAAGGATATATTGTATTCTGGAATTTTCGAAATACATTTTACACTAGGATCAATAAAGTATTTCCCCTTTATTTTATGTTTTAATTGACCTGATAAAAAATGTATGTTTGATTAAAACAAAATATGTATTTTCGTCTTATATTTTCTTTTAAAACATCCAGAATATAGGGATACTGATTGTAAACAGATTGTTTAAATATGTCAGTATTTAACATAAATTCAAAATATTTTCTAAGTACAAAACTAACATAACTATATAAAAATACTAAACATGGATTAAATTTTCAGGAAATGGTAAATATTTTATTATAAACCTTTATTGATGGATAATTTGTAGTTTAAAAATGTCTTTTTGTCAAGTCTTTGAAACAAGGACTATCTATTATTATTGGACTAGCAGAACCTTTAACAACACAACACCTCCACCCATCAAGCCACTGATACATGCTTACAATCTAATAAATCTTACAAAAATTGGATCATCAAATAGTAAGGAAGATTCTTGTAACTAAAGTTTCCCTTGCTTATATCTTTGTCTAGCTTGAGCCTTACTGTACTTTGCTTTCTTCTCAGGTACTGTTGTATCTTTTTCATTTGAATTTTCATTTACACCTGCAATCAACACAGTTTAAAATTAATATTAAACATCTCAACAAGAGAGGTAACTATGCAGGTACAGCTCCCATTCAAACCATGATATGTGCTCAATAGTGACATCTTTGCCACTGTTTGTCAGTGTGTTTTATAAAGTAAAGTATATTTTAAACAATAATGAGGTTTACCTACATAGTGCAAAGATGTTAACATCTAGGTGGATTACTTATCTCCCTAGGTGTGTTAAACATGATTAAATCAGTTGAAATGAGTGGAACATTTTTGCTGTCTAATGATGACATTCTATATCTTATGAGTAGGCAATTTTAATGATGATTAATAGAGTAAATGTTGATTTCTAAATTGGAACTACATTCTGAACTTACAACATAGGTAACTTATCAATTTTGGCATGGTGTCCATGCAACGAGATGGAAGCAATTTTATTTTTATCATGAAGATGTATCAAAATAGCTAAATGAAATACCTAAGTCATCAGGGGGCTGTAGAGACTTGCCGGCATTCCAAGAAGTCATCAGAGATACACTCTTTCCTATTGCCCAGCCCATTCCTGCCAAGGCTAAGGAAAATGCTAACATGCTGAAGGGATGCTGAAAAAAATAATAAGTTAAAAACAGCCTTTTATAAATGACCATCTTTCTATACAAAAATCTGGTGAAATATGTCTCAAAATGATTGTTTTTGCTTTAACTTTGAAAGGAAATTAATTAAATAATGGTTTGGTATATAATTTTGTCTAACCCACTACCACAGGTGTTCATTTAGGTGACATACTAACCGATAATGTAGGGTTTGTGGTTAAACTGTAGTCCAGTACCACAATTCCAATTCCAAATATTAATCCCACACAAGTGCATATCCATATTATATTCTGGCTGTCTGGAAACAACCAATATATTATCACTTTATAAGTTTTAGAGCACATTAGGCAAGTTTTAATATTGAAGGAATATTGAGTTCGGAAAATTCAACAGTGTGATTATTTTACTTACCTTTAATTTTTTTTTTCTGCATGTCTGTAATACTTTTAATTGAGTCCATTAATTTGACATTGTGAGGGTCTAACTGAAGTGCTCTTGTGTATGATATTATAGCTTCATCGTAAAGTTCACTGGCTGCTTCGACCTCAGCACGACGGAAGTATCCCTAGAATAAAAATAAAAGTTGACGCTTTTTGATAGTGTGAAACAGGCAATTTTAAAACTTAGACAGTGTGAACTTACCTTAGCCCATTGCGGTTGCAGTCTAACTGTTTCATTAGCATCCTGTAGTGAGAGATAATGCTGATCCAACTTAAGAAATGCAAACGATCTGTTGCTGTATAAGAGGTAGTTATTAGGGTCCAACTTAATTGCTTGAGTATAATGTAAAACAGCTTCAATAAACTTCCTTTCTTTAACACATTCATTACCCTTAATTTTAAGATCTTCAACGCTCGCAGTCTGGGTGCCTTTCTTGTTTTCCTCCATGGTACTTGATCAAAACCTAGGGGTCTTTCAATGTTAGTTGTGTAAATAAATTTGAATAATAAAATATCTAATACTCGATAACTGTTCAATAATGTTATTATTATCATGTATTTAATTACTAAATTATTGAAATAGTTTCCCGGGATGTAATTTAATTCTCTACCTCTACCATCCCAACAATGACATTGACAATATTTGTCAAAATCTTGTACCCATAAATGTCATTCTAATTTTTTCACTAAAATAAAAACTGCCACTTGCTCACTTCAGATGTCGCTAATAATATGTGTAGTTTGACAGCTAGCTGTCACTCTACAGGCGACTTCTTTTACGGCTAATTAAATAAAAGCCCCTTTGCGCAGCTGTGGACTACGAAAATACGGAGACCATGTATTTGCTAAAGATGCCAAAAAGGCAGCAGTGCTGCTGTAAATCAAGCTTTAGCACTGAGCTAACCAAGGGACAGTCCACAGAGTACTTTTTAATATAGGACAGTCGCTCATTTCCAGTAGATTTGATAGCAGATTGATCGTATAGTATCCCCCTTTATTTTTTTTTTGCCTGTGTGATTACCAAATAATAACTTTTATCTCAAACATGTTTTAAATGTCTATAAACTCAAATGAATCTTAAGGGCTTATGTATAAAATTTGACTTCCACGTAAAGTTATATTACTGCTCGATTTATGAAAAACAACACAAACGATAGTAATTACTAATTAGAGTACACACCTGACACTTCAATCTCCATCTTAGAAACTAACAATTTTAAACACTGCGGCACAAAACAAACGTGTTTACTCCGTCAAGATTTCGGGCGGAACTTACGTTTGCCCTGCGAGAAAAAGCGCCACAAAGCGTGCTCACGCAGGTTTTTGTGTTACTTTAGTCAGTTTTTTTATTTATGATCCTATTGTTCGTTTATTGAAGAAGTTAAACAAAGTAGTTTTGTTAAGTTTCTAGTCATCGCAAAATTATATTTTTGACATCATAAATTGTAAAACCAACTTTGCGGCGGCTAGGGGCGTGAGGGCACGAAATTCGACTCTCCCTCACACGTTCCGCCTCCTCCTTCGCGAGCAGCAGAAGGAGGTGACGGCTTCCCATGCCCTCTCGCTCCATACCATGGCCTGGACCAGGGCGGAACGCGAGAGATCACCGCCACCGATCGCCTCCATGAAGACACGGCGATTCTGCCCACGCCGAGCAGACCTCCACCGTATGCTCCATCTTGTCCTCCGGGCGATCCACCCAATGATAACACTCGGGCGTTTCCTCCGCCTTCTGCGGAACAGGAACCTCCCGAAACAACCGTGTCCGGGGAGGACCTGCGTCAGGCGGAAGGTAAGGACGCCTTGGCTCTAACCCTCTCTTGGCTCTCCTCAAAGAGGGGACTTATTGCCGCAATTGTGTCGTGCCCAGCACTGGGTTGCGTCAATCGCACTCTCCATGACGCCATGAGATCCCGCCGGAGCTCTGTCCGCTGTGCCGTGATTTCTCGCGGCAGCGGAGTTACGCCCCGGCGTTTTGCCTCCTCGCACCACTCCAAAAGGTGCGCGAGGACTTTTGCCTCCAGATCCCATGGCGGCAATCCGGCAAGGAGGCTCGCCGCCTCACCGGAGACCGTGCGGTATCCCCGGACCAGCCAGATGGCCATGACCCTCTGGGACGCGTTCAACCGGCGGGCTGGCCGCCGCCTCAAAGAACGCGCCCACACCGTGCCCCGTAAAGGGCCATGGACCACACGATCCTCGCGTAGAGCCTCCGGTAGGAGGCGTTTGGACCCCCTATGGGCAGGAGGCGCTTCAAGGCAGCCCCGGCCCGCTCCAGTCTTGGAGCCAAACGTCGGAAATGCTCCACGAAGTTCCACCCGCTGTCGAGGATGAATCTAGTAGTCTCTAGTATCCCCCTTACGATTGTTTATTTTTTGCCTATATATTCATGCCAGGCGTGGAGTAAGCCTAGGTTCGCACGGGCGTATTTTTGTCGCGGTGTTTTTTTTTGCAAATTGGGTTTTTAACACTGCGTAGCGCCGAGAGTTGAATAACCAACCGTGTGTTTTCTTGACGCGCTGGGATACGCGCTAGATGCCCTCTGTTGGATTCTCAATGCTGGGCCCAATACGGAGAGTTGAAAAGCAAGTGTACGAAAAAAAATCGCCACGATAAAAATACGTCCGTGCGAATCTGGGCTAATTCTAGATACACACGCAGACTATATCAACTTAGTCTAGTCTTAGTCAAAGTTGACTGGTTCGCGACCCACCATAAAAACTTTTAAATTCGGGATTCACCTCTTGGCTGTCATGGTGACACGTTTTTTGCAATTTACAGGTCACTGTCAGGTTGTATCTTGATAAACGCTCATTGAAATATAGGCGCTCGGTGAGCTTTCGGTACCGGGTATACCGACCATGCTGAACTCACACCGCTGACGCATCGACCAGTGAGGAAAGGGCCCTTATAGATACTACGTATGATACACACGTCAAAAATCCTTCCTCAGTGCTCGTGCTTGAAAATTTCATACTTGTAGTCTAGAAACATGAAATTCACATTATAATACTTTCTAACAAGATTCTAGACCCACTGATTTAGGCTCTCGGCTGTGTAGGTGAGTATCAGAGTATAAGTGGTAGGCTGGCTGATTATGTATGTTGTCTGTAACATAACGTAACATTAAAGTTAGTGCCTTTCACACGTCCCCGTTGCCGGCTAGCTGGCAGCGGCGAAGTTTAAGCTATGGTTTCCTAGAAAAGCGGTGGCCGCACTTGACGGCTGCAGTGACGACTGTCACGAAAATGATGATAGCGGCAATGATTTAAATCGTTAAGATTCGCCCTACCGCGTCAAAAGATCGAGTTTCCGTTTCGTTTCGACACCTCTGACATACAATGATGCAGTGACTACACTTGGGCAAATCATGCGATTTAATATTTGGGGTTGGGCTTTTATTACGGTTTCTACAACGCTCTCTAGGAAACCACACCAACTTACTTTCTTATTCAACGGTTCAGTGACGTCATCCGCCGTAAATTGCGGACGCTATGTGGGCTGTCACCGCTTTTCTAGGAAGCCGTAGCTGTTCGTTATCTTTCACACGTACCGGCGAAGGATAACGTCAATGCCCAAACTCAAAGCATTTATTTCAATTTACAGGCACTTTTGAACTGTCAAAGATTCGGTCAGTTAGTCAGAGAGTTGAAGCTAGTTGCCCATTCCAAAAAAAATATTCTAAATTATACAAAACTATACTTCGCAACGTATTTGTGAGATTAAAAGAATTTTACTACCAAAAAGAAAGAAAATTATTATTATCTATTGGAGTAATCAACAATTAAAACTTGGTTAAATAAAAATAAATAAACATTTATACCTCATTTACATTCAGCCCCTGCCGCTGCCCCTCGCGCTGCCGGCAATAATTCCCTAAATACTGCCGCAGCAGGATCGAGAGAAGTGTGTGTTTACATACTGCCCTACCACTCACTTCGCTTTCAAGTTTCGGCAATGGCAGACGTCGAAATAATTACAGCGGCCGCGCTGTCTCTTTTTGCGATACATAATTAGGTTCGATATTTAAAAAGATATCGAATACAAAAAAAGAATGTTCGTCGTAGACGATGGTGGATGATATCTATCCATCGAAATAGAATTGTTGAATGAATTCAATTAATAATAATTGAATAGAATTATGTTTATGTTGTATAGCCTTAACATCCCAAATTACTTTTTCCGTTTCCAGTAGTTCTAAGAATTTTATTGTAATCTCATTGCTCCATTCGGACGGCATTTTCGATGATCTAAAGTTCTAAACGAACGTCTTTCTCCTCCAGGCGCTCGGCGAGTACTGAGCGTCGGAGCAGAATGTAAACACGCACTGCCGCTCGCGCTGCCGCTCGCGCTGCCGGTCCTTTGACTTCCGCACAAAAAACCGCCATTTTGGGGAGCGCCGGGCAGCGCGAGTGGCAATGGCAGTGGCATGAGAAGTATCGCGTTTACACACTCGTCCTGCCCACTTCCCTGCCCACTTCCCTGCTCACTACGGCTGAATGTAAATGCGGTATAAATGCGGTATAAGTTCGTAAAGTCAGACAAAATAAAAAAGGGCAAGCAACTCTTCCAAATATAAAACTTTTAACTAGTGAGCCCAAGTAGCTGTGGAGCAGGACCAGCATTAAGCCAAGCATTTTTATCTACGATATAATCATCCAACTTATAATATGCTTGTCTATACAGTGTGCGTTTAATGCATGTTTTAAATTTCTTCTCATTTAGTTGAATAATATCAAGTAGTATTTTATTATAACATTTTACACAGTACCCCATAAAAGAAGTGTGTACTTTAGACAATCTGAAACGTGGTCGATCCAATTTGTTGTGTTACCATAGCTCTGATAGCCCTCTTTTGCAGAATAAAGATAGAATCAATATCTGCGGCCCGTCCCCAGAGCAAAGTACCGTAACACATGATGCTATGAAAGTAATTAAAATGGACCAGCTGTGTGGACCAGTCTTGCTGTATCCACGTCTGTTAGTTGGCGGATTTTCCAAACAGCATAAGCGGCTGAACTTAGCCGCCCTGCAAGTGATGTTAAGTAAGGACCCCACTGTAGTTTCGAGTCAAGCATAATCCCCAGGAAAACAGTTTTTTGGACGAATTCTAGTGTCGCCGTATTCAATACAACGTGACATTCACTACTTCTAACATTCGGTAATTCGAATCTTATGCATTTAGTTTTGTTCTCATTTAATGCCAAATTATTTACAGTAAACCAATTATGGACCTTTAGCATAGCACTGGGTCACCGATAGGCTGTCGGATGACGCCGATTTAGAGAGGGAACGTAGAGCATTGGCGGTCAGGTGTAACATGCTGGCCCGCAGGTTTGCACGGTGTACGCGACAGGTTAAAATAACACTGTTCAGGGCCTACTGCCAGTCGCTGTACACGTGCGCCCTGTGGGTCAGTTATACACAGGGTTCGTACAATGCTCTACGAGTCCAATATAATAATGCGTTCCGGGTAATGCTGGGGTTGCCGCGCTTCTGTAGCGCGTCGGGGATGTCCGCGGACGCACGTGTTCCGGACTTCGGCTCGCTGCTGCGTCTGCGAATCGCATCGCTGACGCGTCGGGTGCGCGACAGCCCCAACAGCCTCGTGGCTACTGTAGCCGGCAGGGTGGATGGTCTCCTAGTATGTCACTGGATGGCGGCACACAGACCGGCATTCAGATACGTGAGATAGTAGGAGACCCTCATGATTGTGTGTGTGCCTAACTGTTATACTAACATAGATTTTAAGTAATTTGTAATACTAACACGCCATGGGCCTTTGAAGTCCGAAATAAAGTTTATATAATTATTATATTATAGCGTTATTTACGTCGTCAAGCTCCTGTGCATGGCTGTTTACTTTAAAAATCAGTGATATATGTCATCAGCTAGCAGCAGCATTTGTGGTAAATCATTTATATATACTAAAAAGAGGAACTTGCTGCAGTCTGTCATTCAAATATGATTTTACTAAGCTAAGCGCAAGTTTATCTAGTCCGTAATGCTCAAGTTTCAAGAGCAGTGTTTCGTGATTCACGCAATCAAATGCCTTGCATAGGTAGCAAAAGATGCCTATTGCAAAGCATTTGATTTAACATTACTTTTTCAAACACCTTGCTGAAAACCGGTAAAACCGATACGGGCCTATAATTATTATCTAGTGTATTTGCTGCCCCGGATTTGAAAAGTGGAATAACTTTACTGTAATTCATTAAATCCGAAAATACCTTTTGATCTACACACAAATTAAATATAAAGCGAAATATATATATTATTATAGAATAGCACCCGCTATTCTATAATATATATCGGCGCAACTACTACAGTTCGTCGAGAATAATTAAGATTAATAATTTGATTGGCATTTTTGGATTCCTTCAAAGACCCAAAATGAGTGATCATCAGGAAAACAACAATTGTTTTCCTGATGACGGCACGGTTGGCGCAGTGGTTAAGCGATTGACTGCTGCGCTGCGTGTCGCGGGTTCGATTCCCGCACGGAACAAATATTTGTATGACCTACAATTAGTTGTTCCGGGTCTGGCTGTTTGTGTATGTGAGTTTAAATGTTTGTAAACGCACCCACGACACAGGAGAAATTCCTAGTGTGGGGCAACGTTTTTAAAAAAATAATAAAATAAAATAAATAATAATAAATAATAATAATAATTGTGACGTCAGCAATACTGACGTCACACTTTTTAAAAACACTCCGGAGACTTCTTTTCCGTCATATATATAATATATAATTTATTATATATAATTTTTTATATAATTTCCAAAGATCTGTGGGCCATGTCTACTAAGACATGGCCCACAGATCTTTGGAAATTTCTTCTTAAGTTGCTTAAAAGCCTTTACAACGACCACAGGGTTTATATGTTTAAATTTAAATTCCACAGGACAGGCTGAAACATTCGCTTTTATTTTATGGGTTCGGTTGGATGATTGTATTTTCTGCGTACATTTTTAGGTCTTGAAGTCGTTCATCTAATATTATTTTGTTATTAGGAATGAACCTTTTTTGATCTGATATTCTCTGCTCAGATAGATGTGACAATTGTGGATTGAATTCAATGAACATTTCTCTTAATTTTTTCCTCCAGACAATCATATTTTCCATTTTCGTAGCGATAGGATTTTATTAGAGTTTCGTTCATTTCGTTACCACCTCATTCTAAGTTTTGGTTCCGCTTGTAAATGTGTGTTGCATTGATCTGTATTTAACTGCGCCGGTGTCCGGGTGTGTGTATCTTTGCGGGATAGTCCGAAAGGGATACAGTGGCCCCCGGCACCGTACAGGCAACTGAAGGAACACGGGTTGGTTTTAGTCAGTAAGAGTGACACGCCCGAAGTTATTTGATAATTCCCTTATAGCCCTCGGCATGTGCGACCTTGGCTTGGATTGTATTTCTTTTGGTAGACCAAAAACAATAATAATATTTGATTAACTGCGCGTTAGTATCGTTTTATTTTATTTTATCATGATTTTTATTATTGTTTAATAGGTACCTATTAATTTTACAGCCGCGCCGTACGTAGCGCAGTCTCACTTTTACCTGTTTTTAACCGACTTCCCAAAAAGGAGGAGGTTATCAATTCGGTTGTAGGTATTTTTTTTTTTTTTTTAATGTATGTTACCTCATATCTCCGTCATTTATGAACCGATTTTGAAAATTATTTTTTTATTTGAAAGGATACACTTCCCGATTGGTCCCATTTTTATCAAAATTTAGTTCTGATGATGGAATCCATGAGGAATTGAGGGAACTCCTCAAATATTATAGGCACACACATAGCGATTTAGGTATTTTCAGCTACAAGTTAAGCATTTGCATTCAGAAACTATCATTTAGTGAAGTGGAACTGATGAAGAAGACCACAGATTGCCATCGGAATATTCCAATGATAGGTATTCCACGGGTAGCGCCATTTATGAACCGATTTGGAAAATTATTTTGTGATTTGAAAGGATATACGGCCAGATTGGTCCCAATAAAAAAAAATCAGTTTTGATGATGGAATCCATGACGAATTGAGGGAACTCCTCAAATATTATAGGCACACACATAGCGATTTAGGTATTTTCAGCAACAAATTAAGCATTTTCATTCAGAAAGTATCATTTAGTGAAGTGGAACTGATGAAGAAGATCACAGATTGCCACCGTAATTCCTCAATGATAGGTATTTCACGGGTGGCGCCATTTATGAACCGATTTGGAAAATTATTTTCTGATTTGAAAGGATATATGCCCAGATTGGTCTCATTAAAAAAAAACAGTTCTGATGATGGAATCCATGACGAATTGAGGGAACTCCTCAAATATTATAGGCACACACATAGCGATTTAGATATTTTCAGCAACAAATTAAGCATTTGCATTCAGAAAGTATCATTTGGTGAAATGGAACTGATGAAGAAGACAGATGGCCACCGGAACTACTCAATGATAAGTATTTCACGGGTGGCGATAAGATATCTCGATTAAGATAGTTAAGCAACAATGAAGCACGTTTAAATAAATAATTCTGATGACCATCGAACTGATCTGAAGATGAAGCCGGAAGGACGGCACCGGAACTCCGTCATAAAACAATGTATCCTAGCCGTGTTTGGGCTTATTCGAATTGCCATGAGATGTACTCTGGCTATAAATGATTTTAATGGTAATATCCCGGCATCAAATTGCGCTACTTGAGTCGTATGTTATGTGTGGCCTTGATTGTCAGAAGACAGATTTTGTAGCCTCGTTATTTCCGTCAATGATCTGTGGCCGTGTGGTCGCTTTAATAATTTGTTGGCGTCCACCTCTGATAAAACTATGCCTTCCAAACTTCTGACACGACTAAGCGCGACGTATATTTGCTCTTTTGCAAAGTTTTTTTTACCAAAGTCGATCACAGCTCTTTCGGGGGTGGTAGCTTGTAATTTATGGACTGTGACCGCCCAGCTTAATATTAGAGGCTGCATACGCTCCACATCTCCGTTACCCCTTGCCGCCTGGAACGTAGTGCTTGTTGGTGGTATGGGGGGTCTCACTTTGAAAACTTTAAATTAGCATATCTTTTTATTGTATGAGACGATTGCAATGAAACAAAAACTAAATGTTACATCGTGATAATATTATATTTACAATTTTAATAGGACTGTAATTAAATTTCAAAAATGTTATTTCTGTTAAATTGAATGTAGAAAAATGTATTCCAAAATGTGTACCATTTTGGGCCAATAGATGTCATTGAGATGCAAAAAATTTTGTAACCCCCTTTCTACACTTTCAAGTGGGGCAAATGCATTCTGCCCCATGGCATGGATTCTACCCCACAAGGGTTGGCACCTTAGAATTTGTGTAAGTAGGTATGCTCGTATTTAATATTTGATTGGAAAAGAAAGAAATTTATATGTAAGTAAAATGTAACTAGGACTTGTATTTACTTAGATTTTATTTTATTTGTAACAAATCGTGTAATTAACGTATGATTTACAACCCGATTCCTTCCAGAAACAACTAGTAAATAAAAATTAATAATACCAGCCTATTACTGTCCCACTGCAGGGCAAAGGCCTCGTCTCATACAGAGAAGGAACGAGCACTGATCATCACGCTTGCTCAAAACGGGTTGGTGATTTCAGACTAATATTAACTATAAGTCCATGTTTCCTCACGATGTTTTCCTTCACTGATGTCAATAATGTCCAAGATAAACTCAGAAAGTTCATATGAATTGAAAAAGTCACATTAGAACCCACAACCTCATGCATGAGAGGCGAGGCCTTAACCTCTGGGCCATCATAACATATTAAATTACCAAAAAATATATATTTTACTTAACTATACATTTCTTTCTTTTCCAAACAAATATAAAATACGAGCATACCTACCTACACATTTCTAAGGTGCCAACCCTAGTGGGGTAGAATCCATAAAGATTTTAGACTAGTGGAATCTGCCCCACCAAGTCGAACTAGTGGGGCATATTCCACTGAAAATTTTTAGGCATTCCTATTTGCCCCACCAGCGGGGCGCTTGGAATGATTCGTTAATTTTTGAAAAATCTTTTGTTGTTTCCATTATTCGACTGGTATACGAATTTGTGCGGGGTAGGTATAAACACAACTAAAAAGTGAAAAATAAAAACTTATTTACAATAAAAAACAACCTACTTCCAAAAAAAACACTTAAAAGAGAAAAATAACTTGAATTTCGGAAGTCGGTGGCAAAAACGAAAATACAGATCTATATAGTTATATTTTAAGATGGTTCGCAGTTCACATAGTTGAAGCCGTGATATAGTTATATCCCTAGGGAAATAGTTATGAATTGCTTTCATATATATTACGGTAGGTAGGTATATTTTACTATATTTTTTTTTTTCGAGGTCTGAATTTTACTTGTAGTCCACCATACAAAATTTAGGGAGAATTTATATAGCCTATGTCAAACAGACCATTATTACGAACCTATTGATACCTCATTCATCAAAATCGGTTTAGGAGCTTACGTGCTACGGTGGAACACACTTAAAAGCAAACTGCTAAAATCATAACCCTTCTTTTTGGCTCCGCCGTAGTCGGGTAAAAAATATGTCGTAGGCATTTCTATTGAATATTGACTCCCTAGAGAAAATACACACATCAAAAGAATCTAGGGATCAAGTACGTAAAGTATCGCCGCAATTGAGTAATATATAGGTAGGTATATTTTTTTTTTTTATCGTTATTGATTGTTTTTAGTGAATTTTACTATTTGAATAAAGAATTTTCTTAAATTTATGATTAAAAATCGAAATTCAACTGTCAATCAGGATTCCATCGATATGGAGCGACGACATCATTTGACACGAGAAGTGATGATGACGTGTAGAGCCGTCGGAATGTTGAAAGCTGGTTCCAGGCAACATACTGTGGCTGTCGCTCTTGGCACTACACGTCATAAGCCGCCTCTGGACATGCTATCGTATCACGGGCAGCGTGGACTAGACACTTTTGATGTGTGTAGTTTATTCGGCTTCTAAAATTTGTATATCTACCTACGCAAATTTATAATAGGTAATGAAAAGATGTTTTACAATATCTGATCTGATTATTTTGAGTCCAACGTTTTAAAGCTCCACCCAGTACATATTACAATTTCTAAAATCTAGTAGGTTTAATTTTTAATGTGACACGATTTCATAAATGTAACGATACGATTTACACAATGAGATTAATATGGCTCTTATGTATTTGGATGATTGTGGATTGTTATAGTGTTAGTGTGGACTACTACTTCGGCAAACAGGAACCCGAACATGCAAATAAAAAAGGTAATACGAAAGCACCAAAAGCACTTGAAAATGTTCTGCAAACAGCTAGACGAGCAAATGCGCAAAATTCAGAAACCGCTACTAAGAATAATGACTTAAATTATGACAGCTATGATGAACTTTCCAAAATTGAAGACCAGATGATGAAAAGACCTTCTAAAAATAAGGCACCTATAGGACAAAACGATTTTGACACTGATTCTAGGCAAGCAGAAATCGGTTACGATACAAATGCTAATTTGCGAAAAGGCGTTGATTACATATCAAAACTAAAGTCTTTTGAAGATATTATTAAAGATTATGCCTACCATGATGATGCCGCAGGGACAGCACACCCAGTGCTACGTGATCATAATCAAACTACCGCAGCACGAACAGAATTGGATTTTAACAAAAGTGTGATGCTAAAAAATGCTAAAAATGCAACCGCAGATGAAAGTGGGTCTGAGAAGTTACCAATTGACTTTTATAATGTTATGCCGGCTTCAAGTGCTATTGTTGATAATGATACATATTTGCTCCCTTCTAATGCCTTAAACAGCGACATTTGGTATATCCGAGAAGATAGGCCATGTTGGGACCTACCTATACTATACGGTGAAACAGGACCATCATTCCAGACTTCGCAGGTTTTTCGTATGTATCCAGCTTATTTAGTGAACGTTACAGAAACAATAGAAGAACAAAGTAAGCCCTCCAGACCTCTTTATATCCCTTCGTCTCAAACTATGAACAAGTGGTGTGCTGCAGGTCCTTGTTACGGCGATCACACTATGTGTCTCTTCTCGGTTATGACTAATTCAAAGTTATGCACAAATGGTTACAAAGTTTCGACTCCAACAGTGGTTGAGCAGATAGGATTAGTGAATACTGTTAATTCAATGCGAAACCGCATTGCCTCTGGAGAAGTAGACAAATATAAACATTTACCTAAAGCTGCAGATATGAATCAATTAATATATGACTTTGACTTGGAAAGCATGGCCGAGGCATGGCTTCACCAGTGCCTGCCAGGTCCCGCAGCTTGTTCTGCCCTTGATGGAAACTATGTGACGCAACTTGAGTGCACCAAATACGCAAAACATTGTTGCATAAGTTCTTTCAAAACTGAGAGGGCTTCAAAATGGTATGCTTTTCTTTTAAGTACAGACGCCAGCACATCAATCAACCTACTACAATCTGTCAAATTTCTTTAATAGATTTTCAACTTTATCACTAAAGCATAAAGTTCAAAGTTGATTGGAAAAATTTGACAGTTTCGGGTAAGTTGACCTGCTGGCGACTGTACTTTTCGATATCGATTTTGATTGACATTATTATTTCGGTGAAATTTATTGAACCTTTAATTTTTCAGCATACCGCAATATGAATGCTATGTAGATCCTATTATTGGCTGTATTCACGTGTGGTTTTGGAAAGCTGGTAAAGCACTTACCACGACAGATGTCGAGTGCGGTCATATAACGCCAGCCACGTTTGACACCGCCCAGTTAATATGGGCGGGAACTACTAAAATAGGTTGTGCATATGGGAAAAAACCAGACGGAGATGTACGAGTTGTGTGTAACTTTGCACCTGGTGCGCCATTCTACATTGACACCAAATTCTTCTGTGGCTTCTCTGCTCATACAGGAGTTATGAGTAACTTCAGGGAGAACATCACTTCTGCAATTTTTTTGGAAAGGCTCGGTATTTTTTTAACTCCAATGAATAAGTTTAACACTACTGAAACTGAATCTACAAAATATAACCGCGTTAATTTCTCCGTAAGATTTTCGGATATAGACATTCTTGTTAATATTTTTAAGGGAAAATGGATACGAGAGAATTTTAAAGAAAACATTAACGGAACTGTAGGACTGGTCGCTCGTTTGGTGACTAAGTACACGTTTGGCCAAGACAGTGGCTCTCAGTGTGATATGAATGAAGCGATATACCAGATCGGTGAACCTGGCTCGAAGTGCGTGGAGCGAGGGCGGCGCTTCCATGCCCTGTGCTATGACTTCCGCGACCCCACGCCCGGGTTCAGGCTAGTGGCTGTGGTAGCACCGGTCGCCTTGTTTTCCCTTATACTGTACGATTTGTTTAGTGGTGTAGTGCGACAAACCAAATAATAATAATGCAAAGTTGGATATCGTCACGTGAGCGTGTGGTGCATGTGAATATAAATTCTATAAAATTGACATTACAGTCGCGGCCGTCGCGTTGTGAGATGTGTCAAAGAGTAGGTTTATAGGTAGGTAACTATGAGTAGGGCAAGGGCGAATCCACGGGGGGGTCATGGGGGTCATGACCCCCCCGAGCTGTGTCTAGGTCGACCAAAGATATTTATGTAATCTCATTCATAAATTTAATCAAATAAATACTTTGTATGTTGTTGCCACGTATGTAGGTATTTGCCACAGATGCGCGAACGACACGCATTATAAGACTATGTGCTGATAATATAATAATAAACGATGATAGACCGTGGAATTTTCCGCCGGCTTTTCTCCATAGGAAACGACCAACCGGAACCGTGCTCCTAGCTTCTGACGTTTTGTAAGAGTCCATGTAGGTTTATCTGAAGCTAGGTACTAGACGTAGAAATTAAATACCTAACCCAAAATAGTAAACTGCCCCGGGCCACCGGTCCTGGCGGTCCCCCGAATCTTATGAAGTACCTACTTTTTAATGATATCCCAAACACGGTCAAAATATTATAGAAACCTACAAATGAATAACTATTCATTAAGAAGCAGTTTAGAGTTGCGAGACTGATGATGAAAATTTTCGAGCACGCTACGCTCGCTACAATCTATATTCTCACCCTTTCTGCATAAGTCGACAAAGGAACTCCTATATTTATGTATGACTTAAAAAAAACCCTACCTACACAAGGCGGAGGGCAATTTTTTTTCCCGAATAATGTCTCTAGAGCAATCTTTTTTTTTTTCATTAATTCAAGGTCTGCTGTAGACACGTCCCTGTTATTTCCTTTTTTTCAGCAACTTATTGGTAAAGAAAATATGACCTTCCAAAAATGACAAAAGCGCCCCATTTTTACTGCCGTGATTAGAGGACTACCAGACAAATTCGAAAAGTTTTTAACACAAAAGAAAATGATAGGAACCTAGACATACTCTTTCTTAAAACTTTAATGTAAAAAATAATTGAATCGGCTCAGTTTTCGAGGAGAAAAAAGGGGACTACAAAACGTCGATCTCGTCAATTTTTTGTGATATAATCGGTCTGAGCTGCAGCTGTCCCTATCGCACTCTACGGAGGCAGACTTGAGGTAAGACGACGGCGGCATCGGCAATAGTTTCTTCAAATACCTACCTATTTTTCAAATTCCTCGCAGGCCCTGTTCCCTCTTAATAAATAAAATACAATTTGGGTAATATCGAATAACGCGTTTTTTTTAACTTCGTTTCATAGAAGAACAAGAATTTTATTGTTGTCCTCTTCATTTCATGCATGACGTCACTGATGTGTCATTTGTTTTTAGACTTTAGATATGAAATACAAATAGGTACATCACGAATGTTCATAACGAATGATGCTTAGGCTTTTTGAGGTGGTCACTCACCGGGTATTCGCGAGTTAATAACACGTATGATTTTATTTTGAGCATTGCGTTACAACCATAGACGTATAAAAAAGGAAATACGTCTATATACTTTTCGAGTCGATGGTAAATACATTTATTATGATATATGAGTGGGACCCAGTAGGTGGCCACGCCAATCGCGGTATCAGTGGAATTTTTTATAGGTCCTCAGAAGTGCGCCAGCACGACACACTGACTAAAGCATTCGCTTTTGTAACCGCTCGAACAGTGAATATTCGTACATGTAACAGTGATTCAGGTGTAGGTAATGCTCGGTTTTCCGCACTCACTGGTTCAATGTTACAAAGTTACAAACATAGACGTATAAAACGTCTATGGTTACAAATTGTATCATTCATGGTACGCACTGTAATGCTCACCTGGACGCATTCACTCTTATACCTATCTTACATACTCGAATACTGGTGCCGATTCTCTTGTACACCGAACTAAACTAACTAAACTATCACAAAAATTCCTTACTTTTGACTATGAGAATCTTAACGCTATTCTGCAATAAAAAGTCTCTAAACTTAAAAATTATTTTGACACAACTAAATCGAATTAGACAATCGTGACTCCACGTGGTACATACTTGTTTGCCCTACCCCGTGAATTTTTTTGAGCCGGAGGTGCGCATGGGGGGCAGCCTCGACGTGTTTTATATGGAATTTTTCACGTTTCGCATGGAAAATAAGAAAAACTATTACCTATTATTTAAATATTAAATATTATGTGTTGTTAATTAGGAGTATAAGGGTTACTTAAAGGAGGTCGAAATTTTCATTATTTTTGCGATAGGGCACACCATTTTCGAGATATAAGCAAAAGAAAAGAAAAAAATATATATACAGTACCTACTGTTTTTGCATCTGAAGTTGAGGTGTTCGTGTGAATTTTAGTTCATGACAACTAATAGTATTCCACACCATATTTTATCGCGATTAAAAATGGTCAGATTTAGGTGGACAATTAAAATTTTAGGTGAAAAACGTCAAATTCAGAATAGCAAAATTGACATTCTCACTAAATTAAAATCTCACAGTGCCATCTTAGTGCTGTGATGCTGTCAAACTAAAATATAGTTAAGTTGTGTCACTTTAGTCTATTTAAGAATGGGAAATCATCGTTTGACAGGAATAAACAAAATTTTGTTGATTTTTAGTCTAGTTTAGAGGCATTTGTGACAAGAGAATCGGCACCATTGTTAGGTACATTACACGTAAATACTCTGAGTGATTAAGATGAGATCGTTGTCATGACAATAATAATGCGTCGTCGGTCTGACCGTTAGAGTAATAAAAATAATAATGCATCAATCTTTAAAAACACTAGACGTAGCTCTACCCTCCTACCAAACCCTACAGAAAGCTGCTATCCTGAACACATGGTTTTTTTTTTGTGAGGTTTTAAGGTTGTACATACACAAGCACTTCCAAGTTGGTCGCAGTACTCGCAGTTACTTGACAATTTTAGCTGGCCATTTCCTGAAACAAAACCATCTCATGAAATGGTCGAACACTTCATGAAATGATCAATCTCTAAGATCTGTCTACGACATAATATGTCGTAGACAGATCTATATATATATTATATACTTTGACACAAAAACTTCCGATCCGAGCCGCCTTCCTTTTTGGTGGCGTGGCGCACGGTGGGCTGAGTCGGCTTTCATAGACTTAGGGATTTCAATTTGCAAATGCTTGATTTTTTGCCGGATATCGCTTCTATTAGTTATTACTATATTCAAAAATGACACCCGAGTTAATTCTGCACAAAAATAAAAGAACTATATTTTTTTAAGAAAAATTTATTTTAAGCTATTATGAAAAAGCTAATTATCTCTTAAACGACAAGAAAAACCGTAATATCCTTACAGGTGGTTGGTTATAGTACTAATTATTTATGATTTTTTGACATACGTCACATAACGGTTATCGCTGTAAATATTTTTTTTTAATCATCACAATTTTTTTATTTTTTTTTACACATGAAACGGTTACTTTTAGTGTTTAAGTTGAGGAACACAGACTTTTAACAACACGTAACATAAAATATCATCACCCCTATGTTCCCGAAGGAGTAGTCAGAGGTTTATAGTACATCCACACTTAGACAACTATGTTTGAGCTAGATATTTATCAAGAAAAAATGAATCTTAAAACTTTAAATACAACCAAAATAATAAACTGTCTTTTAGTGAGTCCGAAAATAAGTGATTAAGTAATTACAATGATTTAGTCTTCTAATAAGTCTGAATAAGTGATTAAATGATTGTTAATGATTTCTGATAAGTAAGCTAATTTGTTGTTTAGTTGACTTATGAGTTCTAAGAAATGTTTTTGACGATTATAAATTTTCATTAGCACATCTTTTAAAACTCTAATGAGGGTATTTAACAAATTATCGACGTTTTGCAATAAAAGGGCTAAAATTTTGCTTTATAATTTAGATTTTTCATAACTGTGTAACTGCGAACAGTAAATTTTTGCTCTGCGACTATAAAATCTTAAAATGGAAAGTTTAATCACCAATTTCGACTTGCTTGTTCTTCTAAAAAGTGAGAGTACTTCATTTAATCATGAAGTATTGTTTGGTGCAGTTGTATCCCGCATAGGCGATTGCCTTTCTGCCGAAGATCGAGAACTCTCAAAGAATTTTGTCGGAAATTCACGCGAGCTGCTTTACAGAGGTGGCAGAAATCCAACCGATTCCTTGATCACTTCAGAAGACTGTTCGGAAATTGACTGCAAGCAAATATTGATTGGCCAAGTTGTGTGCAAACTTTAGTTAATCAAGAACCAACTGTTGATGAGATACCAAGAGCACAATCAGACTCTCAAGAACCGTCAACATCATCGTCCGACGTTGGAACAATGACAAAAAGGTCCCGAAAACCATTCAAAGATCTGGGAAGTAAACAGAAAAAGAGAAGATCTGATGATCATAGAGGCGAAGACTCCAGTGAATTGGCATATGCAGCTGCAACGCGTTTAAAAGAAGAAGGGCATGAGGATATCGCATCTGTGATCGAATACATGATGAAAAATCCTGAAGCAGCCATTAAAATTAATGAAACGCTTAAGAAACCAGTAAAAACAGTCATATTTACACCAGAGAAAGCGCTTGGGTTGCTTCTTTCACTAAAACTGTCAAAGTGGCAATATATTACTATGCGAGAGGCTGCCATTCGGGAAGGTGCTAAGGATATTTGTCCATCTTACTATAAAGTGCAACAAACTAAGCTTGATTGCTACCCTCCGAAGCAATCAGTGTCAGTTACGGATTCCTCGGCTAGGATTACACTTCAAGCTTTACCTAACATCACGGTCACGAGGATTCTTCAAAGTCTTTCTGACTATGCTGATGTGCAAAATAAGCAGCTAAAGCTGATATCCAAGTGGGGATTTGATGGTACTTCCAACCAAAGCCGATACAAGCAGAAAATGGAGGGTGAGCAAGATGATTCAAGCATTTTCATAACCTTCTTGGTGCTACTAAAACTGACAGATGGAGATAATACTGTATGGACCCAAAACCATGCTCAGCTTTGTATTGTCGTCCAGTTCAGTTTACCTTTGTAAAGGAGAGCGAAGCAGTTGTCATTGGTCTCAAAAGACAAAAGGATGATGAAATTCAGGCCTTTATCCCCACGGAGTGCAGTAATAGTAACAGGGTGACTCATCAACTAATGATGACAATGATCGACGCCAAAGTCTGCACGTACCTTTCTGAGGCCAGATCAAATGCATCGTACTACCTGTGCTTAGCAAAACTTACGGAAATGAACCGCTTAGATGTTGTAACATCAAAAACTGTGTATGCTGACATATACGAATTCGTCTTGTCATCCCTACACGCACGTATAAATTGTATGGAATGTCTGTTACACATTGCGTACAGGCTGGACTTCAAACGGTGGGCAGCGAGAAGTAATGAGCACAAAGAAATGTTGCAGAACAGAAAAAAAAAAAACATTTTTTTTGTTTTATATTTTCTTATTATTTGGATCAATACCTAACATTCTTCATAATTATCGATGTTCTTAACTTAGATACTAAAAGGAACCGTTTCGTATGTGAAAATAAATAAAAATATTTTGATGATTAAAAAAAAATATTAGCAGCGATAACCGTTATGTGACGTATGTCAAAAAATCATAAATAATTAGTACTATAACCAATCACCTGTAAGGATATTATGGTTTTCTTTGTCGTTTAAGAGATAATTAGCTTTTTCATACTAGCTTCATACAAATTTAAGAAATATATATAATTCCTTCGTTTTTGTGCAGAATTAACTCGGGTGTCGTTTTTGAATATAGTAATAACTGATAGAAGCGATATTAACTAATAGATAGCGATTTAAATCCCTAAGTCTATGAAAGCCGATTTTCAGCCCACCGTGAGGCGTAGCGCTGACGTTAGTAGTTTGCACTGTTTGTGCTGTTTGTAAGACATAGGTAACCTAACTTGAATCGTTACATAAAAGAAGATAAAAGACAATCAAAATATATTATGTAAATCTAAAGTGTATTTTTTTACTACTACTTGGCTAAATAAGGTTAGAAATACTATTATTACAACGCTACACAAAGTTGGCATTGTTGGCATTTTTTACTCGCATCTGGCAAGATGTGGCAGGTTACAAAATTCAAACCAAACTATGGCAGAATCGGTAATTTTAAGATGGTCACACCGAATCACTGATCACAGTGATCACAATTCGCATCTCGCTCTGACTTATTCGACTGAATCTCATTGATTCTCATTTATTGCAATGGAATTGAATTGAAAGAAAACAAAGGCATGACATGATTGAATTAACTGGGCTGTTTATCAGCAGCTATAGCAGTGCCAATAAAACCGGCTGGGCGTAAGGCAAGGCACCTGGTATGGTATGCAGTAAGTATATTGTTTTTTGTTAAATTGTATGGTTTTTACACCTTTGTTAGAGTTTGTGATGCCTTCAACAAACGCCCGCGTCCCTGTTTCACGCACAAAAATGGCGCACTATTCAAAATCTATTAATTTTATATTTGTTAAATAAATTGATATTTGTGTTGTAGTGTTGTCGACTTAATAAATCGCTCTGCAAGCATTTTGAACTAAAACAGACATTTGTAAAAATGACTTCTGCCATGAATAGAATGGATATGCAGCAGATAGAGTTTCGTGCTGTCATCAAGTTCCTTACGAAGCAAGGGAAGGGGCCCCAAGCCATTTTAAATGAGATGAAAGCCGTTTATGGTGCACAATGTCCTGGTAAGACCATGATCTACAAATGGTGTGGGGCCTTTCAACTCGGAAGAGAGATGATTGAAGATAAACCTCGAACTTTAAGCTTAAAACGTCATTGTAACACGGAACGCAGAGCACTTTCTCCTATTTTTGATGATAGTTTTATTGATAAAATACAGAATGAACTTCTAGATGCTGAGCTTTAATAAGTATCATTACTTACATAAATTTCAAGATTGTAGTGATGCTAACATAGAATGGGATTTGGATAGTGTCCTGTAGTTGGCACCTCAATAAGCTGGAACAATGGAAGGATGTATAATATGCACTTAAAGATTGTACTCAGATCAGAGAAAGATGTATGTCTTGAAAAGTCCAATGGTGTAAGCCACAAAGATGTATACTGAGGTGCAGATATTGCACCAATGTAAGGAGGACAGCTTGAGACAACTTTTGTATAATTGTGACTGGAATGTTGGCACATCAAGACAACAGTATGAACCTAGCTGGCATGACATTGATTTTCTCAAAAGAACAGATTATTTTAGTAGTTTTGGGGAGATCACAATCATTAGTTAAAATGTACTGCCAAAGTATTCCACATCTTATCCACACCACACCTCACTACAAATACAAACATCTGTAAGTGGAGACTCCATCAAACACATAATAAATTAGTTTTTGTGTATTTATATAGTATATTATTAAAAAATACTCTGTAATGAATTAAGCACTAAAATAAGTTTAAGGTGTGTTTACATGTAGTTATAAATGTGATATTTTAAGCAAATCAATGAAATACTTAGATCAACAGTAATACAGTTTTATTATAGCTATAACATTTTGTCAAGGCGTCTAACAATATCAACTGAATAAAACATAATTAATTCCTTCAATGAGATTCAATGATTTGAGATTTTTTTCAAATTCACCATTAGTTAAATCTAATTTAATGCATATCAATAAAGGTGGCTTTGCATCTGTAAAATGGATTACAGGTAATTTGATAATAACTCTCCTTTCAACAGGACAATATAGCTCAACAAATTGGCCTATTTTATTTTTGTCCACATCACAGAATGCAATGACTTTGTTTAAGTTATCTGGATTTAATGAGCGAACCAATCTTCTACCTGCTTTTCCTGCATTCCAAACTGTGAAATTATCCCAATTTGGTAATACACACTTTTGTAATCGGTCAAGCTGTATTTTCCAAATTTGTTCTCGTTTAACAGAAAAAGTAGCTGCACCTTCATGGTAAGTGTACACAACCAGTTCTTTATCCACCCTATGTAAATCTCCGCCAGTATCTAAATGCTCGTAAAAAAATAACAGATCTTCAGGTGTTCCATGTCCAGTTTCAACAAAGCCTCCAACTCTATCATATACTGATCTATGGCAGAACCATGTTGGCATAAGCAAAGTAGGCCCATTGGAAGTATAAATTTGTTTCTTTAACTGCTTATTAGTTAGGCTGTTAGCCCAATGAACATAACGAGGAGTTGAATTTACAGGTACTCTAGATATTTTAGTACCAATTAGAGCGTTATGATTTAACTTTGCTGCTTTCCATTGTAAATATATTCTGTCAGGGTGCATAACATCATCAATATCTTGAAAGCATAGAAATTTCCCAGTACTTATTTTAACAGCACCATTTTTTGCAGCACCCACACCTTTTGATGTTTCGCTGCCTGATAACACATAACCTACTCCTTGAGACTTAAAATATTCTCCCCATTTCTCTAATAGTTCTTGAGTCTTATCGGAACTGCCATCATTGTAAATAGAAATTTCTAACTTTTGACTAGTGTTTAAAACAGATTGGGCTGATATAGAATTCATGCAATTATCTATCCATTTTTCTCCATTATTTACCGGTATTATTACAGAAATTTCAGCCATTATAGAGATATTTGACAGGAGTCCATAGTAGACTACGAACCACTAAAATAAATCTATAATTATTACTATAAACATAGATGAATCAGACTGGGCGCCCACTCGAGTGTTAAGGTGGAGAAACTGGACTATTGAATGGGTTAGGTATGTTCACAGCAGAAGAACCAGTGACGAAATCTTGATACATTCAGAAGATAGTTCAATATTATCAATTCATGCATTCAAATTTCATTTTTTGTTGCTTCTTGAAGAAGATTTCTCAACTTCCAACTCTTTACAAATGGCTTTTGTATGAGCACAATTTTGCCAATATGACGTACCTACGTATATAGGTACTTTGATATGATAAACCATCAAACGCAGGTTAGTTACGTTGGAGAGTGATCATGTAATCCACGTGAAATCACACCACTTTATCACTTATTAGTGGTATAACAAGGGGTCATTGTAGTCTGTGCCAGGGGTATTTATTACTGGGTCAAGGAATACAATACATCTACCTACTGTCACGAGTCTACTCTGAAAATGACACACTGGTCACAGAACATAAACTCGAAGAGGTACTGGTAGGTACTGGCCTACTGGGTATTATTTTATTGTCGCTAAAGTTACATGCTCTGTGACCACAGAATATATATGTCTGTGACTGTCACCAGCTATGCCTTGCGATGTGTCAAGATAATTAATTCTTTCTTTTTTTAGTGGTCATCACTTCATCAGTTTTAAAAATAATGACGACCCGCGACAGTATTTATGTTCTGTGCACGTGACTGTCATTAGTGTCATTACCTACGTGACATGCATCACAGAGCATGTTACTTGCATGACGGGTGATGGGTTGCGTTCCGAGTTAGTGCCATTGTATGCATGACAAGGGCTACGTTCCGAGTTAGCTGTAATCGATTTGAGCGTGTTAGACCCGTTTCGAGTAAACGTGAGCGCGATAACAACGTCCCGTGAATCGTCATAGATGACGTCGTGACATGCACCACCTTGCGATAACGCCGAAATTAATGTCACTGTGAGCGCTGTCAAAAATGACAGATGTTCTGTTTTGTCTTGTGTCGTTATTTTTTTTTGTACTCAAACGTGGATTCTTGCAAGCACTTTTAGTTACGTAACTCTCAGAAACTATGCACAGCGTGTCGTGAACAGAATACCGTCGCGTTTGGAAACGACGCGTCGTTTCCAAATGAATCTTTGTCTACCTGTGAAAACCAAATGAAAATCCGTTCAGTATTTCCGGAGATGTGCGCGAATCAACAAACAGACAGACATACACAAGATTCTACTGTTTTATTATATGTATATATAAAATATATTATAAAAGTAAAAGAAGTCGCTTGTTTACAAAAAAATTACAGATAGTAACAGGAAGCTGTCAAATTCTTAGACGCTGGGTAGTAAAGACATCTGCGGTGCATTCCGAGTTACGCTGTAATCGATTTGAGCGCGCTAACCTCTGTACCGAATTAACGTGGGCGCGATAACAGTGTGTCTTGAATCGTCAAAGATGACGTCATGACATGCGCCATCTTGCGATAACGCCGACCATGCCTTTTACTAATATCACCGTGAGCGCTGTCAAAAATGACAGTTGTGTTTTGACGTGCATCCAATCTTTAAATTAACGTGGCATTTTCGAAATTGTGCTCCTGGCTACCGTTCACCTAACCAAAGAAGAAGAAGAAAATTGTGGTATAAACACAAAGAAATATGATATAAGTTTTGACATTGAGCGAGTACTGTAAGCGCGTTCACGAGCGTTCCGAATTGTTGACAGCCCTCAGCTGTTATAATCGTGATATCCAAGCAAATGTATGTATAGAGAGTAACGCGGTGCCTCCATGTTTTTTCTATCTCCATGGTGCTTTTTATTCTAATACCAGCTCCACACTATCGTCCAACAGTCCAATTGTTCGTCCAACCTTCCACGTATAGAGAGATAGAGCTTGTATAATTAGTTCATTTTAATCCATTGTGCGTTTGGACAAACTGGAGTCATGTTGGAGTGTTAAGACTGTTGGACGATAGTGTGGAACCGACATAAGTTTCTACTGCCACGGGCCACGGCTGTCATTAGTGTCATTCTGTGAGACACGACAGGAGGGGATATAACTGTCTGACAAGGAAGTATTAGTAGATACTTTGCGTTTGCTTTTTGTCTCAAAATGGGTATAAAGGAAGCTAATATCTATTTAGATAACCAATGGAATACATATTACGCCGGGCAAACCATCAACGGAAGAATAGAATATGTTTTCGATAGTCCTAAAAAAGTTCGAGGTATGTAACACATACGAAAATCTGTTTTTATTATGGTCTCTGACTCATCCACTAGACTAGAATGAGCACGAAAATAAAACTATATTGATAAAGACATCTAAGTGATCTGAATCGCCCCATGGACGTATTAGAAAGGCCGCCCTGAAATTGTATGACTTACCAAATATTTTATTTCTTAGGTATCCATGTCAAGATTAAAGGAGAAGCACATACCGAGTGGCGTGAAAGTAAAAATGAAGAAAATTCCGAAGGGAAGACAGAATCTACCGACACCATGCACACAGGACATGAGGAATACTTCCAAGTGTCATATTATTTGCTGGGTAGCAATTCAGGTGAATATCAATCAAAACAGTCAAAAATAGTCAAATAATGATAACTTAACAGTAATATTACCATTTCATTGCCAGAAACAATGTCTTTTAACATTAAATAATTAAAATAAGCAAGACTTGCAATGACAACAAAAGTGCAAGTATCTTAAGACCATTCAATTATCAGGTTCTATGATTCAGATTACTAGCGTATTATTGAATCATATGATGACTATTTTTCTTTTAATAAGTTGTGATATCAAGCACTCCAGCAGCGAGCAGTTTGTTTTCATTTGTAAATAAGATAACAAGATTCTGTAAATAGTATTGCATTGTATTAATAATACAACATAATATAATTTTGTCAAAATATGATGCAGTTGCATGTCAGTATATTATAAACTCACACTAAACAACTGAAGGTCATTCTGAACAGGTATTTTTGATATTTTCCTGCATTACTTACTAAACATTGAATAATGCATTACACTACCTACTCAAAACAACTTAGAAGTTTATAGAATTATTTTATAACTAGCTGTAGTAACTTCGTCTGTTGAAAAGTCTCGCCAATGTCCTTCTCCAGGACCCAGCCTACCTGTCTGTCAAATTTCATAATTATCCATTAAGCCGTTTTGTATTATTGAGTAACAAATATACATACTTTCACATTTATAATATTAGTAGGATTGTGTTTGTGTAGACAAGATCAAGATTTAGATAGAATATGACCATAACAATTTATTTGCATTTTTTTCATATACATGATGTAGTTGCCATAGACAGTAGAATAAAGAGTAAACATAACATTTTCTTGTTATTTGTCACTTTATTTTAAATTGTTAAAGACAATCATTATCAGTCTTGTTTATCAATTAGTGGGTCAATCATTAATATTGACTTCTTTATGTTGTGGTTATCATAACCTTTAAAAGACACAACATTACTGGTATTTCATGCATTATCAGCCTATAAGGTTCCCACTGCTGAAACACAGGCCACCTCTCTACAAGGGGGTTCTAATGTACCATGTGGGCGAAGGCAGTGGTGATGAAATTAATTGCACAAAGTGCCTGCCTGAATTCGAACCTCATTCGTCTTTCATATTAATTATAAATTATTTTTGTAGGAAATGAAATAGAAATTCCAGCTGGTAAGCAAGTGTACAACTTTACTTGTGCCTTGCCTCCCGTTCTGCCCTCATCCTTTGAGGGTCAATATGGATATGTCAGATATACTGTGAAGGTAACTCTGGATAGGCCTTGGAAGTTCGACCAGGAAACAAAGATGGCTTTCACTGTGATCAATGCATTTGATTTGAATCTCAACCCTTCATATAAGGTAAGAATTTAGGTTCTATTGGAATATCTACCTTGTATTTCAGTCAATAATATGATATTAAAACTATCAAACATTCAAACCACCTGGTTATTGTCACAGGCTTGCATAAACACTCACATGTCAATCCTTTCCTTTCTATGTTACTTTTAAAACATTTCGAGAAAGTTACCTACACTTGATTAGTCAATTTATTCAATTTATTTACATGTCCATGTCACATCACAAAGAGTGGAACATTCAACACAAAACTTCAAATCAAATGACAGACAATCTTCCAAAACTGTTTCACACATAATATTCTTCATGTTTCATTTTTGTATTCTTTCTTAAAGGCGGTTTTTACTTCTTTGAAAAATGCAAAGTTTCTTTATCTAGGAACCAATTCACATTCAACTGGAGAAGACGTTCTGTTGCTTCTGTTGCGCGTCGCCTCCGCTGTCCGTTGACGTCCAAGCCCCCGTGTCAGGCTATGTTCCTGGTCAAAAGATACCGATACGAGTGGAAATTGATAACAAAAGCAATGTGCAGTTGCATCTTGTCAAGATTTTCTTGAGGAAGGTAAGAAAGCATTGAACAAAATATGCCTTGTCTAAAGTTGGTTGAACAGACTATGTTATGATAATTGTCAGGGATGGAGTGTTTAGTGAAAACACCCCTCACTAGAACATTGTTCTAGCCTCGCACTAGAACAAAGATTTGTTTTAGTACGAGACAGCAATAAAGCTATTCAGGACAAAAAGAACAATCCCTTTTCCACCATCACTTTAAGAGCGTTCATTTGTTTTGATTAATTTGGCGATATTTCTGCAAGTATGGAAATATGATATATCGGTAACTATTGACCTAAAATATGAATAATTAAATGCCCGCGACTTCTTCCGCGACCCTTCCTCAAGAATTGGGCTATCCAATGTAAAAATAATTTTTCAAATCCGACTGGTAGTTCTGGAGATTACCCGCTACATACAAACAAACAAATTTGACCTCTCTATAATATGAGTATAGACTAGCTGCGCCCGGCGGTTTCACCCGCATAAGTCTCGATCCCGTGGGAATATCGGGATATAAAGTATCCTATGTCCTAACCCAGGTCTACTAATGTCCCAAATTCAATCCAAGTCCGTTCAGCCGTTTTAGCGTGAAAGCGTAACAAACAAACACAAAAAATCCAATATTTTCTCTTTGTTATAATATTAGTTTAGATGAATTGCAATTATGCAGTTGTAACCGTTTTAGGTGGAAAAAGGGCATTTGGAAAGTTTCTAAATACTTTTTTTACATCTTAAACTAAACATTCGGTGTTTCGATATTAATTATTGCATTTCTTCATCAATATTTTAGTTCACTAGTTAGCGATATTTCATATTTCCATACAGTAATGTTGCCAAATTAATCAAAACAGCGAAATATTTTGACAGTTATTTGAGACGTTGCCCACTTTCAGAATGCACGCTCTTAATAATATGTTGCACTAGAGAGTCACCTATTCAATCAGTCAATTGAAATCAAAACAAATACCAAACTAATGCATTTATGAATGAATTTACAAGTTTAATATCACATTGAGATTTTGTTGAGTAAATGATGAATGGGTAATACTCAGTTTTTTTATGAATGAAACATAATAAAAACAACAAGGCTGATGTTAACACTAATTTACAATAGTTAACTTAATTGAGTTCTCATGCCCCATGCTCTTGTGGTAATGAAACTTGATTATATCTTACTCCAGACTATCCTTGATACCTTGTTAGATGAGAATTTAGGTCAGTGTTTTATTGTTTAAAACAACAATATTACTTTTTTTTTTGTTGAATCTTGAATTACTTAAAAGAAGTCACAAATAACACAAATTAAGACCCGTTTTAGCAAGGACATGTTGTGTAGGTTAAATAATGAGTTTCCTTGCAGCTGGGATGCCACTTGCTTTTATGAACCTTAATGTTCAATCAAGATGACCTGAATCTGCCACTTTTATCTAATGTTTATAATAATTGGCGTGTAATAATATCATTCAAATTATTTAAGGTGGTGACATATAGGGCCACATCACCATCAAACCAAACGAAGAAAATAAAAGACATAGTTTTAACCATTCAAGAAGGTCCGGCCCCCGCCGGTACCACAAAAACTTGGGAGTTGACGATGGAAGTACCGCCTATACCGCCATCCGATCTTGTCAACTGTAACATTATCGATTTGGATTACGACTTCAAGGTAAGACCGATTGAATTACTATAATAATGGCGGGTCGGGCAATTATACATTATCTTTCAGGATCGACATAACCGCAGGCTATAGAAAAACTTCGACTTCCTATACAGACCTATTTGTTGGGCGTACGTTAGGAAACTCTTTTAGTTTACGCGAGTTCAAACTTCAGTGGATATTTAGATTCCCGATTCATTCACATAACATGCATTGTGATTGTGTTCGGCGAAAGTAGCCAGTGGAGTATCCGTATGCCTATATGAATTGAAAACAAAAGTACAGTTGTGTTGCAATTTATCAAAAGTGAACTTTAAGGACATAGGAACGAGGCTTGAGGGCGCGAAATTTCGCAGAAGGAGGTGACGGCTTCCCATGCCCTCTCGCTCCGTACCTTGACCTTGACCTGGGCCGGAAGCGAGAGATCACAACCGCCGATCGCCTCCACGAGGACACGGCGGTGCTCCGCCCAACCCGGGCAGACCACCGTGTCCTCCAGGCGAGTCATCACATGTTTTGTGTGTATTATATGGTTCATGGATTTAATTTGTGTTGTAGTTTCCAAGGTAACTTCGTTATGTAATACAAATCGGTTTATCATGCGATGTTTTTGTGAATGATCTCATGATGATGTCATACTTGAACCCAAACAAAAATTCACATGGAATAAAATTATGCATAGAACAGACATATATACTTATTGATAGAATTAGGTATGGCAATGAATACTTGGAAAGAAATAGTGATTCCATTTTATGAAAAAAAAAAAACTTCAAAGCCTGGAATATCTGACTCAATTATGTAATCTTTCGATTTCTTTTAATAATGCAGTGTACTTACATATATAGACGGACTACTTTACCAATTTGGAATAACTATCAATGAATATGAGCTGGCATACTTTCACTAACCAGCTAGTCTTTATTATTCTGCACGACATCATATCAAGCGCGTTTCAGATCTGGATCCTTACTTGCTAGGCAGTGTATAAGAATATTTACAGAAGTGTGTCTAATTCAGCACATATATATATATAACTAATCTATATCATTACAAATAAATAAAATGTAAGTGTCTGTTTGTCTGTCTAAATAACAGCTTTTTTAAATGCATATGAAGTATCAATCAACCTGCCTAGCCTTTTCCCAACTATGTTGGGGTCGGCAGCTGAATACCAGTATTTTACATGGAGCGACTGCCTATCTTACCTCCACAACCCAGTAACTGGGTAATACGATACCCCTTGGTAAGACTGGTTGTCAGACTTTTGGGCTTCTGACTACCCGTAACGACTGTCAAAGATCCAAGAATCACAGCCGGGACCAACGGCTTAACGTGCTTTCCGTAGCACCGAGGAATCTCGATATGTAAAGATGGTCACCCATCCACGGACCAACCCCGGCAAGCGTAGCTTAACCTGATGGATCGACCCGTGCGCTGTTATTACTTACTTAGCCACGAGCTCCTCATATGAAAGTATATACAGTACTTATAACAAAAAAAACAATTTTTTACATTTTTGTCTGTCTGTGTCTCTGCCTGTCCGTTTGTTCCGGCTTATCTCCGAAACGGTCGGACCGATTTTGACGGGACTTTCACAGGCAGATAGCTGATGTTAGGGTCCACGCGGTCGAAGCCGTGGGCTGCAGCTAGTAATATACTATAACTGTCATGCATGAACAGTTTACCTCCTAGCGACTTTAATGTTTTATTTATTAATCAGTGAACTACATATTATTTAAGTTATTTGTATTTTTCCCGTTGTAATATTGCATAATGTGGCTATTTGATTAAATAAAATAATGTGAGTCACTAAAAATGCTTGCTTTCTTTATCCCACAGGTGCAATGTGTAGTATCAGGCATGCATATGAACATGGGAGGTAAGAAGTATATTGCCATTGGCACGGTACCATTGGTGGGTATGGTCGGACAAGTGGTGCCATCTGCACCGGTTCCGGAAAATATAGGAAACGGGGAATCGGGACCCAACTCTCCTAGCCAGCCGGCTGTACTGCCCGTTAGTCCGGGACAACCTATGGTAAGTAGATCATTCGTTTCTTGAACCTTTAATATTAGATACTAGAAATTAGTGGACTGCTAACTGTTAGTTAGCATTGATCTAAATAACTGTTATCATGGGCGTGGTGAACTAAAATTCACCAGTTCATGGGATTCAATTCTTGTGAGTACACACTGCAGATTTAATTTGGTCTAATAAACTAGTAAAAGTACAGACGCCAGCAGGTCAACCTACCCGGAACTGTAAATTTTTCCCAATCATTTTTGAACCTTATGCTTTATTGATAAAGTTGAAAATCGATTGAAGAAATTTGACAGTTTGTAGTAGGTTGATGTGCTGGCGTCTGTACATAAAATATGAAATTAATTTACAAAAAACAGCTATAGGGCCTATTTAGGGTTCCGTACCCGAAAATTGCCAAGAATAAGCATAATCACCGTGTACGTTACCCCAGCAGGAAAGTGTCTCCTAGAGTTATATGAGTGGAACGTTTAATTGGTGCCTTAGCTGCTGTAAATGTGCCCCTACATAAAAAATGTGTGCCCCCTGTCGTTTTGGAAAAAAACGGAAAAAACGATTCCTGCGGGGGTAACGTTTTGCTAGCAGGAAAATTCTAAACGAATGATCGCAGAGAGAAAAATTGTGCATGGCCAGAGAGCTTATATGTGTGCCAAAATGTGCCCCCAAAAATAAAATCTGTGCCCCTTCAGGTTTTCGAGATATTGCGTTTCCTGCTGGAGTAACGTTTTGCAGAATCGTATATCTCTAAAACCATTGCATGTGCCCCTGTAGAATAAACATACACGAGTAGCTCTTAATGTGTGCCCCTTAGTGCCCCAATTAGATTTAAGAAAATATTTATAGTTTTCAAGTTATCGCGGTTTTATGAAAACCCGAAAAAACATCGCAGCGCCTAAATGAGACAAGGTATAAGTTCGCTGAAAACTGTATTCGGTCCTTCTTGACGCTAATAATAACCATACAAAGTTTCAAAACTGTTCATGCATGCGTTTTTGAATAATCTTGCTAAAAGTCAAAACGATGGTGTCATAACTTTGACGGCAAAATACAAGGAACCGGCTCAATCCCAGATGTGCAGGTGTAAACCAAAATCATGTGCCTTTAGTCAAAAATATATGGTGAAAATATTCAGCTTGGAATGATTCGCATTAAGTAAATATTAACAAAAAACCAAAATATGTAAACAACGGCTGGTTATCCGACCAAATTCGAATGACTACTAAAAAGCGACGGATTCATACATATCGATGACCTTCTTTACTTTACTCACTAGCCGGCTCACACGTGTTGTGCCTGAGTACGCTGAAGTAGAAAAGTAATAAGTAATAAAATAAAGTTGTTATTGGATTATATTCTTGCTGTTTCTGTGACTTTACACACGATTAAGTACATTATAAATAGTAGCCTAAGTGCTATTCCAAGGTAAGCTATCTTCTCCATTCTAAATTTAATTAAAACACATCCAGTAATTTATGTGTGAACGAAAGAAATACATCCAGATATTTCCCAGGTCTTTGAACCAAAATTTGATTGGTCCCGATGTTAAAAAAAAATACAGTTCATGAAATGTGTGATGAATACCTACTACGAAAAAGAGGTAGCTCTTTTTTGTATATAAATAAAATGCCCATATTTGTCTTTTTATATATATGTTTATATATTTATTTGTATATGAATAAAAATAGTAATTTCCACATCAACAAGCTGTTTAATTTAATATTTAATACAAGGTGCATTTAATATATTTTTTGGTTAGGTCCCAAAACTTTTGAACGCGACTGTACGGACAACAGCTTAGGTATAATACGTCCAATAAAGAAGGTCATCGATATGTATGAATCCATCGCTTTTTAGTAGTCATTCGAATTTGGTCGGATAACCAGCCGTTGTTTACATATTTTGGTTTTTTGTTAATATTTACTTAATGCAAAACATTCCAAGCTGAATATTTTCACCATTATATTTTTGACTAAAGGCACATGATTTTGGTTTACACCTGCACATCTGGGATTGAGCCGGTTCCTTGTATTTTGCCGTCAAAGTTATGACACCATCGTTTTGACTTTTAGCAAGATTATTCAAAAACGCATGCATGAACAGTTTTGAAACTTTGTATGGTTATTATTAGCGTCAAGAAGGACCGAATACAGTTTTCAGCGAACTTATACCTTGTCTCATTTAGGCGCTACGATGTTTTTTCGGGTTTTCATAAAACCGCGATAACTTAAAAACTATAAATATTTTCTTAAATCTAATTGGGGCACTAAGGGGCACACATTAAGAGCTACTCGTGTATGTTTATTCTACAGGGGCACATGCAATGGTTTTAGAGATATACGATTCTGCAAAACGTTACTCCAGCAGGAAACGCAATATCTCGAAAACCTGAAGGGGCACAGATTTTATTTTTGGGGGCACATTTTGGCACACATATAAGCTCTCTGGCCATGCACAATTTTTCTCTCTCCGATCATTCGTTTAGAATTTTCCTGCTAGAAAAACGTTACCCCCGCAGGAATCGTTTTTTCCGTTTTTTTCCAAAACGACAGGGGGCACACATTTTTTATGTAGGGGCACATTTACAGCAGCTAAGGCACCAATTAAACGTTCCACTCATATAACTCTAGGAGACACTTTCCTGCTGGGGTAACGTACACATAATCACCCTATAATGTGTCCACTGCTGAAACTCAGGCCTCCTCTCTGTGAGAGGGCGCAGGCCGTAATCCACTACGCGAGCCCAGTGCAGGTTGTTAGATGTCACATGTCTTCGAATTTTTGGTTCTAGGACATGCTGGTTTCCTCACAATGTGTTCCTTCACCGTTTTGAGAGCAGTGGTGATGAAATAATTTTCACTAAGTAAAGTGCCTGTCAGGGGCCGTATTATGAAATATTAATTTCGTCATTATTCCACTGCGAAAAAAGGATGATGCTATCTGCCTTGTATAGCTCCGTCTCTCACTCACACTGGAAAAATGGTGGCATTAATAGGTCATAATACGGCCCCAGGGTTCGAACCTACGAGCTACTCGTAAGTCGCGGTTGTTACCACTGTGCCACCACTGCTTCAAACTCAAACCATTTATTTCAAACTAGCTTTTGCCCCCGGCTTCGCCCACGTAAAGATCGGAAAATATCCCACAGGGACGTACTACCGGGATTCAGAGTAACCTATGTCCTAACCCAGGTCATGGCTTATCCGTATGCCTTTCAACTAAATCCGTTCAGCCGTTACGGCATGACAAGGTAACACGCAGATATTAGGGTTGCGTAGGTACCTCAAAATGAAAAATTTAAACCCTTAAAGGATGACTACTTCGTTGTCTGTCAAGACCCTTTTTCTCAGGAACGCGTGAAGGCATCAAGTTGAAATAGATAGGAAAAACTTAGATCTACGGTTCCTTGGACGATAATCAAACTTCGAAGTCAACGCAATTAAAAAAGAACCGCCATTTATGCCGCATATTTTGACACTCGCAAAGCCTATTTGGCCCGTCGGCCCAGCAGCATGAACTTTGGCGAGAAGCAAGGTCAAGTAAAGAGGAAAATCTGAAAATGTATAACTTATAGTTATATATGTACTGCAAAGTGAAGTTTGTTCTTCAATCTGGGATCAAAAATTCATAGGCCGTGTCTTGAAGTAACATTTAGTCTGTATTTCATTCAAATCGGTACTCTCCAATCTATTAAAAGTTCTTATTCAATTGAAATGTTAAGTTTGTCCTTCAATTCGGATTTGGAAATTCGGGCAGAGCCGAGCAAGCATAGCTTTGAGACGAAACCCTCTGGGTGCAAATCCTACTCACACTTGTCCGGTTTCCTCAAATAAATAAAACAGGTTTATATGAATCTAAATTCCTTAAAATACTAATTATTCCTTTTACTATTATTCGGTCAGTCAGAAAGATGCCCATTCCAAGGCGTAGTAGGTTCCTATGGAGAAGAATGGGCAAGTAACTCCACGGACACTCTTTTAAGTCAAAATATTGGTTACATCATTCATGTTGAAATTATACATATGAGAACAATGTAGAAAGACGTACACGTTAAAAGCGTCCGTAATAAAAAGATAAAAACAATTCAAAAATTAAAATAAGCCATGGCAGCTAAGAGAACTGACTGCGCCCATTCACGAACATGACGCAGGGATCAGCACCATTCAACTCAACCATTTTGAACGGAACTTAATGATCCAACACTCACGCCACCACCAGCGAGACATTTGAGTGAGCATGACATACTCTCAGCTGCCAGGGCTCATTCAAGTCAATGAAAGATATACCCAGCAAATGGTAGTTTTGTAGAAGGTAATGGTCACAGTGCTCACACATGTGCTATGCAATCATACAATAATAAGAGATTTAATTTATACAATGCAAATATAGTTTTTGCAATCTTCAGCAGCTCTAACAATATTTTCGATGCTAATCAACTAGTTTATGCGCCTTTGTGGAGCTGGACCAGCGTAAGCCAAGCATTTTTATCAGCGATGTAATCCCCCAACTTATAATATGCTTGGCAGCATAGTGTGCGTTTTATACAAGATTTAAATTTCGTTTCATTTAGTTCGAGTATGTGGGGAGGTTTTTTTTTGTAAAATTTTACTTTACACCCCATGAAGGATGAGGCTACTTTAGCCAGTCTGAAACCAGGTTGAACTAATTAGTCCCTATTTCTAGTACTATAATTGTGTCTTTCACCTCTTTTATGAAAAGATTAAGATTTTTCCTTACGTACATGATGTGTTCATATATATATATATCCCCTTGCCCTGCTGCCTTGCTGCAAGAGTGCTCAAAGGAACCCTATTACAAAGTCTCTGCTGGTCCGTCTGTCTGTCAGCGGGCTGTATTGTATCTCATGAACCGTAATAGGTTTTTTTTCACAGATTGTTTATTTCTATTGCCGCTATAACAGCATATAATAAAAATTAAATAAACTTAATAATTAAAGGGTGTCGGCGTTTTTTGCTCGATCTTAATACGGTACGGAACCCTTCGTGTGCGAGTCCGACTCGCACTAGGCAGGTTATTATTATTTTTTGCCGCGTTTATAAATTGAGGGTTTATCATAAGGCTTGTATTTATTTTGGTAATAGTAAGTTGAAGCGAACTTTTATGTTTTTCAGGCGCCTTCAGCCCCGGGCGGTGAAGCATCCCCAGGAGGTTGGGTAATGCCAGGAGCGGCACCCGTGCAGCCGTATCAGACACTATACCCCACTTTGAGTGAGTTGAACAATAACAGTTATTTACTTGATTTAGTGAAAAACTATTGATTGCCTGAACAAGCTAGTGACCTAAGCAATGAAGCATAATTTCATCAGCCATGGAGTTGATATTATTTTTTTATTCTTTTCTCAGTGGCGTGTGATAGATTTCAGTGCCGATTACTTTATAATCTTCATATTTTCACTAACATGTTCAGGAGATCCTTGCTAGGCTCCAACGAAACCCAATTTGTTTTTGTTTGGCGCCAACGAAATCGACTTCTAACCTAAGTAGACCTAGCTCAGGATTTGACGTTGTCCTTTTAATTTTCAGCTACACCAGTTTACAAAGAATCTCCATATACAGCGCGCACGATTCAAGACAGAGGAGAGTCTAACCACATGATGATCAGAGGCCCGAACAACTTTGCTCCATTTTATCCTACTTACGCTGCCGTCCAGCCTCCTCCATTACCTCAGTAGATCTGTAAAGGTCATACCGAACAGAGCTTAGCATTTTGTAAACGTATTTAATATTTAAGCCACATTTACAAAAAAATATATATTCTCTAGATTAGTTAGGCCTACCGCCTTTTGGCAATGTCGCACTAGTTGGTTGTGATACTAACATTGATATTATACATGCTATTTGAATATCTACTACTAATGCATCTGCTATATTTGTTAAGCTATAAATGTGCACAGTTCGACAATTGTGCTCACGAAATACAAGTCTTGAAATCTCGATGAATAGAAATATCGAATAAACTAGATTAAGTTGGGCATGACAGCAGGAACACTAGTTTCAGTCTGACAACATCAGTCCATTTGTGATGGCAGACTGTGGTTACTGTTGGTGCTTACATTTTGCATTTAACATGACTTAGTTACATGTGGCTAAGCTACGTACGTTTATTGGGAGGCCTAATTGCTTTATAACCAAGTCTTCACTGCTCAATCTTATGAATTGGTAGTTAGAAAAAGTAAGTAGAATTTCCATTTATTTATTTGTTGTCTTAAGAAATTTATGAGTTGGAATGTTTTTTTGGACCGAAAAACAAAGTAAGAAAAAAAATGTTGAAATTGTATTAAGTGTCTCAGCACAATTTTTTTTTTGTTTTGGTTCTGTATAAGTATTACGAGGAATTACCTTATTGGGTAAAATGTCTTAAATAGATGTTACTAGAATGATTTTTTAATACAATATTGAACGGTTTTAAATGGCACCTTCATTGTGATCAATATCTAGATAGAGCTTGTCTGTAGATTAATGTGGTGTAAATGGTTTCTTTTTTTTTCTATAAACCGGCCTATTAAAAAAAGCTTTAAAAGACCGTGCCAACGTTACTGGACAATATTTTGCGTACCTAACCACTGTGCCACTACCATTGTAATGCAATATTGTTGATGGGCACATTTTATAAGTATTGTTTCGTTCTATTTTCAAAGTTTATTTATGTATATATATTAAGCTACATAAATAATATATAAAATGCAATATTTATCTGTAAGTCGTCTTTTGTATTGGAATAAGGGATCTCGCGCACTAGACGGCCACGACTCTGGCCAGTCACAGCCGTCTAATGGTATATTGTATGGTGTGCGGCTAGTTGGCCGTTGCGAACAAGCGCGCGATTAGTATGTTTTGTATTGTTTACTTGCGATCGTGGTCTTGGCCGTGTAGTGCGCGAGATCCCTAATAAAACAGTTTGAAGGTGTTTGTAATAATTTTGGATATTAAATGATATGTTTTTACAAATAAAACTGCATTATACTTATGACATTCTTTATTGATTTTCCTTCACAAACAAAAAAGTATAAAAACCGTCTAAGACAGTTCATTATTAACATAATAAATGGAAATACATATAACAGACTGTAATAGCCAAATAAACCTTTCCGCAATATTTACTTACAGTTTAAAATTATTTAAAACCGTCGTGAAGAGACATCATTGCAATTTGATTGGCATCCGATTGATAACAATTATTAGAAATATGTATAAATAAGGAGTTTCTAAAGGTACCTCGAGGAATGTTTAAGAATTCAAATAAAAAAAATCGACAGTGTTTCATTGCATTTCGAAAAGAAGAAAGCATAATATACAGCTAATTTTAGAATTTGTACATACATGTAACAGCCATCAATTTAAAAGGTATATTTTAAAGTATATTCTGATCGCCATGTGATAGGATAACAATCATTAGTCCATAAAAATATTTGATTTCTTATATTGTTATGTCAATATGCCATGAAAATAGAACGTTGGATGAGAAGGAAAAACAATATAGCCCGTAAAACATTGATATTGTTTGTCTAACATGTAGATCTGACACTGTTTGATATCGTCAATGATAATGAAGTTAAATATGAACATTGTGAATTTCCCTACGACGAAAACAAACCATTACTAGAATTACTGTATGTGTCGCCTAATAAATTAAATTCTGTCTAACTGACTTAACATTTCGTTTTTTTATTACAATGTGAAATAAAAATGAGTTTAAATTTCTACGAAGCGAACTGAGGTGGTATTCGTTCGCGGACCCAAATTTTTGGTACTTCGCGATTTGCTAATACACCTAGAAACGAGAAAACAAGTCTTGTCATTACATACTCAAAAAAAAATTGGATTTTTATGAATGATTTAAAAAATATCTCTACTAGTATTTTATGATTTTAGGTCGTAATAAAATAGTCCCTTACAATTCTGCCACTAGGAATTTCTTTACGAATTCATGAGGTGTTCTTGCAAAATAGTTTTTTTTTTTACAAAATTTTATACATAATTATCCATCATCCTCCCCTCGTAAATTTGCGTCCTCCAAGCCTTGCAAAATTCGATCCGAGCCACCTTGATTCTCCCTTTAGACGTCATTGTCTACTCGTTTCTAATTGTTACATAGTAACGCGTGTAGTAATAGAGGATAGCAACAAGTTTATAGCAATGTCGATTTGGTGCATACGTGTCTAATGGAGTTACATTTAACAATTACGACCAATTTGCTCATAGAGCTTGCATTATTTTAATTAACCCTTGTAGTAACATCGGTTTTATTTCAACATCCTATAAAAATACTATCCCTGTAATGGAACGGTTACATTTTACCTTAGGCAACGAAACTTGTTGCTCAAGTATGCTCCGCGCGTGACACAATTTCTAAGTTTGAGTTTTCACTCTTCAATACGGTCGATGGGCGAAGACTAACAAAGTCGCGGTCGGATTCCGCCGCCGGCGCAACCGATTCAACCCCGCGATCGTAACGCACCGCGGGGAACCCTCCGTCGTCTCTACACCCGAGCCGAGGTCGTCGTGGTCAGGCGTGCGGTGCGCGTCGGCGTCTGTCGTCAGTACCGTGGATGTCACCCCGGCGGGTGTGTCGGCAGTGCGCGGCCCCGCGGCGGTCCACCCGGCACTCTCAGTACTGGCTGCAGCGCGCTCGGAACCCGCCCTGGTACGTGGAGTCCTGCGACAGGAGCCCGTCGGGCTGCGACGGGCAGTCGGGCGCCGCCGACTCCTGGCTGAAGTCGGGCTGCGACGCGCCCTGCGACAGAGACAGCGGCGGCTGCTGCGACAGCGGCTCCTGCGACAGGCGCGGCGGCCGCCTGCGCCCGCTGCGCGCGGCCGGCGGGGCCCGCGCCAGGCCGCGCTGCGCCGCGAAGGCGGCCGCGGGCACGGGCGCGTGCAGCAGGGCGGCGCGCTCGGGGCCCACGTAGGCCAGCGGGTCGCGCAGGGGCCGCGCGCGGTCGTACACGGAGCCCGGCACCATCGCCTCGCGCGCGTCGAACATCGACGTCGACATGAAGTGGGATCCCGGATTTTGTGCATTCACCAGCTTCTTTGGTTTGGCAAATTGGATAGCAGATTCCTTCAGATTGGAAAGTGGACCCTCGGTGAGCACACGGCGCTCCTTGTAGAACGCTAGTAAGTGATTCCACAGTGGCTGTTTACTCAACACCTTGGGGTTGCCGACCACTATAAGACCATACTTAGCGCGTGTCAGAGCTACATTCAGACGACGAGGATCGCTCAAGAATCCGATTCCTTGGTGCTCATTAGAACGAACGCAGGACATGATGATAATGTCCTTTTCTCTGCCTTGGAACGCGTCCACACTGGCCACTTCTATCTCTTGGTAAAGTTTAGCGTGCAAGCTACCTTGATACTGCATGTGTTGCACGAGGTAGGACCGTTGGCCCTCGTAAGGTGTGATGATTCCAATCTGTTCGGGACGTACGCCCGCTTTCAAAAACCGTGTTGTAAGTTTTTCAACATTAGCAGCTTCGGTTCTGTTCAAGTAAGATGTTCCAGATCCGGCAATTTCCTCTTGTCCTTGCGTTACATAGAAGAACATTGGGCGGTCTGGCCTCGGCCACGGGAAGTCGATTTTATGCAAACGGCGTTCTTCAGCACTCACTCCGTTCTGTAGAGAACCTTCATAGAAGAAATCAGAGGGGAAACGCGATAGTTCAGGATGCATCCTGTATTGGACTTCGAGACGGAACGGACGGATACCGAGGACGACCAGACGTTCGAAGAGACTCTGGCTGAGGCCGGCCTTAGCCGCCTTCTTGCACATGACGACGGGCCCGAGCTGACAGTGGTCGCCCACGAGGATGAGCTGGCGCGCGCCCAGCACCACGGGCACCATGCACTCGGGCTCCGTGGACTGCATGCCCTCGTCGATGAGGATGGACTGGAAGCGCATGCGCGCCACGCGCGGGTCGCCGGCGCCCACGCACGTGGTGCACACGACGTCGGCCGCGTCCAGCAGGCGGCGCTCGGCGGCGCGGCGCAGCGCGCGGTAGCGGCGCTCGTCGGCCGCCGACAGCTCGCCCGCCTCCTCCTTCAGCCGAGTCAGCTTCCTGAGCTCGCTGTCTGCGGAGCCCAGGGCCCTGGCTTGTTCGTGGAGTGCCAGAAACGACACCGACGACTCCATCGCTTCTCGCGACTTGGCGCAAAGTCGCACGACCTTGAGGCCGGTTCTATGGATCTTTTCCGTGAGTTGGTCGACGGCGGTGTTCGACGGAGCGCACACGAGCACGGGGCCGCTGTTCTGTCGCACCAGTTGGTACACGATCGTGGCCGATGTCACAGTTTTGCCAGTTCCTGGCGGCCCTTGGATTAGAGAAAGGGGACGCTGAAGAGCATGTTTTACTGCATACACCTGTAAAAACACAACGAAATACTGTTAAAAAACTCAACAAATTATAACCTCATCCATTAGGCGTCGGTTAAATATACGGGGAACACTGATATAATGCGATATTTACCTGAGAACGATTGAGGTCAGGCAAGTTGGGAGCGCTGAAGTGCTTCGGCAGATGAACGCGGAACAAAACTTCTTCAACTTCGTGCCCCAGGAGGCGGCGGTAAATGTAGCCCGACACGGAGGAGTCGTCTACCGCGAATTTGCGCAGGGCTAGTTGCATCCTACAACGAAAAGGAAAAGAATACAAACACCTACACGTAAAACATGCGCACTGCGAAAACTTTCAGTAATTTTACGAGTTCGACAAATAGCGAAACGAGTTTTCGCTAGTCTTCAAAAAACTTATATTTTTCAAGAGTTATATTTTTGTACGTTTGACGCGAAACGATTAGCATACAAAACTAAGAATTTCAATATTTAGACTGTACCCACCTGTCAAAAGAAGTACTCTTCCAGATGAAATCGACCACAAAGTTGGATGTGCAGTCCAGAGGTGCGCCAGCGCCGCTCTTGAGCTCGAGCCCGACGTCATCGCCGTAGTTGTCAGGCACCTTGATCACGTGGCCCACGCCCGACCACGCTTTGTGTAGCTCTCCTACATATCTGTAATAGAAGCGCTCATAATACTGAATGTCTGTGTAAGATAACAGTAGTACAGTAGACATAAATGTAAACGTGGCCTATACGGGGTCCAACCCCTTGTTTCTGTAACTTGGCTGTTGATAATTATAGTCTTGTGTAGTTCGCGAACGAACTAAGACGTAAGATTAGGGCGCTCCCACTGACGAACTACCGGAACTACACTAACTGCCGTGCTCGGAATGTAATCTCATATAAACCTATAGAAAATTATGGGACCCAGCACTGCTGCGCCAGCACTGCCGCATGCAGCGTTGTTCGGGATCATACCGCGAGCGAGAGCGCGCCGCCGCCGCCGGAGCTTGTCCCGTCACAACTATCTGAGCGGTAGTACCATTTAAAATATTTTATAAGTAAATTTTCTAAATTGAACTTTAGGTGCATAAATAAATATTTCATTCAAAATTAAAACACTACGAGCACCATGTAAAGTAAAGCGCAGGCCACACCAGGAACGAAGCTAATTTCGTTTAGCTTCGCTTATGTAGCTACCGCGTTTTTGCATACTTCGGCGGTATGCAAAAACGCGGTGTGCGCTAACAATGAACCGAAGTATGAAAAGACGCGGCAGCTACATGAAGGAAACTAAACAAACTTCACTTTGTTCTCTGCGCTTCAAAAATAACAGCGAAATAGTTACTTAACCAAACAAAAGAACGCATAAAAAAGCGGCAGCAATGCGAGCGAACGATCTGATCTGGAGTTGCGAACCAAGGACTACTATAGTTTGCGTACTAAACTGAGCGCTCCAGGTCGCGAACTATATGACCAAGACTAATCTGCCTTCTTCTGGTTCGAGACGGGAGCTGACGAACTAAAAGAAAGATATAGTTCACTAAAGAGCTGCGAACTAAACTGAGAGCTCCAGGTCGCGAAGTCTTGCTCATATTAGATGAGCAAGACTAGATAATTCATGTAACCAATCACAGCAGGTTACGCGCACTCGTCAATTTGTTTGCTTATTTTTGTTTTGATTTTCGTTTCAGAAACCGGGCGTAAGTAAGTGATTATAAAAGAAGTACCATCGATTTAAAAAATCGTCTAATTCAATTAATCGCGTTGTTGGGCTAAAGTCAATTATACGAAGCAGCTTCAGATGAATGCCAAAATCATACATCATACAAAAATACCTCAATCTCAGTTCATCTCCATGCATCAGTTTCATATCGCTATCAGTTTTAGCGAGCGTGAAATACGCGATAGTCTTCTTATTGAGCCCCACGTCCCAGCGGACTTCGATGCCTTCTTGAGTTTGAGACTCCTTCAGCCTCTTGTCGTAGTCCGCTTCTAGCTTCACGAGAGGACCAAAGATGTTCTGGTATTGGTAGCCATCTTCGTATCTAAAAAAGGTACAATACTTTAGATAAAGCTGAGTTAACAGTGCAGAAGTTGCCTTTCGCAAGCGATTATTACTAAGAAAAATTGCTGAAGTGAGCTGGCTGCAATTGTTTATATGGTAAGAATTGGTTGCGGAAGTCGACTTCTGCAAGTTTTATTTATTTATTTATAGATACTTTAATGTACACACGGGTACACATTCACCTATACATGTCCAGTTTATGCTGATCTCGCATTGTATTGGATTTCCGTACAATGCGAGGTCAACTTACACCAGAAAATATATAGCAAACACTACAAAGCATACAACATAGTTTCTTATGGCGGCAGAGCTTGCGTCAGATATTATGCTAGCGTCGCGACACCCTCTTTGGTTGCTTCTGATATAGACTGCGACGAGTTTTCCAGGACAAAACTTTGTTCAACTGATTTGGCCACATTATCATCATTCTTCCATAACGCAATTTATTTGGGGTAAGGTTTTTATTTGGCCACATATTATTGTAATTTGGTAAGACACACCAGTAGCTCCATTATCTGATGTGACTTTCAAATAGCTTTGAGATATTAGTTAGGTAAGGTAAACAGTAGCATAATCAGCCTATAATCTTCTCTGTGAGACGGAGTCTGTCATAATCCACCATGCAGGCCCAGTGTGGGTTGGTGGGTGTCTCATGTATTGGTATTTTTGGTTCTAAGACATACTGGTTTCCTCACAAGGTTTTCCTTCACCGTTTTGAGAGCAGCGGTGATGATATAAATTACACAAAGTAGTTTCTCGTTCATAAACATTAACATTTTAAAACATATTTATTTACAGCACTACTAACCTCAAAAGCACTTGATGAGGTTCTTCATCCACGCCTGGTTTCTCCAGATCCTGGAAGGTAGCATCCACATTGTCGCGCCAAAGCTCTTCGAGGCGTCCAATTTGCTGTGGAGTCACCTAGAAGAAACAACAATATGTTTATATCTATTTATAGCAACAAAGGAAAGAGTAATATCTTAAATGAGTATATTTTCAGTATTCAATAAAACTATTTTGGGCGTTGTGGTTACCCGTGCATGAGTTCAAACTGACATAAAAAATTGTTTGGTTCTGCACCATGTTTACATTTCCATTATTTTATGATGAAAGCTACCATCGAATCATTTATTATATTGTACTGTACTGATAAATGATAGACTGCCATTGTATCTAGTGGCCTGAGCTTGGGATCCAGTTTGATCCCCAGATTGACCAGTGTTAATGGGCGTTCTATGAGAAATTCTCTGTACCAGCCTGGAGTATGGCCAGTTAAAGGCTCTACCCTTTTTTTTTTTCTTATCCCTTCAGGGATAATTATTTTTATATCCTAACTGAAAGTGAGTTTTTTTGTTTGTCTGTTACGGTTTTGGGCACGTGGGTAGACCATGACCTGGATTAGGACATACACTTTTTATCCTGATATTCCCACGGGATCGAGACTTATGCGGGTGAAACCGCAGGGCGCACAGCTAGTATATTATAATTCTTTACAATATGTCATATCCATACTATAAATAATATAATATTATAAATGTGAAAGTAACTCTGTCTGCCTGTTACCCATTAGCACCATTTTTTTTTTTTTTTGGATGTGAAATTATCAAATAACTTCTCCCGCTCTGGGTGGAGGGAGGGCGTGTCAGACTCTTACTGACTGAAACCCACCCGTGTTCCTTCCGTTGCCAGGGGCCACGGTATCCCTTTCGGACTTTCCCGCAACCCCGGCAGGCATCGGTCCTGTCGGACCCCTTCACTTGCTGACATCTCTTTGAGGCGCGCGTGGAACACAACGCGCCGTAGACCCGGGCCTGGTCCTTATCGGACGGCGAGCTACCCATTGCTCACCGTCCGCAAGCCCGCGCCTACGGTGGCCGGGAATCGGCCTGCGATTCCCGACGCCCAGGGCGTGAGGGCGCGAAATTTGCCTCTCCCTCCTCCTTCGCGAGCATTACTGCTTCGCAGAAGGAGGTGACGGCCTCCCATGCCCTCTCGCTCCGTACCATGGCCTGGACCAGGGCCGGACGCGAGATCCCCGCCGCCGATCGCCTCCACGAGGACACGGCGATGATATGACTAGCACTTTACGGCTGAACAGATTTCAATGAAATTTGGCATACATTACTTTTTTTATAGTAGCAGTACATTCCCGTGGGATAATTCCCGATCTCAACGCGGGCGGAGACGCGTGTAAAAGCTACTTATTTATATTTTACTTGTGGAGGAGGATGGGCTTACCTGGCGAGCTCTCATCTGCTCAGCCTCAGAAGGTACTTTCACCAGCCAAGATAGAAAGGCACGGTCAGCTGCAAAATAGAAAACATTTTTGTTCCAAAACTTAATAAATATTCATACTTGATTACAAAAGTACTATTATGTCATGGCTTATGAGTTTTAATTTAATTGGTTTTGACTGAGTTCGTAACTACAAGGAAACATGTACATCAAAATGTAATTTTGAGATAATCAGAAATTAATGTTTTAACTCAATGTTTGAAGGTTTATTAATACATTAGTAGGCCTTAATTAAAGAAAATTTTATGTTGAAGTAGGCTTGTCCCCTATTACATGGGACTTAAACATAACTGGCAAAATGTGGGTCTTCTATAGGTACACCTCTGCCTAACCCTTCGGAGATTACAGGCATGATGTTATGTTTTATGTTAAAATAAGCCAAAACCTACATATCAAAGGTTTCCATTGTTCTTGATCCCAGTTCATGTCTTTCAAGGAGCTTTGAGCTGCACAAGGTTGGCTGAAAATAAAGAACATATATTGTAATTGTAATGTAATAACTTAATAGATCATTGTTTTTATATGAAAATCCTAAATTGCTTTATTTTTCTTTAGAATAATAATTTTTGTCAATTTGCCAGCATTTGATAAGCCTCAAATTCTGAAAAACATAACATTACATAATATTATGCAAGACATTATATCATAACACTATTTGAATACTTAAAGCTGTTATCTATTATTCATGATTACACAAATACAGATTAGTTCTTCTCTTACCGGCAAAGCAGCACAACAACAGAGTCCGCCTTAGCTGGTATAAAGCCAAGAACAAATACATTCCTTGCACCGCATGAGTAGCATTCCAGCAACGTCTCCCCAAGTGGTCCATCTCTATGCAAAGCGGCTTCCTTGTGCTTGGCACGCACCAAGTGGTTGATGATATGTGAGCCTGAGGTGTTTCCACGCCCATTGCAGAACCTATAATATATATTTTACTCAATTATAACTGTTTGAAAATTAGCTTTAATTTGAGTGGCAGCATTATTAGTAGTAGTTTATTGAGTTAGTTTTGTAACCATTTTATATCTTGTTGCACATTCACTGCGAAACAAGGTCATCTGACAGAATCAGAATTATATAATTGCAGTGCAACACAGATTCTTGTGTGGATGTACCACAACTTGTTTTTAAGTGAATTTTTAGTTCTTAGCCTTGTTTGAATGTGTACTTTTTGAAGTTACTTATATAATGCAAATTATGGATATTGTGATGCAAATTAAACTTGAAAACATAATTTGCATTCTTGAAAGTTCAAGTCATTTCAAAGGACAGGAAGGTTAAACAACACTTGACAGTTTTACTATGAATAAATTGATTAATGACCTTCTAATGAGGGTAAAATCAACATTTCTAGAACAATGTGGTTTATACAGAATTTTAGGAGTAATTTGACCAGGTTGTATCATGTTGATATAATATTATTGTTTGAAGCCTTAAATCTTACAGGTTAGTGATAAGGCGTGTAGGATATACTGTTTTGCTTGACGAGACACTAATCATTATCATAGATAGTGTTCAAGTGTAACAAGACAATAAGGTGAGAAAGTGACTCACCACTTGTTGCAAATATTGCACATGACAACAGTGGCCGGATCATGTATGCCACAGTACTTGCACGCGTGGTCAGGCAGCTCCTTGCTGTACAAGGCTTCATCTTCCTCCTCAAATTGCAATTCCGCTATGGCATTAGTCACATTGGAAACTTTCGATGATAAGTCAGAGCGACCCAAACCGTTCACCTGAAATACAAACAATACCGAGTAAAATACCAACCGAGACAACTTACGTAGTTACGTATTCATCAAAATAAGGTTAGAGGGAAAACAAAAATATTTAACTATGTTTTCACTAACCTGATTTGAAGATGACAAGCCATGATCATGTTGGGAAGCTTGTGTTTGGCTTTGAGAAGGAAGGGTGAAGTCAGTAAATTCGAATTCGGAGCCCTGAGTATCAGCCCCAATAAGATCCGCTTCCTCAGTGTCCAAAAACGTGAGTGTTTGTGAGCTCGGTCCGTAGGCGTCCACACTCATTTTTCCCCGATATAATTATATTGAACAAAACAAAGAAAATGTGTCAAAAAGATAAAATATTGCACGATTAAACCAAATTCCCATAACAGCCACGCAATAATTATCAAACGACATGCGAAGAATGATGAAAAATCGCCATGTTAGCACATGGTTTGTTTCCGTTTACAAACTAAATGATTATTGGTCTAATCATGGATGTTGTACTATAACACCAATCAGCAACTCGCATTATTTCAGATGGTAATTTGTAACCAATCACAATGAAAGAAAACAAGAACGATAGACAAATAAATGTTTTTTTAAACATAATTCGAAAAATTTAAGCTTAGCTACGTGGATTTTAATCATGTAGTAAAAGTAATTATTTTCTACACCATGCTCCATGCACAAACTCCTAATCATAATCAGCAAGCCGCATCAGCAGCAGCAGCCTATTTTAGCCAACAAAGGCACTTACAAGTCAGAGCTGGAAAATTATAAATAGAATATTGTGCTAGACAGCACACAATGGCATACGATGGCCCATTTTGGTCCCAAGAGAGCCCATTTTTAATTGACTTCAAAAAGGAGCAGGTTCTCAAGTTGACTGTCATATTTTTTTTAAAAGTATGTTTGTTATTGTCTCTGAGATCGAAAGTGTATGGGTGTATGGCAAACTGCGGCAACGAATTGGACGACGAAGGCGCTGCAATATCCGAGGGCCTAGGCAAAGTGACATCAGCGATAACGATGATGGAAAAATTAAAAATGTATTGGATTGACTAATTATAGTCTTGTTAAAACTCGTTGAAGAAATACGATACGCTTTGAAAGCGGTTGCCGCTTGTCTAGGCCCTCAGGTTCCTTCTCAGCAATGAGGCAGACATGCGACCTAATATGTGATTTATGTCGTATAAACCAGCGATTGTTCTTAAGAAAAATACACTTGAAACGTCAATATATATATATATATAATATAATCGTGGAAACCGTTGAGCGCTTACATACAAATGGCTTCTAGGCGATCGATTAACGGGTTAAAAAGCGTTTATTCTGAAAGTAAGCGAACTAATATAATGAATTGCAATTAGAACACTGAATTTGGTGTTGTAACCGTTTTAGGTGTAAAAAAGGCATTACTTTTTTTTACATCTAAAACTAAGTATTCGGTGTTGCGATATTAATGATTGTATTTCATAATCAATATTTTAGTTTAATAGTTAGCCACATTTCATATTTCCATACAGTATTATTGCCGAATTAATCAAAACAGGTAAATATTTGATAGCTATTTGCGACGTTGCCAATTTTTAATTTTTCTGAAAAACATCGGGCTTTAAAAATAAAGGTAACTTTTTTTAGAATTGGGTTGAGTACGTTTTGAAAAAAAACTACTATTTATGCTGATGCACGATTAGGGGTTGAGTCGATTTGGTTGCTTGCTTCAGTTAATCCAATTCACATGAGTAAACAAGGGAAACAGTGCGAACATCAAACAAATATGAAATCGATAGTTAGGGACCTAAGTCGTAGAAACTTAACGTGGGTTTAAGGTGAGGTTCATAAAACTTTTATTGGTTTGATTGACCACGTTTTTCCAATATATATTTTGATGAATTACTTAAAAAAAAAGGAATAGCTGTGTAGGTATCTACCTATCTGTCTATTTGAAACTAGACCCATCCTGTCTAAAAGGTAATTAAGGAGTTAGTAGGTAGGTATTGCAATTTATTAGCTATGCAATTTAATTTTTGATTGGTTAGTTCATTAGGATTCTCTTGTTTCATTGCACCGTTATGTTATTGATATTTTTTTAATTGGATTACTGCTAGTGGTTTTAAGATTACCATGAAATTAACCTATAATTTGCTTTCTATTTTTTGGCTTTCTCATTTCGGTTTCTTTGTGTCTGTAAAATTGATTAGACACGTAACTGGAATTAAATTATACTACTTACACTTAGTTTCGATTTTACTAGATATAAGTATTTAGTGCGAAAATTATAGGTCTGTATGTAGGTAAAGGTAAGAGTGATTAATATAAATGTTGATGGATAGAGAGGGAGAGGAAGACGAAAGAAACCACCCAAAGGTTGACAGGTAGAAAATGCCTGTGGCATTAAGTCCGCCTCTGTACATTTCTGTGCTTGAAGTATTAAATAAATAAATAAAAGAAAGAGCTGATGGATTGTGTGAGGAATGATATGAAAGAGAAGGAAGTGAATGATATCGTGACGGTTGACAGGGGAGAGTGGAAAGAGAAAACGTGTTGCGCCGACCCCAAGTAACATGGGACAAGGACAGTAAGTTGTTTTTTTTTTTTTTTTTTTTGTGTAGTAAGATGTAGGTACCTATCTACTTATCTATTTATTTGTATCCATTCCAAATATTTTATTTACTTCTGAGTATTAACATTACTGTTTGTGAGTATTAACGATGTAATAAAATCGCGATATCTTCCGGCACAGCGATCTCGGCTACTGGAGCATAGGTCCGCTAACTCTCGACATCTTGGCTATTTTCGATTGATCTAAAAACGCCGGTCGACACTGAATTTAGAAAAATTAGACCGCGTATTGACACCGGAATGATGTGGGATCACTTTGACGAGACGCCAAACTTTTAATTGCATTTCCAGCGAATTTTGCGGCGACAACGTTGTAGAGTGCCTACGCGTTGTAAATGAGCGGCAATTCAGCGGTGGTAATATTTGCTAAGATAAAAATTTGCTAGTTTTGAGGAAGATAGGTTCACTGGTCTACCTATAGCACAAAACAAAATTATTGTCAAATGGAATATCTTGTTTATGAATAATCACCATATTAATTTATGGTATTCCTCTTATATTTACATATAGGTAATTGTTATATGATTTAATTGGGTTCGGTTAAGGATGATTAGGTGTCGAGTATTTAATTTTAGACGTCTCACATAAATCCCAATATTCTATATTTGTATTTTCCTCAATCTTTTGGAATCCAAAATTCCTGCAAATAGCTAGTAAAGGTAAATAGGTGTCTGCAACTATCTGTGATAATATTTAAGTTTATCCTTATAGCCTATAGATATAGAATCAGGGCCGTAGCTAGGTCGGGAGTTCAAACCATCCGAAATGTGAGAAACCATAATCTCTATCTAGAGATCTACCCTCCATGGGTACCTCCGTTTTCCCCGTCTAATACATCTGATAATTGTAATCTATTTCGCATAGGCGTAGGTACTTTATAATCTACAAAAGCAGGAGTACGCTTAAATACTGTATTTTTATCGACTCAGACTTTGTATTGAATGAATTCCTGCTAGAGGATACTACTGCTAGAGGATGCTTGAGCTCGCTGCGCTCGCTCTTGCATCCTATATTGTCTTAATTCTCAAACTTTTCTGAATAACTCGATAAACTTATATCTATTTCTGTATGAATAAACGGTCAAAAAGAAAGAAATCCTAACTTATTCGAAGCGGGATGGTAAAAAGTTCGAGCTTGCTTCGCTCGCTCTTGCGTCCGATATTTTCCATAGCGGCCCCATTATGCTAAAGTAGCCTGAAAGGTTAAACATGTCCCTGTTTTCGGTCATGATTGCAAATCGGCGGGAAGAGAAAAACAGAGTTTTATTGAAATTGATAATAATAGAGTACTTACTTTTTTATAAATCTGTACTTTTTATGTAATCTCTCTGAAATCAGAAATACACTATTTCTTCTAAAAGTTGTCAACTCTAAACCGTCTTTTTTTTTTTTTGGATCGGATTTTTTTTCTGCATTACTGCTTCGCAGAAGGAGGTGACGGCCTCCCATGCCCTCTTGCTCCGTACCATGGCCTGGACCAGGGCCGTACGCGAGAGATCCCCACCGCCGATCGCCTCCACGAGGACACGGCGATGCTCTGCCCAAGCCGGACAGACCTCCACCGTATGCTCAACCGTGTCCTCCGGGCGATCCACGCAGTGATGACACCCGCGCGTTTCCTCCCGCCCGATACGAAAGAGGAACCTCCCGAAACAACCGTGTCCGGTGAGGACCTGCGTCAGGCGGAAGGTGAGGACGCCGTGGCGCCTCTCTAGCCACTCCTCAAAGAGGGGACTTATCGCCGCAATAGTGGCGTGCCCAAACTCTAATCCCCCTCGAAATGAATTCCTGGCTACGGCCCTGTACAAAATACGGTAGGTAACCTGATTTCTTTGGGCATTAAAAGTTTTATACCCGCAAGCACTTGACGATACCGCAGTCTCGGTAATACCTAGTAACAACCACAAGAATATATAAATAGCAATAATTTTATTAAAGCAAATAGATACAGTGCATTTTCGTCTAATTTAGAAGCCCGTTTCTTTGGCATCGGTCCAAGTCTAGATTATCATCAAAGAGTTTTAGTTTTACTTACACAAATGTAGGTACATTTCAGGAGACATGATGGCTGCGTCTGGTAATGCAGTACTTTTTTATTTTTAATGTTAAAATTATATGAGAGCGAGTTGTTAGGAACTATCTTCCGTTCGTTTCTAGGCATTTTCTGCTGTTCTTTGCTCAGTGCTTTTAAGTCAGGGGACATAATATTCGTACCAATCTATGAGTTGGTGGTAGGCCCAGTCATAATACCTATTAGATTTCAGCTATACAGTTCTGAATTATAGTTTTAGGAACAACGACCGAAAAGTCCGTTTCCAATCCATACATTTCTCGGTTCCTATCGGGATTACCGAGTTGAAACTGGATTTGTCAAAAATCAAATGTCCAACACGGTTGATTTTGGTCACATTGTGCGCCGTAGAGGTAAGATTCGCACTACAAGTGTAAAGCTTCATGTGCTCTTGACTCTTGACTATACCTACAAATGTAAAGCTTCATGTGCTCTTGACTCTTGACTATACCTACAAATCATACTTTTCCTTAACTTATAATTTAACAACTTTTTCCTCCATATATCAACTTGCCCCCCCCCCCCCCCCCCGGCCCATCGGCTGGCGACGCCCTTGCTTACGTACACAAAATCTTCGGATTGCTCTCCCTTCCACACTAATAGGTTACCAAGTTTCAGAAGCAGCGAGCTAGAGATGTTGTAAAAAGTTCGGAAATCAAAATTGTTAAAACTTTCAGAGGGCGGATTTTCTGATGTACTCGTATTTATTAACTTTCGATCTAAACACTGCCCAGAGACTGGGGGCGCAATCCAACTGTGCGAATACACTGACTCTACGTACTCTACTTCTACTTGTCATTATTTTATCTCCATTCCTGAAAGAGTTTTCTTCAGCTAAAAAGGCGAAGTACATGAGTGTCACTCAAAGTTCCACAGCTATACAATTTGTAAAAAAAAAACCTGTCCGATCCGAAAGGGGCACATAGGTACTGCAAAAACATTAGCGAAAATAAATATAAAAAAAAAGAAAAAAAAAAGTTGCAGCTATTTTTAAAATTCGCATTTTTGGTACCAAAATTACCCCAAATCCATAAAAAATTTGCAAATTTTCAACAGAGGTCATAAGTTATGACTTGTAGACACCCGCTAAACGACAGCCACCTGCGCCCCTTGTAATAAACCTGTAAAATTGCCCATTGAAAACAAAGTGAAGTGAAGAGATTTTTTTTTATTTTTTCCGAAAAAATCCACATTAATAGACTCTCAGTACGATACTTAACAACATCCTCGTGGAGCGGACAGGGTTTTTTTTACATGTTGTATATCGCTACTCCTGTACCCGTAGTGCCCCTAAATCTTTGATTAGACAATGGCGAATCTCTACAGCATTGGAGCTGACTCACAAAAGAGGCGCCTGCGCACACATAAAACTTATATTAAACGTTAGGTATTCACACAAATGTCTGAAAAGGACTGTAATGATATTTTTATTGGACGTTGATGCATTCTAAATCTCAAAATAATGTTTATGATGAGCGTCTGAGTGTTTCTGTATCAGTTTCTTGGTGCTAATGGAAATAAGATGCTCCTAAAACTGCTTGCACCACTCTCATTATGGTAGCTTGGCTTCCTTTATGCAAATTGCTTTAAGTGGCGTAGGTACGTAATTATTTGGTTGGAGACAAAAGGATTTTGAGAAGCTGTAAAGAAATGTAGGTACCTGTATAGGGTAATTTTTATTATTACACATACAGTAGTACATAATTATTGTCATTTTCATTGTTTTTATCCACCCTTTTATGATCAAATACCTCCCTTCCAATCTTGTCGTGCTCAAATGTTAATTTACAACACCATAAACGTCATGTGTTGATTTACTCTCTTGAACAAATTATGCACAATTTATTCTTCACATTATATTCGACCCATTTCGACTGAAGGTCGTCTGGATCCCTTCCGCCTTACAATCTCTCATTTTATGCTTTATTACACCTTTCGGCAGTTCGCGTGACGAAAATTATCCATCCGAGAAATTCACGTCGTTTGACCACCCGTAATAATCAAATCGAGACCCATAAAGTTCTTTATCTCAGTTAGAATAAAAACAAAACTTCAATAGCCGCTCAAAATGTCATGTACATACATCCAATTAAGGGCCTGCAAGTGGGTAATGTTCAACAGTATGGGAGCATATCAGATTACGCTGCAGTCTCGCAGTTAACTCTCAAAAGCTAATTGATGCAAACGTCTTGATTGATGAGAGCGACGACCTTCAGTCGTATTTATTTATAATACTCAAGGAGACCGGTTATGTCAATTAAGATTTTACAATGCCCTTATACAATGGGAGTAAATATAATTATTACTGTGCAATGATTTCATTAGGTCGTTTAGCAAATTGTACGCGCGACATACAGTAGTAGGACTAGCACGAGACAATTGCCGACAATTGGTGCGCAGCGGCGCCACTCGTGATGTCACCGAGACTTCACAACCACTCTAAATCTTAATGTAATTACATTTGAAACGGTTACTCACATCTATTGACCGTACAGTCCTAACATTAAAAGATATCTGTGATACTTGGCCAGCAATACGGTGTGATCAATTTATAAGGTCCGCTAGATTATGGACCTTTGAATCCAGTCCCTAATTGGTAGATATTATGGATATGGCTGTGCTTTCGTGAATTCAAGTGATGCTAAGGGTCTACTACATATCATGTAGAAGCATTAATGTCTATTACCACCGTCGTAAAATTGGGTAACATGAGCAATAAACGATGTCGTAGAAGTCAGCGCATTTTTATTGAATGATTGTAATGAATAGCTCCTGATCAATGGCTACATTTGACTTCCTGCATTTATCCAATGACATTCATATGCAAATCTATAGTGAAATCGCTTCAGTACTGTAACATGAAAGGTATAAAACATAATGACGTCGTGACGACACAGCCTGTATTCTGACTCCACAGTTGTAAATCTCGACGGCAGGACGATGAATTTGTCTCGTGAAATATAGCACTTAGTCAGTTTGAGAATAGATCATGATGGATGGCGGAAAGTTTCACTTTCTCATGTTGACAGATATGTTCACTTAAGAACACTGAAACATTGTTTGGTGCTCATGTTAACTAACTACTTGCCTACGAGTAAAAAGTGAACCACTTTAAGTAAACATGCAGACAGATGCTTTGCAGAGGAGTGGAGTAGACGTTTAGTAGAATTTATTTTTGAAAGAAAAATAAAAAGAGTGCATGCGATTTGTGCGTAAGTTTTCCTTTTGATTATTCAACGTGGGTATCAAAATGATCTGTGTTCTAAGGTGCTTGATGTATGGTTTAGCAGTCGTCCCATAGCAGCAGAATGATTAAAATGTTGAGATTGTGACCGTGTCGAAATTCTCCGTAACGAAAATTCCTAATAAGTACTTAACTGTTTAATAAATTGATTTGGTTATATCTTCTAAGAACATATTGATACTAAAGATTGCGCGGAATAAGCAAGTGCGTTGAAGACAGAACTACACAGCACGTTTTAAATAATTAGCTATGCCAGGTTCATACTAATATGCAAAGGTGGCGCCGCGCCTCATCGGGATTCACGGCGTGGCTCGCTGACTCTAGTTCGTCTCTCAAACTTTATGGTCATATGAAGTGTGCCCTACCTATTTGTATAATCAGTTACGCAGTGCGAATGTGTGCAAACGCCCTCGTTGTCTAATTAATTAATGCATTTTTCCGCACCTGTCAGTCTTACTGGTTTTTCTTACTTTGTGGCACTGTTCTGTTTTTCAGTATATCTTTAACGTACTTACTTCAATCCGTTTTTGGCCTTCGTTAAGCTCTACCCAATTTAGTATTAGGAAAATGCTGTTAAGTCTTAATTAACATCAAAGCTTACCCACTTGGTAGTAATAACAGAACTAAAGCTTTAATATAGTTTCCTTATTTGTCCACCTCAACATAATTATGCATAATTTATTACATAATTTGGGCATTTCTGCGTAAGACCCTACTTTGAAACAGATAAGTACTTAGCTTTATTTAATTTATGACTGGTTTCAAGTTTTCTCATAATAGCTTTCATTCCACAATAACCAGTAAGGATGATGACCTGGTTTGATTTTCCATTAAGTATTTATAACTTGAGAAAACTTTACCGCAAGTCGGCAATATATTATAGTATTACGCAAACTATCAGACGTTAACGAGTAGAGTAGAACTCGGTCTAGACTGTAGACAGTGCAGTCGTATTTACCTAGACTAAATTAAGAACAATTTACGATATGGTTGTTTTATGTTTCCAGACAATTTGGTTCACGGCTCATTCGCAACTATGAATTGCAACAACTAACTCTACATTCTTAAATGCAACCTAAATACCTCAGTGTGATTAATTTTACTTAGTAACGACTAACGACTAGCTGTGCCCGCGGCTTCGCTCACGTGCTTAGCTCCTTGTAGGTATAGCGTGATGATATTCATTTCAGAGGTTAAATCTGTATGATCTATCTGTAATATTAAACTTAGTAAGCTGTAAGCTGGTAGGTAACTTAGTAAATTAGTAAACTGTTGAGGAATGCGGACATAATGCAATATTGCTATCTCGTAACCACTAGCGTCATAATAATATATATGCCTATTCGATAATCAGACCTTTAAGGAATATTCAAAATGTACAAAATTTTAACAGAATCTATTCAGTAGTTTTTGAGCCAATCCGGAACATACATCCAGACCAGACAAACAGACTAATGGACAAAAATTCTAAAAACTATATTTTCGGCATTAGGCCCGTTCTCACACATTGTAGCAATACATATACAATAAATACTTTTTTACAAAAATTCTTTACTATTTTATTATATGTATAGAATAGAATATAATCTTAAATCTAAAATGTTATGACAATAATAAAATGGCCTCTCTTTGATGCAGCTTCTTTGCGTGGTTTCGCAGTAACTGGGCACTTAGATTAATCGGATACAGAAAAATATTTTTATGGCGTCGTTTGCGACGTGGACTTTTTATTATCATCGATTTGATCTTGTGTCCAAATTGAGAATTATTGGGCTGTTTGATGATTTAAGTACATATACCTACAGGAAGTTTTTTTAGATACAAGTTTCATTTTATAGTCATGCACCAAGTTGTAAGTAGGTACCTACTGAGGTCTATGAATCTACATAGAAGCTTTTGTTTTGTTTTCCTTTTCAGGAAAATTACGCGAATGGATAGACTAGAATGGAAGTCTGAAAGTGAGATCGGTGACTGAAAAGTTATGTGGAAATCGGTTGTCATGGTATGGGCACGTGATGCGGAGGAATGAGGAACATGTCGTGAGGAAAGTTTTGAGTCTGAATGTGGATGGCTATACGAGTAGGGGAATACCACAGAACGATTGATGGACGGTGTGGAAGATGATACGGCTAAAAGTAAAAATAAAAACAAAATATTTTATTTCACATAAACCTACAAGGGCACTTATGAAACGTCAGAAGCTAGGTGCACGGTTACAATTGGTCGTTTCCTATGGAGAAGAGCCGGCAAGAAACTCCATGGTTACTCTTTTAAAAGTAAATGGTATTTACAATGTTTTCAAATTACAGAGTTAAAAGGTATGAGAGGACAGTGTAGGCCTATCAACAAGTACCAAGAACTTAGCAAGATAGAAAATGGTCGACAGATCTACAGTCTGTTAAGCCTACAACGTTCTCACAATCACAAAATCTAAAAGAAAAGAATCTATATAAAAGCAAAATCAAATAATAAAAATAAAAAGCTATTTAGACCAAATGACATGATTGCCACTACAGCTGTATGTAACAAATCTAATTTATTATAAAAAAATGTGACTACCGAGATGACGACTAGTAGAGAAGTATGGAAGAAAAAGACATTTTGCGCCGACACCAAATAAATTGAGATAAGGGCCTCGAAATGATGATGCCCTTTCTTATTGTTAGCGTGAACTCTTGCAGTCGAAAAGAAAACCGAAGCAGACGAAAGTTTAGTAGGTATTTACAATTTGCCTAGGGTAATTACAAAATCATTATTTAGGATTTTGGCAATATTTTCTCACGATCATTAACCGTCGCGGTCTAAGGCCAAGAGTCTACGAACTCAACTGTATGTAATGATGAAAATTGTTCGACACGTGTTTCTTATTTAACAAATCTCTTTCAGCATTCAATCGTTCGATAATTTAATTACTTTATTGGATGAATTGGCGCATGCTACTAGGCATCGATAAAAAAAACAAATCATTGTCGCCTCGTCAAATAAAAATGTCAAATAAAGCAGTAAAATAAACATCACTTGTGAAAGTGGGTGAACTGAAATGTTGATAATGTTTAACGAAACAGGCAGAATTTTGTTAACAGCGGTATGAAGCAATTTTAATCTTTTAAATATTTTAGCTAAACACTAGGTAACAGTAGAGATGAATACAGATGGGACACTCGGCAGTTTAGGTATGAAGCTACAAGTACGCGGTGGACTCGTTTTGCTGGGCCAATTCAGTGAGCGCAACGTAGTCAGAAGATCTAAGAGTTAGCCCAGTACCCTATTACGTAATACACGATCAATCGGTATTTGAATCGTTTTGAACCAAATTGCTAATCCATTGCTCCTTAAGTTAAAAAAAATCTGCCCAACAACGCAAACTACCAAATAACGCAATGAATGTTGTTGAACTGTCAAAATGAAACAAATTTGTCGTAATCGTTTACGAAAATGTGTTGGGTAAAAAAAATCGCCGTGATAAAAAATACGCCCGTGCGGACCTGGGCTTACGCGATAGAAAGAGAGGCAATTTCTAGGTGAATATAACTGTAGGTAATTAACGCTGTGAGACCTGAATTGCACTTTATTGTGTCGTTGCAAGAGTCGCTTTTTATTAAATGATTTTGCGGTGTGAACCATCTGTATTAATCTGAGGTAATAGTTACATTTAACTACAAACTATGGAATTTCATTTACTATGTATATACCGGCTCATATGCAGGAATAAAATATCTTAAATACAATCCGCCCAATACAAAATAAAGGCGCGATTTTGTAACTACTCCCCTTCTGTATTTCATCAGATAACTAACTTTTTTCAACCCACGAGCATGGAGAACTATGACCATTGTTTCAACTTTAATCACGATTGCTTTCAGCGAGCAAGCAAGAATAAAATCCTACAGGAATGCGTTTAGTTGCTCACCTGTGTTTCTGTTCGGTTCACATACAGTTTGAACATTATTGTAGTATAATTTTAAATGTGAAATTAGTCGACGTTCTTACTCCTATAGGTAATGGCAAATTAATTGCGACCATTTGGTCGACATTTTTCTCAAGCTACACTCATTTATTTTCTTGGTTAACCGTATAAGAACTCGCACAATTCTATACCATTTTAGTTTAACGAGACCTTGACAGTCCTTAGTGGATAATAATATAATTATGTTTTGTAATCCATTACAAGATGACGTGTGGACCCAAATTTATACTTGTGACGTCTCTGGAGTCAGTTTAGGTACCATAAAGTCCATTTTAGATCTCAAAGAATAAAAACAAATAATTGCGTGACGCCAATCTAAAGAACTAATTTGAAGTATACTGGACGTGCATTGTCTGTCAAAGCGTATCATTTTGCAACAATGTAACTTCAAGCTGCTTAAGTAGAAGAGCACCATCTTAAATATTAGTTGGTACATAGTAATTGCTAATCAGTGTCTTAAAAGCGTGGTGCATACGATTGGTTTGCTGCGCACGTTTGTAGGAAGTACGTCACGGCACGAGTAGTCGTTCCTACGTCAAAAAGTTTAAAAAGCAGCGTCTTCGTTGTTGTCATTGAGTGAATTGGATAGTTTTATTCGTATTCGTTTGTGGTAGATTCCGCTATACCTACGTGACATGTCCATGGGCAGGAACTGACGCCGGTTCATCGGTTATGGTGGCCTTAAAATTGATTCGTCACTGGATGTCCGCTGGATGGCCTTCACCGTCTGCGTCTGCGCCGGTCGTTCACGCATCTTCCTAGCTAATTATAGAAACATTGAATGGGTCGCGACACATTCTTTTAGCTACCTGAATGTGCATTGTTTTAATAGTCGGACTTCTTCAATCTCAATATAAAATCTTATAAAATTGAACGTATAGTCGACTATAATAGGATAGGTTTGTTGTTAGCATTTAGCAGCGGATACGGCAAAAAGTATTTTTTCATTTTAATCTATAAAGCACGGTATAAATGGTAGTCCCATCGAGACTATCTGCGTAACAAAGGCAAAAAAAGTAAGACCTGGAACCTCGAAAAGTTTCGCGCAGACATTATCGCAGGTAGAGCCATTTAAGTAACTATTAAGGCTCCCACAGACAGGCGAGACGCGACGGCGCGACGCGTTACCGGTAGAACAATTTCCGTGAAGTTTTCATATAAATTGTTTCACCAGAGTCGCGTCACGCCTATCCGCGGGATCTTTAATAATAAATAAAAATGTAATGGGACTCATTGTTTCAGGCCAATTAAATGTCGTTGAACTATAGTGATATTAGTACCCGATATCATTATAAGTAGATTTATATAAATAACTAGTTTGTCACTTGATTCGTTTAGGCCTGTAATGCATTGCCTGGGTACATCAGGGACGTGTTTTATTGATTGTCTAATTATTATTGTGGCTTTGCACTGCTGCGGTAGATTGTTCATCCAGCTTTCTATAGTCTTGGTACCATCATCATTTACATCAAGGTAAATAGTCCTCTTCTGTGGCATGAGCTATACTATAATAGGGATGATGCCTGGGTAAAAAAAAAAAAAAACTATTTAGTCCGTTAGTTAGATAATAAGAAAATATTAGAGATGTATTTTTTGCTTTATTTATAATAAATGCACGCATATTAATAAAAAATGACTTAGATAAAACGCATTAAAATTGTGGAGTGGGGGCTCGCTACGTCACAAATTAAATATAAAATTAACCAAGCAATGTATCGCCGTAACCTTTTAATTACGTAAAAAAAAGAAAAAATACGTGTCCAATATTTTTTAATAATCTACAAGACGGACAAAAAAATTGTCATCAGCCCTATTTAATATCTAAGTAAATGCAACGATGCTGTGGAAGTGGGGTCATGCCAACACGACGAAGAAGATGGGTAAATGGACTTGAAGAAAGGAGGAGTCATTACCATAACCACCGCTCTAGTTTAAGGATCAATCATAAGTTGTTATTAGGATATAATGAAAGCTTCTTCACTTCGAACTTTATCAACGGCTAGCGCCGTTGTATCAACGAGCCCTTCAGTTGTTTTATCGCGATAGTGTCACCTACATTCCTTTGTCGATCAAAGCTAAATTGTTATGTATCATGATTATAAGGACAATTATCTAAAACAGGATGGGCAGGGCTATAGATAGTTCTCATAAGGATCATTGACCTTAGGTTCCATAAGGATGAACGCAAAGTTACTTATGAGTAAAGAACACAAACCTATAGTTCGGCTTAACCAAGTGATGACGATATAAAGAAGAGTATGTTTTTTGCTTAGAATCAAAGCTGAGAGCAGTGGTGACCCAATGGTAACGGCCACGACTTACAAGATTTGAACCCAGCCAGGCGGTTTACTTTGTGTAAATTATTTCAGAACAACTGTTCTCAAACGGCGAAGGATAACAAACCGGCATGTCCTAGAACCAAAACATCTAAGACATGTGACATCTACCAACCCGCACTGGGCCCGCGCGGTGGATTACGGCCCGTGCCCTCTCACACAGAGGAGGCCTATGTCCCAGCAGTGGGAACATTATAGGCTGAATATGCTTATGATTATTCAAAGCTGTCATTTCCTTAGGCTATCTCAAATAAATTGGAACAGGTGCGTTAAAACTTGAAAAGTTGAACTTGAGGTCTTAATCCAGGTGAATTAAGATCTCGTTGCCGATTACCTATTGAAACGTGGATTTGGAAAGCATGATTGATAATGAGAAACATTAAAAATGAGACACAAGAATGAAGGAAAACGTTAATGAAATTAACTGGCTATTTTGTATAAATACTAAGGTGTATGTATTGTTTCCCACGAGATTGTTACATACGTAAATCAGCAATAATAAACCGTTTTCGATAGATCGTGTCCTCGTTTTTATGAAAACAAAGACTCATTAATTTCCCTAGGTTTGCTCAATGGAGTATGTCTTGCTTTGTCGAGTCGTTGATCGAGCTTCTCAGCCCACACCCAATGATGCTTCCATTACACGCGTCATTACTTCCAAATTATGTTCCAGAGGTTCCATGTCTCGATTTTAGATGAGCATCATTCAAGATCAGCTGATGGGTATCAATTTAGATTTCAATGTCTATGTTCTAGAACTTATCTAGCTAATTCGTTATTCAGCTTGAACAATTTTTGAATTTTGCGCGTGCTTCGTTCTATTCTAATTAATAGACCGCGTGAACCATGTCGTAGGTTTCGGTCCTTCCCATTACATCGAAGGCTGTCGTGTATTGAATTTAAACGATTTCCAAACAGACACGTGCTTACCACACAAGAACGCGGCCTTAAATCCGAATAGTGACTTACCTGCTGACTTAAATTCCACCGGGAATGTTATCGTAGCTTATCTGCCATCCGTGAAAGAACCTGTGAAATGTTCACATGAATGTTTGCCTTATGCAATTTTTAATGAATGACGTGGTTGCATCAGAGTGCATTGAATTGTATTACATTAGCATGGGCACAATGCGACGCTCCACACAATGCCGCGTGGACTGAAGAACCTCTGAAATCAATGCACATGCATTAATATGCATATGAGCTTACACAATAAGCTTTCTCGTTCAGAAACAAACGCATTAACGGACAACGTAATTGTTAATAATACGCTGTGTTGCATCGGTAAACGTTCACAAATACAAAAGGAGGAGAGAGATCTTTTGTCCATCCTTATCCGCATAATCTGGAGAAATAAAGAGAGAGGACTAGTTAACTAAAAGGTTAATATATCAGTTCAATTGTTTCAAATGTCAATCAGATGAATTAATTTGGAACACAATAGATGATTGACATATCAATATCGTTTATCGAAAATTGTATCAGAAAACATCGAATCTTTAGTTTGCTGTGGGTGTCGGTACGTCTCCTACGCTGTTTACTAGTGGAGGAAGTTGAGTCACAGTAGTTCCTAAGCGATAAATTTCAATTTGCTTAATATTCCGGAGAGGACCCTGCGCAAATCATTCTGCGGAAAGGCGGCCAACAGTATACCTACCGTGGTAATTTGATGCGACTCCCATACTAAATATTAAGGAAACTGAAAATTTGACTGTCAATAATATTCGAAATTTATAACCGTAATGGACACAAGTATAAATTGTTAAAACAACGGCCAGATCATGTGGCTTTGTTTGTAATCGATCTCATCTGATGTTCTTCGACTCGAAAGACAAATTATAAATAATGCCGATACTATCTGCAATTCAAGCGTTTCAGGAATGCATATGAAATCAACGTAGGTACTTACTTTGACATAATTTTTTTTTCTGAAGTTTATTATCTAGGGCACACTTAAAATTAGATGCGGGAAGAAATTTTGTGTGAATCTCATACGTTTCAAATACGTTAATTGACTTGACAAAAGATCAGGATTAATGAAAATAAGGTCAAAATTTTGTAGATAGGTACAGGATATTTGGCAAAGATGTTTAAGGCGGCATTCCTGTAGCAATCGAGAGAAGGCCAATGATCGTAGGATATAGTGGATGCGTGAGACCGGAAAAACTGACGTGGAAAGAAAGAGGAGGTTTGCTAATTCCAAACTTGTAGCTATATTGGGTAAATGTGGACTGAATACGTAAATGAGATGTCCACAGGTAGATATTGATACTTCCATAGTCAAGTATTGTTTAAACAAAACACATAACTGCGAGCCGCTGTCTCACCATTCAATGGCATTTACAAATCCGCATTTTGCGTTAAAATCAAACAAATAGTCAACAGAAAGGACTCAGTGTAAGTTGTATGCAAGCCTGTCTTACGTAACAGGTGGTAATTGGTAATTTGTGGACGGCATTATGCATGCAACGACCAACATCGGGCGCAGGTTTGTTGCACAACTAACACCTCGTCTCTCACACCTAACTCACCAACATAATCATTAGCAAACGGTCTTGCTAACATAAACTGTCAAAACGTGGTGATTATTTGAAATTAAGACGGTTTTAACAGCAAAGTGCTTGTAACTGAACCGATCAAGAAAACTTGCAGGTATCCTGTAATTACTCAAGCGTTAACTGTTGGTAATTTGTCGGTTTAAATTAAGAACTAAATGGTCACCACCTATAGGTACTTGTTTATTTAAATAGTTTTGAGTATTCATTCGTTGTAATTTGTAAATCAATTTATTATGAGCTAAGCAGTTATAGGTACTTTATTGGCGCTGATTGAAAGCCTCCCAGTAAAAATACAGACACTTAAGGAAATGGGGTGGACTAGATAAGGTAGATGAAGGACCAGGTATTAAGATACAATTAACGAGAGGCCTTTGCCCACTGCCTGTCTACAATGTCTGTGCCTGTTTTAGATTTCTCTTATATTTTAGCTTGAGAGGAGGAGAACTGCTTAAAAAAACGTTTGAAAATTTTCGCAGTCGCCATCTTGAATTAACATTTTAACGTCACTATCGCCCTTAACACCCTCGAAAACCATGAAAACGTCAACCATGACGAAAAAATTGAAAATTGTCGCAGCCGCCATCTTGGATTTTCATTTTGACTAAATTCTATCGAGAGAGAGAGGAAGTGTAAATTAGAAGAAGAACGCTTTTTTGCGTGACGATTTTTGCCAGTTTACTTCTACCGCAAGGCGCGTTAAAGAACTTCGTTCCAAAAATATCAATTTAATTTCCTCTAAAGACGTTTTTTTCTATTTATCCAAATATTCAACTTCCAATAAAAATAAGATACCCAAGTACTTCAACACAAAATGGACATCAAAAGTACTAAAGCACATAAGCATCGAGATTATCGCTGTATATATCATGAACGAACGTTCAGTTGATTTCCAAGAAAAGTAAAACAGTGCATCTTGTTTTAGTTTCAGTTCTAGCAAAATATTTTCCATGTGTTCTACGAACTTGACCTTCCATACAATTATGTTTGTAAGTAAGTAGTTAGTGCCAGCTCAAACTGTGCGTCTTGTCGCTGCAACAAGACGCAGAGCTGCCGTTTGTGTCTAGTCGTTACGAGCAGGTCGAGTACAGTATTCGAGAGAGACAGTCGTGTTGTTCATCTTGTGAGTGAATATGGCCGCTAATTGCACTTGCCTTGGTTGCCGCTGACCTGTCGCATACGACTGTCGTCGGGTGTGGGCGTGCACCGTGCTCCTTGTTGCTGCGACGAGAAAAAAGAGAGCCTGTTGTTGCGACTCTGCAACTTGACGCCAAGTGTGCGGAACGTTGAACAAAATATATGAAAATTGTCGGCCGCAGCCTATCGTTGAATCTTGTCGCTGAGCTGTCGCAGTCGCATATCGCATAGGGTGCGTCATGTCTTATAGTCACCTACAGCTGAACTTGGTTTTTCCAAATCCCGGTTAAAGGGTTATTGCCATTTTACTGAGCTTGGTAGAAAAACTATACAACGCAGTTTATTGTTATAAGCGTACAGGAGGACGCTGTTCCACATCATTAAGACATAACCAGTTTGTTACTGAAAAACAATTTACAGCAATTAAAGGTGACTTAGCTCGTACCCTTGCATTTTTTCCTTGTCCGCACGGATTTTCTTCTTTGTTTAATTTCCTCAGAAGAGTAAGGAAAACGTTATAAATATTGTGTAGGTACATCATGTAAAGCTCTGTTAATATCTGTGTCGTCGATTTCCTAGCATTAGTGAGTCATGTTGCGTTTCTGGATGCTGTTTATGAACACATCAAGTTTCCTGCACATGTTATGGAGAAAAAAAGATGAAATGGAAATTGTTTCTAAAACAACGTAGTTGTTAGTGGATCGACGGAAGCTAATGAACTTACTCTCAGCCATAGAGAATGTTGTGAGACTTTTAACTTTTTAATTTCTCTTTTTATTTTATTTTCTTTCGGATACTAGGGTTTTGGCTACTTTGCATTAGTCTGTGTATTTTATGTTTATTTTATTAAGCGACTTATTTGTAGTGATTCAAAAAATTTCTTTCTTTCTTCTCACCATCGTCCTACTGCCCTCGCCCCAACTTTGTCCGGGGCCAGGTCAACATACATTTTCCTTCGATTCATCTTTATTAGCCATCGTCTCTGTGCTTCTTTCTTCTAAGCTGACCCCAACATAGTTGGGAAAAGGTTAGGAGGCAGATTGATTGATAATTAATCAATCTGCCTCCTAGCCTTTTCCCAACTATGTTGGGGTCGGCTTCCAATCTAACCGGATGCAGCTAAATACAAGTATTTTACATGGAGCGACTGCATAAATGACCGCCACAAACCAGTAACTGAGTAATACGATACACCTTGGTAAGACTGGTTGTCAGACTTCTGACGACCCGTAACGACTGTCAAAGATCCACGAATGACAGCCAGGACCAACGGTTTAACGTGCTCTCCAAGGCACGGGAGTCTCGGAAAGTAAAGATGGTCACCCATCCATGGACCAACCCCAGTAAGCATAGCTAAACCTGATGGATCGTCACGTGCGGCTGTTATTACTTAGTCACGAGCTCCTCAAGCCATGCCATATTGCACACAATATACACACCTTTATTTGGTCCAATGAAAACGTCAACGGTTTCATTTACTGGTTTTTCAATTTATTTGAAGCCCAATTACCTACTTTGGTTATGATATTTTGTTGATTCTTCGTTCCAACTCCAAATATGAAAATAATTGCACTGTGGGATTTTCATGAGGTTTCGACAACAATTACGCTTTCACAAAAGCCACAGACCTTTCACTGTGGAGTTCAATCTTTACCACGAGTAAGCAGGTAATGGAACTTATGCTTATTATGGTTGCCACCGATGATGACTACCTTCGCTTACTTTGCCTTAAACAATTAGATACTGCTCTTTATAACAAATGACTTAGGATTTCAGTGTAACACTGTAATTTGGTTTAACTAAACTCCAAAACACAAAGGAAGCTTATGAACAACGTGTAATTGACAACAGATTGTTTGCTTTGACAACAAACGTAAACGCAGAAGTTTATCTAAAAAGACACAAGTGACTAACCCGCGCATGTGCGTGCGGTGCGTGCTTCAAACGTAAACATGAAAATTCACAACAAAGTTTAAATAAACACGTTTATTGGGAGTTTGTATGGAGCTTACATAGTTTCGGGACTTGTAGTACAAGGCGAAGGTTAATTTTCATTGCTAATATTCGCCTGTAAGTAAATACAGCGTGGTACAACTATGTAAGTATGTATTTACTTCAGCAACTCTGGGTATTAGGTCAATGACGGCCGACAAACTGATTAATCGTCTTCGGTTAACAGGCTCCTATACAGCGTGAACTTAGTGACATCATGTTATGATTTGTATAAAAAATAAAAGTACATAATATTTGTTCAGCTTCATAAAATCAGTCGGCTTTTCGTCCTCCAATGCCATGAGAGTTTTTAGGCGGAAGTATTATAATGAATCATGAATTTATTAATAATCGTATGTATTCCATTTTTGATGACCTAAATAGGGTCGATAGAGCGTTCCTCTTTGCTGAAGGGAGCGTTTGATTTCCACATAGAAACAAATAATTCGCAATGCAAGACCCCATTACACACTTGGCAAGAACGCCTATGAAGAAAATTCGACAAGAAACTCCAGTTAAACGATTTTGCCGGGTCGATGTCTGACTTAGTTGGTTATTCCAATATAGATCTTTGTTGAACAGTAGGTAATTGTAATTATGACGTACCGGCAATAAACTTGAAAGTGCTGTTCTCCTTTAAAATGAAGTGTGAACCTCATGATATCACTACCAGAGACTAATTAGAACGTATTATCCTAATTAATACCTCTAATTAGCACGTTGAAATAACAGACTGTGCGTGTATGTTAAGACCGTCTGCAGGTATATGCAATTATACACCTACTCTTGTGTATAATTTTACAACCTGCTAAAAGTCATCGGTGTTTCTGTTTTGACAGGCTAATCTGTGTACATTAGGCGTTTGCGCGTGTCTACAACCTTAGGTAATAATTGGTAACCTCATCTAGCAGACTGCGGGGCGCTTAATGATGCATTGTGCTCATTAGTTCGTAGTTTTAATTAACTTTGAGGATCCACATTGTCGTGGCATGAACCTGATGGACTCACTTCACAAAGGCAAAAATTTTATGAGACACACACATATCTCTTTTTATCCATTTTCCTATCGCAGGTATGCTGGAAGAGATTTCTTTAGATATAAGCATTACCTTTGTACGTATTTTTCTGTTCCTTTCTTCTTTTTTTATATGTGTGGTACATAAATGGTTAAATAAATAAACAAATGTGTTTTAGGAAAGTTTTCCGTCAGCGGAAAACCATGTCCATTTATTCAGATCAGCGTTAAACGAAGCAAAAATATTTATTCACCACTGTCATCGATTATAAAAATGCATATTTCATACAAGAAAATCAGTCTATCAAAATTCATTCGTTCATTGTTATCACTGGGAGACAATGGGGCGTTGAAAAGTTTTGGCGTTGCGTTGAATTCTGGCCCACGCTGCATGCCATATTAAGCGGCTTTAGTATGATGAAAGGTACCGATAGGTAGACCGCGTGTTATACCGTATAGACTGCAGGACGTAGAAGGAATACCTAACATCTTTGACTGGATTTGGCATGTTAGCACACCTTTATTCCAGGTTTCTGCTTATATTTATGCATATGCTTTTCCTCAAATTTTATTCATCGGTGGAGTTTGCAATTCATATCTTTTTCAGGAAGTCTGGTGGTATGTGTCAGAATATAATGTTTTCACCTAAAATGTGTAGTGTGATTTCCGTAGATAAAAAATAAAAGTAAATTACCGCAGTTTTATTTCATCATCAGGTGCTCATAGGTCTGTCATCTCGTATATGATCCTTGGTGTGGACCTAAATAATTTTACGATCACCAAAGTAATGAATGCAAGAAAGGACTGTTCCTTATTTAAAACTATGATATTTGGGTGGAATTTATTCAGCGCACGCGCTTGCCTCAGCTGCACCTCAGCGCGCTATGGTTTACAGTCGAGCAAAACATACGCGGAAGGATTTCAGACGTGAACGTAACCTAAACAAAACTAGAGCATCTAGTTTCGCCTGAGAAAGCGTTCCATAAACAAAGTCAATTGGTCTAAACGAGTGATTTTTTATTCTGGGGCGATGAGATCATAAGGTGAATGGCCGGTGGCTGAGCGGTTTTTGTGGAAATGGGTCGCGGGGACTCCACCATGGCATTGATGGGTCGAGCTCGAGAGGCCTGCTAAGAAAGAAATCACTTGTTTTATAATTGTACCTATCTCATACAAATAGGAGAGGAGCCGCGTCGACTGTTTTTATTTCTGCATGTTGTGTACTCGCCTCTCAATATTTACTGCTCATATAACTGGGTTGCACTATATACCAAATCACTGGTATTTAAATTCAATAAAGTAAATAGGTAATCAAAACTACAACGATCAGCATAAATCTTATAAATAACAATTTGGTTAATAAGAACAGCCTGAAAATATATGTGTCAAAGCCCAAAGCATCTGTTTTGTGTATAAATTCTCCGACGACATGTTTTTACATAAGAACGGATATTAAATGTAATTCTGATGGTGACAAGCAATTCACTCTGAAAATACGAGAGTGAGTTAAAAATATGTAAGTATTCAGTAGTTAAATTATTTTTATTATTCTTGTGGCGCCTAGACAGGGCTTGAGAATTTAAATACGTCCTAGATATGTAATAAATATTGTTTTATGTATCGACACTTTATCTTTGGCAGACAAAAAGAGCTCTTAGTTTTAAACAGTTAAAAAAGCATTATTCATAAATCACTAAACCAATACCAATGCATTTTTATTTTAGAGGATTTTCAGGGGTTTTTGCTGGAAACTGGCTACACAGGCGGCTTTGTTTCGATTTGGCTAATTTAATTAGACTTTCGAGTATAATTAGAGCAATTTGTGCGTTTCAAGTCTTGACAGGTTGATTCATCATAACAAAGGCTTGGAAACACGCTGAAATATGAATTGCAAGATAAGCATGTTTGTTTATTCAGAGGAAAATGGAAAGAGCATTCAGCTTTTCATAACATTAATTTCGGTGGCGTACTTTGAAAAAAAGCCTTTCGTGCCTTGAAAGTACTTACATTCGGCATTTGGATACCGGGAAAGTGTTTAAGACTAGTCTGCCCGAAAGTCTGACAATGGGTTTTACCTTAAGATATTGCTTTTTTGCTTAACTGGATTGCATAGGCGGTCTATCTGTCTCTCGTTTCACTGGAAGCCAATCCCATCAAAATTGGGAAATATTAGGATATTTTCCAGACGGCTAGGCAACGTCGGATAAGCCAAGTCGGAAGTCGTAATCAATAGCTACAGAGGTAGCTATTTGATTACGACTTTCGACTTGGCTATTGTTGCGGTGGTTTCAGACCATTTAGTTCAGCCGGTGTGATGTGAGCAGTCATTCCACCTGATCCTAAGTTTTCACGGTGAGATTTTTACAGAATAGGTCGAAGCGTGTTTTCAAAAATTGCACTACTATAATTATGATTTTTGCCGCTCAAATATATGACGTAAACATGAATAGTGCCGTATTTTTCCCTAAAATTATTACCTATGGGTTTTTAGTTTAAATTAATAATATTATAAATAGTCACTTTTTTTTTGTAAAGTGTTTAGACACTCCTTAGTTGGATGGATAGATGACATGAAGGTATGCACCTGCATAAGGATAGTACACATAAATTGGTGGGAAAATACATTGCATGATCTTTTTGTATCCTGGGAATACCAGCATATGCGGTGCTGTACGGGTAATTAATAAAATATTCGCAATAAGTAGGCATTGAACAAGCATATGACGGAAGAGTAGACGAATGACAAAATAAATAGGTATAGCTATATTATACCTATACATTTTGAATAAGTACCAAGTATATATTTTTAACAGATTATACATATTGTTAAGAATTAAAAAAGTTGTTTGTTACAGAAAGGGGGAGGCGAGAGTATACACTGAATTAGTTCCACTTTACGTAGTACAATGATTATTATGTTAGACAAAGGCTCCAGTTCTGGAGTCATAGCGCTAGATGGCGTGCTTCTCCCGGTTTGCTCAGACTTTCGGTATCTTGGTTCAGTCGTGCAACGCGATGGCGATGAAATGGCGGCAGGTCACGGGAACAATATGCTACTCAAACTTAAGGGGAAGATTACAAAACAATGGTGAGACCTGCTGTCTTGTATGCATCAGAATGCTGGGTCACAAAAGTAATGAATGGAAGGCAATTGCATACAGCTTAGATGTTAAGAGGGATGTGTGGTGTAATGCGAAAGGGCGGAATAAGAAATGAGTATATAAGAGAAAGTTTGAAAGTGGCACCAGTGACTGCTGAAAACTTGTGCGGAAATCGGTTGTCATGGTATGGGCATGTAATGCGGAGGAGTAAGGAAAATTTGAATATGAATCTGGATGGCTACAAGAGTAGGGGAACACTAAAGAAACAATGGATGGACGGTGTAAAAATGATATGGCTAGAAAGGGAGTGGCTACCGAGATGATGACTAATACAGAAGTATGGAAGAAAAAAAAAGCTCATTTTTCGTTGCTCGCAGAACAAATGGCCTGGAAAAGACGTAGCGTTGGAAGGCCTCCTTCAAGGTGGACCGATGACCTAGTGAAGCAGGAAGCCACTGGATGCGGGAAGCACAGAACAGTCCTTGAGGCGAAGTGGACGTCTTTCGGTTGAAATGATAATGATGATGCTAGCAAAGGCTAGATTAGCTATAAATTTAAAAAAAACTGTATGTTCGTCTTTTTTTAAATATGTACGTCATACAACATCTCAAAATTGATTGGACTGGTTCATTCTCTTGACATTTTCCGCTCTAATTAAAATCTAGAAATAATTTATCTGCATTTTTTTGCAAAATTGATTGGTACATGGACAGTGCTGGCATATTCATTTCATTAAAAAATGTTTTGGATTTACACTGTAACTAGGTGGTTTGTGTAACTTAGATATCTGTCTGCCTACAATCAAGCAGGATTGTAGGGTTGGACACCTGATTTTTGAACAAAGACTATATAGGAGCCATACAACTTGAACCCGCTGTCATTTGTTTACCCAATAGGTACTCAAGACCAAAGAAGAGAAAAAAATGTGCAGGAAACAAGCAGACCTAGGCTTAGCATTAGCAAGAAGATAATTGAATTCTGAAATCAAAAATTAAATGGAATCTAAAACGGGAAAAACATCTTTAAGAACATCCTTATTCCGAAACCCGCACAGATTAAGTCTGATTGGTTTATTTTTTATTTTGATTAGTGCTCCATTTCTCGGACATGAGATCCCGTTGATAGATCGCGCGCCATCAATCTGACTGATTGGTGAAATTGATAGGCGCCGTCTGCTTCGCTAACAACTAGATGCACTGCGAATGTAAACTGAAGAGAAACAGAAGCTCAACCACGTAGGACTACGCTGAGATTGTGAAACAAATGAAAAAGTGTCCTTCAAACATTTTTCTTAATCGGTAAGCTACTCGATAAATCTGTCAGAGTCATTCAGATTGGTTTGATTTCATTGATTGCTTGCGTGTGAAATGCGTAAGATGACAATCGTGATAATTTTATGGCAATTGCAGTTTGTAATTAACCTATGTTAATTCCGAGAGAGAATGTTTAGCAAGCTAGATAGAGTACATTTTTAAAGATGATGGGAAAAGGACAAACAGACCAATTAACGAAGGAATTGAGTTTTAGTAGTTTTAGTATGACTTCATTGTAGTTATCTCGATGTGTTATTGTAAGTCTGGGTCTTCTATAGGTTTCTGTATTGTGCTAAGTCGTCGTTAAGAGGTCTGACTCATTGTGCCCATGTGAGTGCCCCATTTGCTATGGAAATCATCTAGGATTTTAGGATATTGCCTTAAGTCGCACTAACGTACAGAAAAAGAAGTTTCTAGACTTTTTACGTAATCTGGTGGTCTGATTAACAGGCTGATTTATCATTCCTTCTTCACAAATACTTTCACTGCAAAATTTGCATAAATAAACGAAATGGTTCAACTACACAAAGCATGAGCTTCGAAAAATGCAAATGACTTCGTGTTTAAAAAAATATTTTCTTCTTGCTTAATGTTTTGACGCTATTTTAACCAAAGAGTCTCTCTATGTATTCTGGCGCCAGCTGTTGCAGATGTTCCAATATACTGCTTGGCCTATATTTCAAGGCAAGACGAGTTAGACAAGTTAGCTAAATATTAGAAGTAAGAAAACTATTCTCTCGGTTTCCCCGAATGCACTGTTTACTCAGGTCTCAGTATTGGCTACAATTTGCGCCAAAGTGTCTCTAGTATATTTTTATATTAAAAGAATCACAAACACAAATAACCAATTGTCCAATACTCGCAGCCGTCATAATAATAGCATTTGACACACTTTGAAAAACGTTGGCGTTCTCGGTTTATGAAAGTGGCGCCTGCTACGATCCGAATCTATAAATCATACAATTTGGCATTGCGCCGGGCAAAGATTAGCGAGTACAGCAATAGGTAGACTGCGACAAAAATGATTTCATGACACACTGCGAATAACAATTTAAAAAAAAAATCACGGTGGGGAAAAGGTGTTTTCAGGAAACGTATCTACTGCTTGAGTAAAATGATTGGTAGGAACATTAAATAGAACACATCATAACGTGTCCTAGATTTGGCGTAACATATTGCGAACTACCGGATGTAAGTAAACCGCATCCCGGGATTAATATGTGGTAGATGTACTAACGTGAATGAACTGCCCATTGATCTTATTTACAGTACTTATAAAACATTTACGCGCTGCTAGATATTTTCTGGTTTATCTCGAGAGACTGATTTTTTATAGCCATTTCCACAAGCTTTGTAATTTATTTCAGGAGGGTCCATTTTCGGACTAAAAATGAACCATATAAGCGGTTACAAAAGTTGCGCCTACTCGCTTGTTTACAAAACAACAGAGGTCGAATGAATTTGCGAGAGAGAGTGTATAGTAAACATGTTCAGAATTATAACTATTTTGGAACATGTTCGCAGTGTACGATCTGCTTTTATTACCAGTAGAGCGACTAATAACAGCCAGACGGCTTAGATACTAGGATGAAACGTTAGAGCGAAATTAGCGGTGCAATAACCGACGGGCATATTTCAAGCACTTTACGTTGACATGAGACATATCGTGCCAGAACGTATAATTTTTAATAGTAACGGATATCTTGTTCATTGTTTTAATAGACTTATATCGCGGAAGTAACGCAGTAGAATTTAGGTGATGATGTGGCGCAAGTTTTTTTTTGGACGAGATTTTTAATGGTTCTAATTGAAATGTGTGTTTCTTTTTCAGACAGAATATATGGGATGCATTTACTTAAAAATAGCACTTAGCAATGATATCAAGACTAAGTCTTAAGGAAATTTTTTAGTTTTTATTTGTCAGATTGCAACTCGATACCAAAAAGAAATCTGTTACAACCGCGACAATATTAGAAGTAACTATAAAGTAATGCAGTGCCAACTGTCCGATGAAATATCTTATGGTTTTCGTTCACTTCTCTTTGATTTTCATAATTTGTATATCAGTGTGACAACTTAATCTGTTCAAATGGCCATTACACGTAATAGTCTGAAAAGGCCAAAAAAACATTAATTTTGGTTATTTAACTTTACAATTGGTAAGTATATTTTAGATATGAACAATATGTTAGCGAGTCGGGATTATTTCTGGAGTTAGTAACGGGCACTGGGTTTGTTTAAGATATCTTGTTTGAAGTGGCTCGTGGTTGCTAAATGGGTGCGATGTTATGACAGACAATCGTCTCCGCAAACGACCGAGTCGCTTCCAGACATCGCATAACATCATAGAACTTCGCAAATTAGCTAATTAAATATACTACTTATGACGACTGTTACTTATTATTTGACTGTTCGTTTCAAGTTTTCTAATATAATCAGAGTCTGGATTTAACTAGATCGTAAGTATATAATTATGCAATGTTGAGTCTATTAATTATGTTCTAGTATACATTATTAACACATAAGGAGGGATTAGAAGGTATTAGGAGTACGTTGTGTGGCGCGAGTGAGCTTGTTGATACGATCACTGACAAGGAGTGAATGCTATTGTACATCAGAGGTGACAATTGATATTATCTGACAACTGGTTGATGACTGAACGGGACCACACACCTCCGAGTGTTGTGCGTTAAATATACAGTTGATTCTAAAGAATTTTTTTTCGGATGCTTGTTAGTTTCGTTCGAATTCTTTATTGATACTATATTATTTTGCTTGAACTCTTTGTAAGTATACAAACCAGCGTTTAGCAAATATCAAGATCTAAGTGTCTAGCTGTTTTCATGTCTTGATTAACTAGCTAGGTGGTAAGTACTAACATTAGTATTCAATCGAAATTCTAGTCAATAAATTCTATCTTATTAATTGTAAATACTAAAACGTTGTTAGTTTTGGACAAGTTCCTGATTCATTTGTGAAACTTGATTGAAGGAATTGGGTTAAACTGCATTGTTCTTAGATGAATTACACTATGAGTAGTCAGATAATAATGTTGTCCTTTGCGCCACTCCACAGTGCTAACATTTTATTAGATATTGCTTTCTATTTAATGCTAGAATTCCATTCCTTCAAGTATAAAACTATTCTAATAAATATTTCATGTCAACTAGGTTCTAACTATGTTACTGACGGTCACGGATAAATGACACCTACTTTTATATGTAGGTACTCATTACAAGAGCCAAGGTGCGTATTAATTACGGCTAAGTAGCTTCCTAACTCACGAGCAAAATATAAAGTAGATGTTAGTTCATTGACAAGAATTACCCGTTTTCTAACGTATTTTTAGGCATAGATATTTTTTTTTTTTTTGTGACAAGCCAATCACCAGTTTCGATACAGTAATATTTCACGCCAGTAGCACACCTCCGCTGCGAAACCGTAGCAGTGAAATCGCAGTAGTTCAATTCAACTGGCTCGCTTCATGTTCCGCTACTCGAGTTCCGCTAGTCGAAATTCGAGTAGCCGAACATGATGCGAGCCAGTTGAAGGCTCGTGCAGACTAGCGCGATTTGTCGCGCGACGCGACAGCGGTAATTGTTCTACCACGAAGTTTTCTTAAATATTGTTTTGTTAAAGTTGCGTCGCGCCGGTCTGCACGACGCTTAAATTGAACTACTCCGGTTTTGCTGCTATGGTTTCGCAGCGGAGGTGTGCTACCGGCGTCAACTTTTCAATCACTGTGTCTGCAAAGCGTTCCCGAAATCTTTGGTCATGTACAGGAAAATTTACTCCAAACATTTGTTTATATGATGCCAACAGTTTTTATTTATTACAACACCACATTAAATTTTATCTTCGCGTATTAAAAATGAAATATGTAACATTGGCACAGCCATGTTTACGTTTGATGAAGGGCCGTGGAGCTGGAGACTGGGAATCGGTGGCGGCGCGTACGCAGGGGCCCTAATCCTGACAAGTGGTGCCGATAAATCAGTCGCCATGGTGATTGGTGACATCATCGTCTGCTGCTCGACCTTCAACTAATAGTCTCATACATTTTCATGGTAAACAGACACATGTAGGTCGAGATGCTTTCAGTAATTGTTAATGGGTTTATGAAAATTTACGCACAGTATTTTGGTAACGAGTTCTATATCGTAAAGAACAGATATTAGATTGCCCTAATCAATTGATTTAAATGTACAAGTCAGTACAAATCACTTTTATGTTGACATTATTTGCATACATTACTCTCAAACTCAATTATCTGGTGGAGAGAGGTAAGTGGTAGTAATGATTTTATTTCGGATGTAAAGACATTGTATTTCTGAAAAAGTATTTAAGTAAGATTATTCTCGAGCAAAATAGCCGGGAGCGTAATTAAGATTGAGGTGACTTTTTGTAAAATTTATCAGTCGTGACCAACGTTCTACCAAAATTTTTTTTTGTAACTATTTTGAAACCTCTAAAATTATGAATACTCCTATTAAGATTCTCTCTGTTGCTATATCACAGTCATAATAATATATTAATACGGTACCTAATTGATTAACATAAAAGGGGAGTAGGTAGTAGAGACTGCAAAACTGTGAAAGTCTGAACGCTGCATTGATTTTAACAAGTATAGTTAACGGTTTACCCTGTAAGTTTACCTTTATCGTATTTCTTAGTATTCCTGGATGCATTATTTTGTATGGTAAGTTAACTTCAGTGGTAAGGCTCGTATCACACTGCATGAGAATGAAGGGGCTGGCGGGCGTAGACGCACTTCGTTGTAGGCTGCCGAAAGTAGTCGGAAAAACGCGCAGACGCTGTTCGATATTTAAAATTGGAAGAGTTAAAGATCGGGCGCTCGCGCGCAGTCAGTGGCCCGCAAGTCGCCGCGACGCGCGCTCCGCTCTCCGAGCCGCTCGATCCCTCCACGCATCCGACTAATTTTCCGAACGCACTTAACTCACAACTCTATCATAGATGCGAACGAAAATACCGATTTATTGAATTAAAATAAAGAGGATTATTTTATAAAACTCGTCTCTAATAGAGGACTCGAATTTCAAATAATAAAACACGTGTTTATATATAGTTGGCGCGAACAGAATACGTTGTTGCTGATCCACGTTTTTCACATCGAGTGAATAAATAATTAGCGGGCGACGACGTCGCGAGAAATTTCACTTTTCACCGGCAAGGATCCTCGCGTCTACGGACTGTCTATACTCAATGGAACGGAGATTGTACCTTTAATCCAAGTGAGTATTCACCCTTATTTTATTCTCGCATGTCATTATAATATATTCTTATGTTCATATTTTTAATGATAAATTATTTTTATCTGAATAGACAGAAGTTAATGTTAAGATAATATGATAGGCGATAATCTTATAATTATAATAATAAATTTTATTATGTTCCGTTAGCGATTTTCGTTTCATGACTCTATATGGAATTTTCGCCATTTCAATTAAAAACGTTTTACTAAAAAAATGTGCCTGAGATGATGTTTCGGTAGTTATGTAGCATACAAGTTTATATTCATAAAATATTCTGATTTTCAAAATGCATGAATTCGAACTTAGACCGAACCTGACGTAACAACACAGTCACTGAGCCAACGGGTCTGCAAATATTGTGTAAGGCGTTTAATATTTGTACGAAGGCATTATCTATTGAGCAGAGGCGTTAGATAATCGGAACACGACGGCCATTTAATTGACCATAAGTGCTTTCTATTTGCCCAAGTTCTCGATATGTCCAATCAAAATACACGAGTAGACATAATTTCAAATCACCTGAATAAACTCTCGTTAACTCATAGTACCTACCATGTTCCTATTGTACATTATTATTTTACGTAGCATCCACTGTTTTTCTTAATTTTCAACATAATTATGCATACATCAGTCGTGATAACAACTTGAAACATTTACATTAAAGTAAAATAAAACTTACGTAAAATATGCGTTGATATAATTAATTGGATAGTCTAAAAGTATTCAGAGGAGGCGTTCGTAAATATCAACGTTTGTTACTGGGTGTAGAATTAATTGAGTGCAATCCAACTAATTGTTTTGTCATACGTATCACTATCAATAAATGCGATACAACCAATGAACTAATTTAAATTGAAGTAACATATTTTAAAATCCATTAGATACTAGCTCTACGTCAGTGGTCAGACGACCTAAGTTGATAGAAATGAATTATGAGTATTTGAAGTGATCAATTTTGTTTTATCGCACAGGTGCATGCCCCCTGGCATTTGACACCGACGAGTGACTTTGTGTAATATCCAAGTATGAATGAAATCGTTGTTCTCCAGTAGTTTTACAATTTTACTGATTTGTTTTTTCTGTCTGGTCGTGCACGTAGTCGGTTGTCTGGTTTTTATAATAATAATATATTCTTTATTTCGGACTACACATACAATCCATATAGAGTTAGTAACAACGACTTAAAAACTATGTTAGTAAACTTTTACAAACTAAACAACTAAAACTGACTTGGCCCAACACACGTTTTATGCAAGTGTATTTTATAACTATGTATTTACTTAATTTCATAATACTTTCCTTTTACATTTGCTCTTTACTTTTGTTTTAATAATTTATATCAAACAAAGCGTGTTTTATTTTCGTATCGTGCGCTTGCGCAGACAAGCTTTGTCACAGAATTTATCAAATTGTTAAGGTTGAGTGATTTTTACGAGCATTCATATTGAAGTAGACAGATAACTTATATAGCAACTCTGGCAGGTGAATGAACAGTATTTCACATGTGCTAATTTTCGCCTCTGTCATTGGTTAGCGGTATTGTTTTCCACCATTACTGAAAGAGACCTTGTGGAGCCGACTTGTTAATTGCTTGGCATTTGCAAATATGACGTTAATGCACTGAGATACTAAAAAGAAAAAAAAAACGCTTTTTTATTTGTACACGCACTTTACAGACGTCATCTTTTATAAAATGTGTATACATTTCTTTCAATATCGATTATGTTATATTCGGAACTTCAATCGTAAATTCAAATTGTATGTCTATCAATTGGCTAAAGTTTTTGGTGCTCAGCATGTGTGGCGACTACTCGCTAAATATTTTGTATTATTAGTCTGTGAATCTCTCTTATGGTCCTATTGGCCCGACACTCATCGAGCCATTTAATGCTGTCAGGTCGTGGCCACCTCGCAGCAGTTTGTATCAATTAAATCGTCGTAGTTAATTTTCGCGTTAGGCTCGTGAGTCGTGAGAACGACATCGATCCGAGGGTCGCGCGGTCAATGCTGTAGTGACGAAGCCTAAGTAATTGTGCTAAGATAGATAAAACTCATTATTTCATTAAGATGTATAGATTGTGTATTTTTTGTCTGGTGTTTGTGACTTGTTCGAGAAACGTGACGGTGCCCGGTGAGCCTACATCGATGTTGTTGTTTTTTATCTTAGGTTTACAAAAAAAGTTTTTTAGAAGCATAAAATAAATCATTTAGCTTAATGCATTGTTTATAATATTTTTAGATTTGTACAAACATGTCTTGAAACAGATTTTGCTCTCTTCAAATAAAATGAAAATTGAAAGTGGTTTTTTTATGTTAAAAGTGAGCCTCAACAAATCAAACTTGCTTTTACATACACGTCCTCTATTGTAGGTACTTTTAAACGATTCTAAGTGATGAATGATGCATAAATCCTTCATAAATATCAATCAGCTACAAATGCAATGGTACATCAACATGCTCAATCTATTTACTTTAGTAAAAATGGCGGTTAGAGTTTACATTAGGAACGCAAGAGCATGTTTTTATTACATGAAAATTCATGTGGCGTTGACTGAGATCTATCGTGCGGCGATATAGGTAATAATTTATTCGGATTTAGAAATGGTTTTACTAACTGGAGCTGGTATTGATTTGTGCGTGGTTTCATATCGCGGAGCGCAGCCCAGCAACCGACGCGGACGCAGCTAAGCGATAAAAGCGCCGGCTGGATTACGTCAATGAAATGGGTTAAATGGACTGAAGCAATAAAAGTAGCCCTTGCCGTGAACTCGCGGATCCGTGGCCTCTGCGGCCCGATGAAGGCCACGGAAGATCAGAACATTCTTTGTAAATATTGACCATCGTGTGTCTCACTCTCCTTAGTTTGTTCATTTCGACGCTTCCAATTTAAATATCACTTCTTCTTCTCTTTTCTCAGCATGAAATCTACGTCTGATAATGGCTAATGTCATCATGACATAGTAAAAAAAATGCAAGTCAGAAAGGTGGTCTTAAGTCTAACTGTATTTGTGGTGGCTATTCTATACATAGCATATTATATCCATTATTTAAACTACCGTAATAAAATACCCTAAAATGTGCACTCAATTGTTAATATGCTAGTACTCTTTATCTTCCTCATATATAAGTAAGGAAACTCCATCTGACCACTAATGAATGCAATTTCGTAATAGCCTGTGTGACTTAAAATATGCAGATGAGACCGTAAAGTGGGTTTCGGGGCTCTTGTAAATTAAAATGTAAAACTTAGGCCGACCGTGGAATTCACACACTACGTGCAATGTGCGGAATACCGATGCAGAACTCCAATTATGGCGGAACATTATGTATTTATTTTATGGTTTCGCACATTTGTATTGTGATAAATATGAAAGACCGTGAACTGCAACAAGGAGAACGGTATATATGTTAGATATTCAGAGTACACAGAACGTCTAACTTATCTAGTTCGATTTTGAAGTAAAAAATATTGTACTATTTGCTTTTGTGCTATTCATATTTTATTGGAAAGTAGGTGAAGCACACTGTATACACGCTTCTTAATAGTTTGCAGTTTTGCGCAATTAAATAATCAAACAAGCATGTCAGCAAATCGTCCGACTCGATCGGCAAACAAGAATTGTTGGTACATCAACTATTATTTTACCTTGTATCACACGACGTGATGAATTGATAATACAAATGAATATATTTTATCAAAGTGCTTAAAAATGTTAATCGCTTCACTTAGAAATCGAACGCGGCCGCCAGTAATGAACCGGGGCTTCGCATTGAATGGTAATGATAACAGCGGTCGTTGAACGAAACCGTGAACTTGGCTTTGGCCTTCGTGCTTCGCACCATCTTATTGTTAAGGTACAAGTCTACAAGGTATTGTTATGTCACCGTTTTTGGTTCTATAATTTAAGTGCGCCATATAGAAGATTTGTTGCGGGTGCGCACCGAGGCGGCTCGGGACTCGGGGCAGCTCGGGTCGGCTCGGGTCATGTTCGCGAGTTGTCTCACGGCGGGAGTGTAATTAGTTAATAGTTCAACGGCATACGGTCGAGTAAGACTAATAAGCTATGCAGTCGGCTTTGTGCATTTCGTTGATATGCAGAGTAGTTACTTTGAATATAATCGTGGGGAAATTAACCAGTACATACCCCACACAAGTTCAGTTCAATACCTGTTATCTAAGAAGGTAAACTTTGATACCTAGGTATAATTAATACCTATTTAGATTTCGAAGCAAATATCTTATTTTCTTGTTGTTTTTCCTTGAAAAACCTGAATTTCCCAATTTTAGAGGAAAATATGTAGGATTTATGTGACTAATTTAAAATGAGTTGATATTTCAAGCTTTATGGGGTATATCCATTTTACCCATTGATATACCCGACACTATTTGTACTGGGTATGGTAGGGTACAATGCGTTAAAGGTGCGACGGGACTTTGCACTCGCAGCGTATGTAGTGAAGCTACTGCGTGGCGCGGTGCATAACCCGGGAGTGCTGCGGCGCCTGGAACTTTGCGTGCCTGACCGGTACGTGTGGATGCGGCGACACCCGCCCCTGCTTGCTGTGCCTGCAGCCAGAACCAACCTACTGGCGAGGACTCCTCTCACTAGAGCCCTGCGTGTGGTGAACGAGGTTCACGAGAGGGTTGACGTATTGTGGTGCAACTTGAGTGAATTCGCAAAAGCTGCATTATATATAATATGTTATTTAGATGTAGGTTAAGATTTATGTAATTTTATAGGATGTAGTTTAAGTATTTAGCATGTAAGGCCTTTCTATCGCATTGGATCGCAGATCTGTAATGGTAGTTTTAGGAAAGATTTGCGAAAATAAAATAAATAATTGGTTTTCCCTAAACACTATTCCGGTACCAAAACAAAACGCGTTTCCGGTACCAATCCTAATTTAAAAAATCTAAATATCTCAAAAAAATATGTCAAATTTAACTGTAATCCTATACCATAACCTCGTCACTACGGAAGAGAACCATCACTCGTCACCCTCGTTTATTATCGTCACTGTTCCTACATCTAGGCCTAGCCTTCCCGCGGTCTAAACTAATTACCTAGTACACGTGACACGGCCGTAATGACTAACACTGTTTTTAAAAACTAAATTTGTTTACTCAATATGTAAAGGCTTCGCAGACAGGCAGGAAGAATAATTTACAAGAAGTTTTTATAGAAATTCTTCTACTAGAGTCGTGTCGCGCCTCCCTGCGTGCGCTTTAAAGCAACAAGTAGGTAAGTAGTCGCTATCGTCAGGAAGTGGACATATAATTACGTTCACGTGCCGCACATATTGATCTATTAGATCGTAGATATGCTCCGGCGCAGGTCGGTTGACAGAAAGTACTCATTGATAAGCTTGAAAAGGAGGAGGAAGAGTCTAATGAATCACTAGTGCAGTCATACATAGTAGTTAGATGGTGTTTGTTTTGATTAATAGTAAGGTGTCAGACTCAGTCATTTTGCCGTTTCCCGTTAATCATCACGTAGCATCATGTCGCAGGTGACAAACTGAACGTCGAGAATGTCGAGATAGATAAAAATCCTAACTATATATCCTAAGTATCCTAACCAACATTATAAATGCAAAAGTGAGTTTGTTTATTTGTATGTTACGCTTTCACGCTAAAACGGCTTTACGGATTTTGATGAAATTTGACACATGGGACCATAACTTAGAGAAGGACAGAAGATACCTTTTATCCCGATCTTCTTAAGAGATCAAGACTTATGCGGGTGAAACCGCGGGGCGCAGCTATTAATATTATAAATGCTAAAGTGAGTTTGTTCGTTACGCTTTCACGTTAAAACGGCTTAACGGATTTCGATAAAATTTGGCTCATAGGTATACCATAGCCTGGGTTAGGGCATAAAATACTTTTTATTCCGATAGTACGTTCCTGTGGGACAATTTCGGACCTCCAGGCGAGAGAAGACGTGGGCAACATTGCAAATGAAATAGCCAAAGATTTATCGCATGTATGATCCCGCACAACAAATATGGATTATCATTTACCAAGTATAAAAAAGAAAGAAAGTCTTTAAGGAAATTAATCTCACAACTTTTAACTCTTCTCAAATGACTTAACTTCTTCTAAAATTCTCAAAAACATACGATTCATGCCATAAGTGACTCGTACCCACGACGCAACTAAGTTGGTCTAGATTTGGGTCGTACGTGATTATATCCGAAACTCTGAACTAGTTCTAGCCTAATCTGCTGGGACCCGTATAACTGACCTCAATTGGTTTAATAATTTTAAACCATTAAACCACTAATGTATTTCGGTCGTCCTATATTGGTTTAAGACATAAATAGCGCATATGTATCGTGTGACTGGAACATAAATTTCCGCAAACATAGTCTTGTACAGTTGTGTATGGATAGGTTGGCACATTGGCCTAATTTTCATAGTTCAATAAAACATTTCCCTGACTAGTTTCCCTGAACTTGCGCGCGGTCGAACTGATGCGAACCGCCGACCGAAAATAGATCGCAGATTCATGCGTCAAGCAACTATATTATATGTTACGGAGAAGGTCTAGATCTATAAGATACATAGTATATTATAGATAGATGAACTATATTTTACGTTCTGCATTTTATTATCTACAAATAGCTATGTTGAAAACTAAAACGGTAAATAGCTATCTTTTGCCGATCCTAATGTCACTGTCATCATCACGTAGATTCATCATATTCAAAGTATCGACAGGAGAAAGTAAAACCAATAAAATATTCTGTCGTAGGAACGTCCCCATGTATCTACAGAAAGAAAATCTAACAAATATCTTTACAGTAATAAGCCGCATCTACTGTGAGCTATCTTCGCACCTAGTAAATAGGTGTACCGAGTCGTTAGATTTTTATTTTGGCCGGGAGCCTCGGCACGTGGGCTATGTCATTAAAGTTTTACTACTGGACGTATGCAACACCGCAAATGTTGTTCTTCGCTTATGTAGGGAGAAACACGGGATAGACAAATATTTTGATCAGCTGTTGCTATGGCTAAGTACCTATTGACGAAAAAGGAAACTCGTCACTAAAATTATCTAACAGTTAAAGGCTACAAGATTCTGGAAACTGTTGATAACAAGGGCTTGAAACGCTAGTTTGCATGATGCTAAGTTAAATAAACTATGAATAATGCTGATGACAGACAACAGTCTTATTTAATTATCTGCTAACGGAAATCATGGATTTAACCTACTTTTCCAATCCGTAGGCGAATCATTGTGATACTGTTAAATTTTCAAGTGCGTTCCACACAGTAGGTATTAAATCAATCATATTTACATGAAATTTTCAGGACGGGAGTCGATATGTCTGACACTACTTACGTCAATGGCTTATCGATACTATCTAAGATCAATAAAATTGCACTTTACTACCAGGATGTGTGATTGCACTAAATTTGAAAATGCTCTCACTTTTCAGACCGTTCCTAAGAGACAATTGCACAAAAAGCGTGATAAAACCGAATGATGTAATTTGATAATTTTGGTGATATCGTAATCAAACGTTTGACGTTAAACTTGATAACGAAGACTTACTTTCAGTTGCATACAAACCACGTACACAAACTAAGTACTAATTCTCGATTCCTATACCCAAATACGTATCGTTTTGGTTATTCATGGTAATTTTGTAAAACTCTATTTCGTAGCTTCATAATTCATTTGCTAATTCTACATTAGGATGTTACTGTGCTACACTACGTACGGTAACGCTATGAAACTGCTATGGAATCGCTACGGAACCGCTACGGAATCCCTACGAAACCGCTACGGAATCGCTACGAAACCGCTACGGAATCGCTACGAAAACGCTACGGAATTGCTACGCTCAGCAAAGCAAAGTCACTGAGAACTCATACCAAACAAACGGAATTCAGCATTTATTTTCATAGCAAGACTTATAAAGACGTTCGAGCCATTATAAGTTTTGTGATAGATTTATAAAGTTACTAGAAATGTTTTTTAATTTTCTTAGGCAAAAGAATCTACTTCATTAAGATAAAAAAGTACAATTTCCTTTAACTTTAATTTAAGAGTAAGGACCTTTGTACCCCTGGCAATGTACAGGCAACGGAAGGAACACGGGTGGGTTTTAGTCAGTAAGAGTCTGACACGCCCTCCCGCTCCACCCAGAGCGGGAGAAGTTATTTGATAATTTCCCACCCAAAAAAAAAAAAAAAAAAAAAAAAAAAAAAAAAAAGGACCTTTGTATTAATTAAGGTTAATAGAAAAGCGACGGTGTAGGCGTTCGTAGGCGATAGGCTCGCGCCTACGACACAACAGTTACCCATTTTACTCCGTAGGCTTAAAATAGATCCGTCAGTATCCGGTTCTGCTACTGTTTATCATTATTATTATAAGACTTTTAATTATTACGCGATATGACATGAGCCGCGAGATAAAAGTGGCGCCATCACGTTTTCCTTCTAATTTTAATTTAACGTTTATTAACACGGAGTAAAGTTTATCCGTAGGTCTTAGATATGAACTAATTAATACGAGTACTTAATTATTATAACTTTGTTATAATTAGTAATATACAAGTCATTTTTTTATGACTATTGGAGAGCGAATGTTTTGTATTTGCGATATTAATAAGTTGTGATAAGAGAAAAATGTGACCTCAAAGATCATTGTTTATATTATTTACGATGTTAAATGGTTTGTTTTAAGTATTTCAGAGAAACAAAGTAAATGATTATGAAAGATTCATGATTTATTAAATAAAAACCCTAACAAAGGACACGAGTACCATCCTCTTTTTGCTGTTAAAGGGATGTTGCTTTCTGAGAACAGTACCCAATTACGTGTATTTTGTATAACGTAGCATTAACCAGCCTATAACGTTGACATTGCTGGGACACATGCCTTATGACTGCGATTCCACAGAGTAGGTTGGTGGATGACACTTGTCTTCGACTTTTTGTTCTAGGACTGGTGTGGTCGAGTATAGTTTTCGATGTTTTTTGTTGGTATATTGATGTGTGCTAACTGACATATGGCAAATAATTTAATTTAATGTTTTGTGTTGCGTAATGTAAATTATTTGCATACTTTTGTATGTATAGAATCAAGTTTTTCTAACAGAACAGACAGCTGTGCTGCTGGGGAGTTTGTTGCGCCACTTCTTCTCCAGCTAAGGCACTAGGAAGTAGCAAAGGGCGGAAGTTTTGGGGGACTGTCTTATGTAATTTTGACGTTTGGAAAGTGCTGATTCTCAGCCTAGTTTGATTTTAGAACATTTTGTATGATGCCGCGATATTACAAGTCTCTAATGAACTACATATATGGTGTTCTTTATGTAAAGCAGATCCTCAATAAAAGTTCAAATTCCATTACAGCGAAATAAATTATTTTGACACTCCACAAACTCAGGTTTTCCATATTACCATGGAAACGTTTTATGCTATTTTTTATCTCTACTTAAGTATCCAGTCATTAAAAATTATAACCGCTTCATGTAGAACACGGCGGGTTTTGATAATCGTGTTAGTAAAATAAATAATAGATAATAATCAGCCGACGGATGGCCTTGCGAGGTCATTATCGCACGAAAGTAGAGATAACGTATTATCGCGACATCACAGGTTTTGGGACTGATCTGTATGTTATTGCTGAAAATGTCGAGTATCGCTACTAGGAGACTGATATAGACATGAAGTTGGTGATTATGGGATGACGTACGAAATTGTTACTGATCGTCTTTTGTTTACCAATGCTACTGTTGTCTCGTAGAAGATTGTTCCTGAATATAATTATTTCTGTAGCTAATTATTCCAGGAATAAAAAGTTCTGGAACTTTTTCAAAGAGATTGATGATGTACCTGCAAAAACTATTTATTAACCTTTTTTCAGTCTTTTTCTGAATATATTCATTTATTCAACCTATTCTTCTTATCATAGATACGATTATCTTATCACTTACCTAACAGAAAGTTGTATGAAAAGTACGTGTTCATTATACTTTGTAAATAGTAAACATTAGATAATTTGGCACAGTTCGTAGAAATATAGCGTGAAAGAAAAAACTAATAAAGTTTTATTGGGACTAAAAGCGGAAAAGTGATAAAATGTTTAATACTACGATATCGAACTGGACTATCCTTTATTTTCCAGATTTATGATTTAGGTTTCGAGTTCAATTCCTGGTTCAAGAGGAAACGTGAACCTAGCGTGCGGGCTTTTTGATCTAAAGATGTAAAGACTGCCAAAATATAAATTACTCGTGTTCAAAATCTCTTTCTACGAACTACTGTACCTACTCTACTAATTTCTAAATTCAAAAAGATGGTAAGAAAAAGGCACCTTCGTCTTCTACTTCTAAAAGCAGATACGTATTTAAATGTGTGTTCTTGAAAACTACGGATGCACGGTTTTCGTGTTGTTGGAGTCACACGTCATTACTAAGTCATGTATATCATCGTGCTTGCTTTGTTGGAAGTCTCAATGATCGAAGAGCTGTATGATAGGTCCCTAATAGTGGGCTTGAAGATTAACAGCACAGACTGCATCGAAGTTGAGGCCAGCGTATCAACAAAGTGGAAAGTACGTCTACCTTGGACAAACCATCGGCCTGGACAAAAACAGTCAGGAGCGTGAACTGAACCGCTGAAATCAATTGGGCTAGCGGGGTTTTTGGCAAACTATCCGATGTGCTCAAGGGCAACATCATGGTGTATGGGGCTGAAAAATGGTATCTCACTTAGCAGCCAAACACCAAACTCAACGAAAGGTTAATGTTGGGGATTTCTCTTCGATGATCATAACAGAAATACAGAGATCCTAAAAAGAAGGAAGTTAACCAACATAGCCTTGGCGGTAGCGTGGAAGAATTGGAAATGAGCAGGCCACATATGCTTCAGACGGGGTAAGGTGTTGGAGCGGAGACCCAGAACTGGCCATAGGAGCTTAGGCAGGCCACCAGCTAGGTGGATTGGCGGTCTCAGTCTAAGTAGCAGGCAAGAGTTGGATGCAGGAAGGGTCCAAGACCGGGTAAAAGTGGCGTGGCGTGCAATGGATGGGACCTCGACCCCCGTCCCGCTCCCCTCTCGCTCCCCCTAGAGCCGAGAGAATCGGCATTGCGGGACGCGCGAACAGGCCGATCTATCGACTAGTCCGAGAAACTCGCTCGTTCCGATTTTTCTGTTACAATTTCTTCTATCTATCTGCCTAGCCTTTCCCCAACTCTGTTAAAGTCGGGTTCCAGTCTAACCGGATGCAGCTGAATACCAATACTTTAAATGAAGCGATTGCCTATCTGACCTCCACAACCCAGTTACTGGGTAACACGATACCCCTTGGTAAGACTTTCGGGCTTCTGACTACCTGTTACAATTTCTTATTGATCAAAAAATGCGGATTTGGAAGTCTCGTAAAAATGTGCGGATATTCGGTTTTTTCGGATTACGGAATATCCAGATTGCATTCCCTAGATGCTCGCGAAAATGAGAAGGAAAACTTCATAAATCATGCAACAGTTGAGGGAACTTCAATAATTTTTGTATCAGTATCGCGGAAGGAAACTTTAGGAACAAGACAAACGAAACTTTTGTTTAGCCTGCACTAATGATTCAAGTAAAAGTAGATACGCCTAATCAGCAAAGCAAACAGAGAACCACTGCTGCGGTGCGAACACCGAACAGCTACTGATTTACCGGAGCCTGCTCCGTGTGTACAAATGTTCCACTTAGCCGGTTGACTTGCAACCTTACACCGCACTTGATGACTGAATCAACATAAGATTTCTAAAAATACATCCTGCTGTACTGTGGCTTTGCTGTTTATATTTACTTCTGTATAAATAATGCAAATTGTCATATCACCCGTCCATGAACAAAGCGATTTTTAGGCTCGTTTGATTCTAGAAACACGGACAAGCCTTAGCTGGTCAGGGATTTTTTTTATCATGAATGGATTAGTTTAGCAGCTATGTCCAATTTCAGTATTTTCTAATTGAAAATCCTTTGCTTCGTTGTAAAAAACTCTTTATTATCTTCTTTTCAGCTGTGTCTTCTAGTTAAACGTATTTAAAAGGTTAAATTGTTTGTCCGCAATTTATTTCTAGGCGTTACTTGTTAGTTACATTTGAAATCAGCAACGAAGAGGTTATCGTGAAGCCTAGCAAGTTGACCTAGCCTTAACCTTATGGTTCATTCACAACTTACATTCATAGTTAATGATAACATTTTCTTGAATCACTTCTCGTAGCGTTACAAAGGTACGTTTTACATGTGACTTTACACTCTTATGAGCCTAGCTGCACTCGCTATGTACAAATCAAAGACCAAAAGGTGATATTATGATAACTTGTTCATTATTAAATCAGCCTGTAGACATCCACTGCTAACCACTCGTGGTTAAACCCATTTCTCGACTATTTTACACTCTAACCACGTCTTTTGGAAGCGAGTTTCAGAGAAACAGATCTTTATTACAAATTCCGCAGTGGCTAATGCGTTCGCGAATCGTAAACGTTATCATCAAGTTTATTGACCAGCGTGTTTATACTGATGTGCAGGGGTCGTAAACAATTTACTGGTTTCGTCGGTAGGTGTGAACGTTTAACGTGACCACCCCGGAACAGTTCCAAGAAGAATGACATAGAAGATTCTAATCAAATCTGCAGAGAATCAAATATCAAAGGTAGGATCATTCATCCTGTAATTATGCAAAACGTATCAAGGCATTGTAGATTTCGCCCGTTATAACCGATGACTGCACCAAGCTAGAAGAAAATTGCAAGTAGGTATCCCATACTTGGTAGGTGGAGGACTGGATGGAAGCCCTTCGTTTGGATTCCCTATTTCTTTGCGTAGAAGGAAACCATAGCTACGGGAAATAAAAATAAATCTATAAAAAAATATCTGTAGAATGCCAACTATAACTATGTCAATAAAATGCTCTCGATGAAAAGAAGTAACACAATTCTGGAATGTGTGCATGTAATCCAACGCAATAAATTGGCACTACATTTAACCCACAAGCAAAACGTGTGAACTATGCATGTACAGCCGTTGCTAAGCCAACATTATTTCATGAAATTCTCTACAACGTTTTCTAAAGCGACTTACCTACTATTTTCAAACAACGTAAAGAAATGTAGGCAGAAGTTGTTTCGTAGAGCAACGTGGTCTGTTTGATATAAGCGGGGTTATCATGTCATTTTGGGAAAGAAAAACCCAATTACAATTTGTTTAATTTGGTAATTAGTAATGTTCATAATTATTTACTGATAAGTTATGAAGTTTGTATACGAACATTTTGTGCTATACTTAGGTATTGTAAAACTAACAAGTTATTTGACTATTATCATTAATAGGGTCACATGAAATATAAAATTGTGTTAAGCAAACTTTAATTTAGGGATGTTAAGTATTTAATAACGCTTCCCAAACTTAGCTAAAATCGAAACCTTTTTTTTTTTAATAATAAGGCTGGCCAATGCGACTTCTATTGCCCTTGATGATAACTGCTGAAATACAACATTTTCAACAAGAATTTTGTTTTTTAACAAGATATTAGCAAGTTACAGGTAAAAGATATAAATAATTTCGCCCGCCCACGGTCTTTCAAACGGTGCCACAATCCCAAGTTCAGTTCGTTGGTTTCACGATTTTCTCCCGACAATCAAGGACAGATTTATGTATCCTTTTCACGGCCCACGCATTACTAGATCTCGTTCTATGTTAATGGATGCACCTTATTCTCGAAATAAAACAAACAATGTGAAATAAACACGTCTTTTGTTTTTGTTTCGGCTTTCAATCATTTTGTTGAGATTTATCGGCATTTGTTTTTGTTTATTTAAAGATGTTGCGTCAGGTCGGTTTTTGAGGGGCATTAATATTTTTATTTAACCGTATCTATGGGGGATATCTAGAGTTAAAAATACCCTACGTTGATTATTGTATCAAATAAACCCCAGCAGTAATAATGTAGCAATCACAACTACTTTTCGGTTTAAAGACATATATTTATTTAAAAAAACAGCCTTTTGAGCAAAGTAGGTATATGTATAACAGATGCGAAGTTACCATACAAAGATAAAGTATCAATTTGATTCTTAATGCCATTTAATGTGTCTATTAAACGAGGATTTTTAAGAAATAGCGTAAAATGTGGGTGTTCAATTTAACATTGATGGCTTCAGAAACGTTTAAGACGTGCAATTAACCTAATACATTAACCTAATACCATATTAAAAAGTGGCCAGAATCGGACATTGCCTATGTCAAAACAGATGATTGTAAAGATTCAAAGATGAATTTAATTCGATTGGTAAAAATCGGGTTTATTATCTAATACTTAAATTTAATACATTTCCTATAACAGACCATCACGTGTACGGATGAGCTATATTTATAAAACCACTATTACCCTATCCTTATGAAAAAATCGGTACCTATCGGCCATAAGTGTAACATAAATGTAATGTAATGTAAATTTCGGAATTACGTAATTCTTAAGGAAAACAAATGAATGACGTAGTTTAATAAAAATATAGTACCTAGCTCTTACTTAGGTACTTGTTACCCAACATCTCTTTCTGATTTAGTTTTAATGATGGTCTGGCAGTTTGAGTAGTTTATGCGGCCTACCCAAATGTCCTTTCTTTGGTATTGTTCGTCGAGTTGAGCTCCTTAAGTTCTGAGTTGAGCTCCACGATTACTGACAAATGCTTGCACTGATTGGACAAGTCCACTCAAATCTGTGTGGTTCTTTCCTCAAAAGACCATTTCAGACACTAATCTACATGGTCCTTATATGGCCTGACCAAGATTTTGTCTGGACTTTAAAAGAGACTTTGACCTCTGAGTTTGTTTCGGCTTTTCTTCTCAGAGTAGTCAGATAGGAAACGCCGAACTCATCTAGCTAATTTTTTTTTATTTTTTATTATGACGTGTAAAAGTGATTCCAATGATATACAGAATAAACAATTTCATTTAATTTCATTTTACAATACCTTCAACTCTACCTTTATTTAAAATATATCGTAAAATTAAAAAGGTCTTACTATGTCGCTCTCTAGTTTATTATAAAAAGGCAAATAAATATGTGCATAGTTGTCTATGAGTGGGCGAAAACACCACGCGATGCCACTAAAGTACAGCGGAGTTTACAATATAAATGTACCGTGTACGTGGGCACTTATTTGCGATACATTTGCATTTAAATTGAATGAAACTTGCTGTACTTAAAAATGATTGGGATTCTCGTATCAATTTATTTTTGGTAGTAAAGCCGGGGGTCGTGGGGGCCGTGGGGTTTTTCAACTTTGTGTCCGGCCTGTCTGTGTTGCATTTTTCGCAAGGTGGGTCGTCGTTGTCAACCAGGCTTAGTACAAAAGAACAATAGGTAATGTTGTAAATATCGCGAGCCTACAATTATTGCCTATAGACATTATGATTGACAGTATTCTTAAAACAGGCAAATCATGTCAAACATTATGAAATACAATAGACTTAACAAAGCCTACACGAAACAACGTTATAAATACTACAATTTTGTTGCTAATGTCGTAATCAATTTTACACATAATCCATTTATTTTCCGCCTTCACATCGGACGGCAGTATAAATCATGAATGTTCACCTGTTGTACTATGTATTACATTTACGACGCTTGTGAATGGGACATACAAACTAGTGTTGTGCGGTGTTGAAACGATACTTCAGTTTCCTTACATTCACTAGCGCCACCGTGGGACTTTGTCGATGTCGATGAATAGATAATTCGTAGCTTTTGAGTATAAATTATGCAAGATAGTTATTTATTGTTGCGGGTTTCGAATAGAGCAGTTTTATTGTTTGCTTGCAAAATATATAAACGTTAACTTTCCCTATAATTTATATAAAATAAGGCGTAAACAAGAGAGAGAGAGAGAGTAAGATTCTGATAAATTCTTGGGTAATGGAGTGCGAAACAAAAATCATCCGAAAAAACTACTGATAACCAGTTTAACAATATTATAATAACAAGATCGTAATTAACTAAAGGTAAAAAAAAAAATGGTTAAAAAAAATGTAAGGAATGTCTTTGGATCCAAATAATCTTGGTAAGTCCATTCAATAGAAAAGCAGATAGCTTTTCAGCAACTTTCAAAGTTTTGTAAACTGATTCACGACGAAGACAATAGCGATCGTGAAACCTTTATTGTAAAAATCTATTCTATCTTTGTACAATTTCAAAAACGGTTTAGAAAATACAAAAATAAAATAGGTACAAAACCGAAAAAGAACAAGGAAATTCGTGAGCTTTTCCTGTTTCGTTATTGTATTATCGACAAAAGGAAATAAAGTGTAACGCTTGGATATCACTAGTGGTCGACCTTTCCGTCGGCAGGCAGGCGTGTGACAGGACGAGTTGCAAGGCAACGATCTCTGCCACATGCAAATCTTATGCGGCTGACAATCTAATTAGCACCTTTATCGCGTGCCCGCCGTCCGCCAGTAATATCATAATCATTTACGACTTTACAAAAGAATAAATTTAACAATTAACATTCATATCCATATGTGACAGCCCTTCATATTTAATATCTATTTAGGATATATTACATAAACCCTTTCAAGACGATGACGTCTATTGTCAATAATAAACACCTGGACAATCTTTTACGTAACAGAAATATTAACACCTTATAAATACCGTGTAATATGTCTAAGTTGAATGCGATTTATTCACAATGTTATTCATACATTAAACACTAGTTTATGTAAAACGCGTTGTTGTAGTACGAATTCTCACACAGTCCTCGTACGACAACGGTGCGACCGACATAATCTTGCTGGCCTATTAACATTCTTTCTATTAAAACCGGTATATAGGAATAGGTATCTAAATACCGAGTTTCCAAGTATGTCTGTAGATGGAATCACAACTTAATCTGACACTAGACCCTCTAAGCACGTGGTACACGGTACACCTCATTCTAGGGTTGCCAGACAATAGGCCGAACATGATTTGATTGTTAAGAGGTGTCTGTCTGCTTTCAACAAATAAGCACATCTTAACTGTATACATTTTGAGGATTTACAGCATATTAATTTTTAATATACCAACGGAACATGGTTGAATAAAAATAAAGCAATGAAAAATAAGCCCTAACTGTTTTGTTTTGCCCGGATTTTCTGATTCAGATCTCTTAACACCAAGCGCAAATTCAAACACACAATGTTTGAGCTAGACATAATTTATTTCACTGTTATTTTACATTAGCTTAGAAAGGAATTCGAACATAAATAACGAAAATATTAATTTGCAGCGATCAACTGTCACATAAATTAGGGTTTGTGTGCCAGACTATTGATCTCTACAATACTCTGATATATTGCTTATTGCTAAATATTCCAAATAGTCACTTTATAAAATTAATTAAAGCATTCGACTCTGAAATTCTATTATCTGTTCCATTATTATTCATAAGGTACGATATGTAGGTACCGCACCCTTGCCGTTAAATTCCTGCCACAAATTGCCGTGCGAATGGACATTTGGATGTTGGATGCAAACCGGTGATTTGTCTTCGAGAAAATTATCTTCAGAGAATAAAAAATCTTATCATATGCAATTTGTAACCCAAATAAAGTAGATTTCTATCGGTAAAGGTGAATACAATAGGACATTACACGATAGGTATTCCGATAAATCTCGGCCTACGCATTCGAAATGTGTTACATGCACGAACATGCGCTTGCGATCCTAAATCGGTGTTCTACGAAACTGACGGTTGTCAATGTAAACGATGAGGGACAATGTCATCAAACGCCCGCACGACTCGGGTTTCATTCATACGTCTAGATCATGTAAATATGAGTAAACATTATATTATGTATTTAGGCATTTACGTGTCGTTCAACTTAAAGCCAGCCAGCGAAAATTACAACGGTTACCGTCTGCAATACGAGAAACGCGACAGATTAAACGGAGGGACCTCATTTCCTAAGTCAACTAGGTACTTTAGATTTCACATAACCATGAAGGGAAAATTTAATAAGATTTATTTTAGTTAGTTTAAACTTAACTGGTTTGTCGCAACCACTGTCAATTTTGGCTGTTGATTTATAAGTTGCAACTCAATAATTGAGTAAATAAGGTCACATTATTCAATTCGAGAAAATTCCATGGCGCCTGCAAAGCGCCTGCATTATGATGACAATGCAAGAAAATCAAGAGAAACAAATCATATTGATCTAAAAATAAACAGACAATCTATGATCTATTTTTATTCCAATTCCCATACTTCAGGCTTACTTTTACAAACAATGGTTTTTATGAATAATTCATAGTGTCTCGCAGACAATGATAGTGTCAGTATTCACCTAGTGACGAACCTCCCCTTTTGATCTATGTTGACTCACAACCATCACTATTCACACGTTGAATGTAGTCCAACCACAAATCGAAACTGGATTTTCCATACAGAAAAGTTTTATGCAGTTTACAATAGAGAACCTACTTCTTGCTAGCTTCTTTAGTTCATTTTCTCCATTCTTGTATTTATTATCGATTACCAATACAGATGGCCATTCTGAAAATGCAATTGCTAAGTTAATGTGGACAGCATCCAGTTTGAATGGACCTTTACTTTGATGAATGGCCTCTTCGATGGATTTCTTGACCTGGACTATTGATAGCAAAGTGGCTAGAATGACAGGTGAATGGTTGATGAATACTTTTTGTGCTCTTGACTTGGTCAATATTTTCATGGGAAGACATCGGCCTCCCAAGATTGTTTGTTTATTTAATTAACACATTCGTTTCATAAAAGAGGATTGCGGTTGTCATTGATGGTGTAATATGTGGGCTAACGTCACCACGGTGTTTAATAAATTGACAGAAAACGTGATAATAACGTCGGACGTCAGAGCTGTCACATTTAATAAATAATTCTAGTTGTTTGTTTAGTTACACGTGTAGCACTCGGTAACGATACAATTAATTAGATATTAAATTCACAAAATCTGCCAGTGCTAACGATTATGATGATTATAGATTACAATTAAGCCCAAATTAATGAACTTTGATATCAAATGAAGTTAATATGTAGGAGATTAATAATTTTCAGCAGGGAAGTCAACATTAAGTACGTATGATACAAGATTAAACTGTTAAACAGGATTTGCCAGGATAGGCCAGTTTACAGAGCTGAGCCGAAGTTCAATAGTCGTCTGTGACGTAGAGTGTACGTAGCAGATTTACTTTAAAGATAAGATAATGTAATATAATATATTATATAAGTGAGGAAAGTATATTATATCACCAACCTAATACCTAGTCAACGCGTAACTGTTGAGCGATTTAAATAATTATGTATCTTTAATGTTTGGCAGACTTTCAGAAAATCTCGTGAGTATATCGTAGATTCCCTCAGTGATTCAGGTCTATTTTGAAGCAGATCGTAAATACGAGAATTCTATTAAAATCATGGGCTGAAATAGGGTCGATGAACTGAATGGTGAATACGAAAAAATTAGGTCGAAATTCGGTACAATCAATCAAACATCGTCATTTATACCGATAGGCCTCTACATCTACTAGCAGTTTTAAACCACTTGCTCTCAAGTGGTTACGGATCGTTAAAAAGAACGAGTGGACATGAAATCTGGATCCGACAGTCGCCATTTGTCGGCCGTCTTTACTAATGGCACCTGTCAGAATGACGCCGTGCCTGGGAGACAATAGGCGACAGAAAAAATTTGTGGCATCGCCCGTCTATACGACATTCTACAGATTCCCTTGAAGAATTTCCGGGTCTTTTTGTTCTACAATTATATTTGTACGATTGTTCTGCCCGTTCTCCGCTTGGGGTTTTTCGGGATGAATAACCTATTGGGGAAAAACCACTGTGTGTTAACGCTATCTATTATAGCTGTCATTGATACATAAACACTAACCTTGATCAATACAAATCAATCTACCAATAACGGACTTCTTTATTCGTAGGCTAAACGTTGCTAGAATTTCCCACACTAAGATCATACCTACCAAAGAACGTATCAATCAAACTCTAGGTTGACAGACAACGTGTAGGCTGCTGCTGTGCCTAATAGATTGATTGAACTATCAATTCTGTTTACATCTGACCTCTGCATCAATTAAGCTCGTTATGTATATCTAAACCGTCTTCAAAAAAGGAAGCTTTTCATCATTCAATGTCAAATACATTAAATGCTGTTGGTATTACAATTAAAATGTTGTAGTAATCAATTAGGCAAAAGTCACCTTATATTTTTAGATTATTAATTTGTTCTATCAATTGGCTGGTAAATCATACTTTATCTTGATCTTGGAAGAGATTTCTTTTACACATATCCAAGTTATTCCCATTCCACATACCTATACTTACATATTTTCGAACGATCTCGGCAGGGTAGTTGGTTCATAAAGGGCAATAATTCGAGCCGAGCATAACCGGCGCTACCGGTCCTCACAATAGCTCCAGACAAAGAGCGAGTGCGCGCGAGACGATGACGGATGCCCCCAGCGCCAGCGCTCGCGCATTGTTAAGCTTCCTTCACATCACGGAACTGAACACTCCATGGAGCTTATTTAATTTTGTTCCGATATTGACAATAAATAGCTCGGATAACAAATCCAACAATAAATTACGCATAATATTATCGAACTCCACGTGTCTTATTATCAACAAATTATAAATACCGTTTATCTAGTCTTTAAATGCAAGCGTTTTACAACATCCGATGTGGAATCGTTAATAGGTACACATATTGAATGTTACATAATGCTAATATGATAAAGCATACGCTAATACTTACCATCTTTTATACCATGTTTTTAGCAAATAAATGATATTTCTATTAATAAAAAACCATTTAAAACATTAAATTTAAATGTAAATCTTATACAACTTGCTAAACGAAGACGTAGCTCTTATCACGTAGACGAACGAGAAAAAATGTATAATTAACCATTATTATAGTTTTAAAAATAGCACATTTATGATAAGGGACTTAAAACATCAACTCACGTTATGTTTTTCATTACTCATTTCAGCGAAGAAAAATCTTATATCAACGGGAAAAACTCTGCGGTACAACATTTTGTTTCATCATCTACAATAAGTTTGGGTAAATACATCGATATTGTTCGTAAATAACATGAACATTTCGTTTATGTAGATTGCAATGTTTCGTAGGCGAATAATAGTACCTTAAGCTACGTGCACTTACAAGTAATTAATATTTTAATTTAATTTTTCATATCTTGAATCTTGACGCAGTCACAGTAGTTGTACAGGAAGTGATCTACGCAAAGGTTGATTTTTATTGAAAGTATAAGTATAAGGGACTTGTTTTCATTGTGAAAAGAAAAAGAATAAGAGTATCCGTTCCTCCGAATCCTATCTCTGTCCTTCGATGGCTGTGTTGGCGCCACCGACTCGTCCGTCAGTCCGTCCGTACCACTTTTTGTTACCCGAGACCATCACATTATCTATATTAAGCATACTATTACAAGCTGTAATTTAAATTCACTTATTCGTTGCTTAGTCGGAATTACGAGCAGTAATTCTACGTGATCGAATCCTAACCGGCGGGCGGCTGCTTTTGTGCATGATTGGAGCTTTATGCCTTTACATCTTCAGTTTTGTTACTTACAACTGGGGCCTCTCGAGTCTTGACACTAGCTTCATCTTTTACAGATAGTGTTAATCATACATACACAAAGATATGAATTATATAACTGTCTAAATGACTACATGGCCTCAATAGAGACGTCTGCTAAGTCTCATTATCAGGTGTTTGAGTAAGACAGTGGAAGAGATTGAGTCCAGGTCATACGTCATTATTAGCCTAGGTACGAATCGGGTCAGCACTAAGATTAGGTGTTGTACACACATAGATATTATTATCTTTGCTGATAACAATGATACTACGTGATACCGCGAAATCAGAGAGTTGTAAAGATTAAGATGTTTATACTGCGTGCGGTGTCATTATTCTACATGTAATATTATGTTAAAATTGATGTAATTTATTGATAGGTACGTACGCTGTAAAATGCATGTAGAGCGAACTTCAAAGAAAGTTTTATTTTCGCGATAAAATCTGCACATTATGCACAAAACGTAAGCATTCGATTTTATTAAGATTCGTGACGAGTTAGTGTAAAATTACTTTTAACATTAAACACGATAATAAATACGCGATAATATCCAGTAACGTTGCATATTTCTTAGTAAAAATACCGGCAGTCTTACTTTACAGTTTCATATATCATGAATTTCATTAACCTATGAAAGTCAACCTTCACAGACCTAGCGGTTACCAAGCCGATTTCATTAACGACAGACTACATCAAAAAATTTACACAGCTGTTAATAAAGCACATAGCTGTTGTAATATGTATATAAACTAATGTTTGATATAGGCGGCCCATATTGGCACGTGAATGTACTCACATGGGCTAATAAAAGGTGGCACAGATGTGGTGTCACACTATTTTACGTAAATGAAAAGGCTATAATTGGAACGTTTTAGTAACATTTTCCACTTTATTTGCAAAATATTGTTGCCATGGTCTTTTGTAGTGTCATTACTGTAAACTGTTGTCACGTCCGCAATTGCCACCATTATGTCGAGCCGTTAACTCTTTTGCCTTTATATGTAGCACTTTCATTCATTGTGTGGCTGTATCATTGTTTAAATGCCATAATCGTCAGGTGAAACTGCGTTTACTCCTGAGATACAGTAGGGTAACTCTTTGTTTCCATCTTATAACGTTAATTACGGACGCATAAAGCGTCGCAGTAAACATTTTTAACAATCCGTCATGGCGCCGGTCCTGCCTCCCGTACGAAGGGGCCAAAACAAAAACAAAGACCGCACTTCGTACTGGCGCCTGCGTTATCGCGCCACGTGCGCCCTACGCCCTTTGATTCTTATTCTTAAAATACATTCCTTCATAGAAAAGCACGTCTTGTCCCGGCTATTGTTTTACTTTGTCTTTTACTCTTTTACCGTAACAACCAAATATTTCAAGCCACTGTGGGAATAACTTCACAAGTTTACGACTTTCATGTTAAAATTATAACAACAATAACGTATGTGCATATTTATGGGGAAGACCGTTTATTTATGGTTTAAAATTGTAAATAACGCTACAGCCTGTCAATCATTCGTGTTTTGTCGCGATGCCGATGAAGAAAGCTCTGCCTTATAAAGAGAAGCGGTCAGCTATTTGCTGTCCAACATTTAATGTGGCCAGTTTTTTGATATCAATAAAAATTATATCATGTCTCAATCTCACGTATCTGTTTCTTGAAACATATTATTATGGTAATATGTTCACATTGTCACTTCATTAGCAATTTTACGTGTTCAAATTCACATATTTTTGTTATAACTGGTATATTTTTGAGAGAGTCGTCTCCTGGCATAAACTATATTGTTTTAGTGAATGGATTTCATAAAAAGATTACTATATCTCTGGGACGTATTCCCAAATTGTGTGTACACACGAAGTGAGGAGATAATACGTAATTATGAATTATTATTATAACCTACGAGCAGGCTCTCAGACAGAGATAGCGATCTATAGACAGCGGTCGCGTACAGCGTACGACGCTCACGTAGACCTGTCGCGTAGCGTCTCGCGCTTCAAATTATATTAACGTAGCTATCTATTAAATTTTAATAATTATTTTTAATAACTTTAAAGTAATTTATTTTATCATAGTTATGGTAAGTGGCAGTTGTAACTTTACCAATATAGAGCTTCTACAATAAAGTTAACGTTGTGTGAATATTTAAATGACAGCTCTTGATTTTAATTATTTTTGTAACTTATAGCTTTTTTAATATTGTGACATTTAAGTTGGCCAGTGACATTTAATATTATGTTTCATTCATTAACCAAAAACCAATAGATATCAACTATACAAAATCCATTCACGAATTTAAAGTAGGTAGTTACAAAAAAATATAAGGTGCGAGTCGTGATCTGATTATGTGTATTTTTTGTTTCAGGTAGTGTATGATGACAAACCAGCTCAGAAGACGGATGATGAGCACATTATCAATATCCAACTACAAGCATAAAGCTTCGTAAATGTTACGACGAAAATTAGAACAATCCTTTTGTCGGTAATAGTGTGATGACATAAAAAAGTGAAAATCAAAGACTAATATTTTGAAACGTGGACTCAAAATGCGTGTAACTGAGTGTTGGGTGCTGAGAAAGATGGATGTGCGGTGTTCGTTGTTCAAACTGTTATTGTTCCAAATGCTGGTGGCGTGGTGCGCCGCCAAGCATGTCACGATAAAGCTCACGAAAGACGCCGCCGCCGGAGACGTGGATAAGGATGTCCAGGATAGCATAAGAAACCTATTACATACTGGTGAGTATTTTTTTTTCTATATTTAATTACATTATGTGTGTGGGTTCATGAAGTTGTATGTCCCGTAAGTCCCATCACTATTATTTGTGTGAAAAAAAAAGTTTCGGCGCGTTCTCTTCTAAAATCCAAAAACCAAAAACCTGAAACATTATGAAGACCCAACGTATTGGTAAGGATTAGAAAATATAAGCAGTTTTGTTTTTCTGTTCACAACCACAAACTAATTTATTATTTAGGGTTCTGTACCATTAGGATGTAAACGGAACCCTATTATTAAGCCTCCGCCATCCGTTCGTCCGTCTGTATGTCAGCGGGCTGTATCTCATTAACCGTAAAAGGTGCACAGTTGAAATTTTCACAGATTTTGTATTTCTATTGCGACGACATAATACAGTAACGACAAATAATAGAAACCATACAAGAAACGTGTCGGCTTTTTTGCTCGATCTTAATACGGACTCGTACTTGGCCGGTTTTTTTTTCATAATTTTTGCTCTTCCAATAATACGTACGTACCTAAATACGTCAAACCAATGACATACATTTAATATATCTCTAGGCCTTGTATCAGCATAGAAAATGTATATATGAAACTAGTTGTTTAGTAATAAAATATAGCTAATTCGTCTATTATAAATAAACTAGGCATTTGGGTCATATCAAGTGATAATCTAGTAGCTATTGTTAGCTAAGGTGATTTATTTGATTTAAAGTACAGAAGAATTTATTCACGTTTTGAATCATATGCATATTAATAAGAACAAGTTTATTTATTGTTCGGGATTAAATTAAGATCCTTGGCTGAGGGTTTTACCCATACGCCAGGAGAATTTAGTTAGTTACCTTAAATATTTACCTTGTTGAAGGCAATTAAATTAAACACAAATATTGTACTAAGATACCCTTAATTTCGATAAATTACCGGGTTCAGCGCAAGTATTGTACTTAGATACCCTTAATTTCGCTGAATTACCCGGTTCAGCATTTCTCGCGCTTTATTTATTACCTCCACCAAGACTCACTACCAGATTAATTTCATCAATGAAACTGAACGCGATCAGCTCATATAAACCGCTTTCAAGAGCTGTCAGTGTCAATATTCCACAACAATGATGACACTGACAGCTCTGGAACGTGGTTTAGATGTTCAGCAGATCGCGTTCATTGTCATTGGTGAAATTGGCACCAAGCAAAAACTTTTCATATGATTTTCACAGCTTGTAACAATTTTCTAGACAGAAGTAATAAAGCATTCATACATTAGCTGCGTTCCCGCAGTTCTGTGTGCTGTGTGTGTAAGATTCAACAGAAAATAGGTTAATAGTATCGTAGGCGACGCTCAAGTCATTTGTCTTGTTTATACAGTAATTGGGATTTTTAAATGAGACTATTATAACGACTCTTAAATATTCTGTTTGGCACCACTTCTTGTTATGGTTAGGTGCTCTGCAATCTTAATTAAAGTGTTTAAATGCCAACGAGTAGACAAACAATATCAAAGGTAGTACCTATGTGTAAAAATGTGGTTGTTAAAAAAGCTATAATATTGAAAATACTAGACTTCACAACACACACTTTAGTCTTTCAAGCTTCGGGAAAACGTGCTAACCGAAAAAATCGATTAAACATTTTGTTTAACAAATCCATAATGTAATATAACTTTACGATAATAGGCCAATTTATTTAACCACTATAATGCCCATTCAGAATATATTTAAATTAAAAGCGATATAAAACATGTCAAGGCGTTAGAGATCAAAACTCAAATCTTCGTATAATCCGATCCTATCGGATTTACAATTAAAAGTGACGTGTGACATACGTCGTGACAAGGGTCTACCATAACCAACAGATAAAGTATCATATCCTCTGAGATCGTCACGCTAATCTTACGCCTTGTTTTGTAAATGTCACTAAGTTTAAAATACTGATAATTGGATTTAGAGCGCCCGTGACAGCCGCGAACTCAGAGCATTTTAAGGTTAGGCCTTATTGCTCTTTGGTCGTACTTTGATTAATGTATCTCGTGCAGGACCCCAATTTTACGAGCTGTAGGATTTATGTAAATGTAAATCTCTTATGATGAAAGATCATACTATTATATTATATTACCTAAACGAGACTATACAGATAGGACACATGATAAAAACAACCATAGATATATTTTTTACACAACATTGTTTTATAATATTTGTTTGTTAATAAACAGGTTCGCAATAAATTACTACTGTAAAATTATATTCGATATGATACTACACAACAGACTACGTAACACAAGACCAGTAACCAAGAACATATAATTATTTTGATTGCAAATTTCATCTACCGATTTACGACCACACCAGTAGTTATATAGTAATTTCGAACTTGTTATAAAATACTTGAATCTCAAAATTAAGTCTCCATTTTTAAGTCGTTACCTACCGCATAAAATTATGAAAGACTGTAAAATAAAACCCTAAACTATAGTATAACACAGTATTGTGTTACTGTAACCAACTGGCATTTTGCCACACACTCACCTACGTGTGTAGATATTTTTATTATTATTTTTATTTATAACCTACAGCTTTTTAAGGTTAAGATTAAAACAGGCCAATTTTTACTTTCAATTTCATTAAAAGAACATTTAACGAATTTCTCATTTAGTTAGGAGCAGCTATTTATATAAATTATAAAAAAACATCATCAAACTAAATGCTTACGATGCTATTGGTAAAATCATACGATGTCTGGCCGATTTTTCTGTCCAGCTGTACAAAATAGTGATGTAATTTCTGCGTATGCATTTGTCCGCTTAGACATGCTGGCTACATAAATGTTCGCTGGTCGTACGTAATACAAATGAAAAATACACCTGCAGAGAATTAATCAATGGTGTACTTCGTTGATAAATTTAAGCGCATCTCAAACCAATAATAAGTGGCCGATGGAACATGAATTAACCAAAGCACTAATGCAGTAAGGAGTTCTATTTGCAGACTTAAGAACACTTCAAAAATAGATCGCGGATAACGTAGAGTGAGTTGAACTGAAAGCTTCAAAATGAAGCATAAACGTAATCAAACCAATAACCGTAAAGCGGCAATCGGTGGCGGGATTTATAAAACAAAGCTGTTAGTGAGCGACACGGTCGTCGAACTTTCATTCTAAATTCGTACCTGTGCCATTTTGCCCACCTAAAATTGACATTTGATTACGAGCGGCAATTTAATTCATCACATAAAGTACCTGGTTAATGTTTGACTATCATATTGTAAAAGTACTTAATTATTGCCAAAAATTATCGCTGGAAAGTGCAAAGTATAACGATCCTGATTCGCTTATCTAATAAACTCAATATTTGCTCAAACAATCTTATCAGTAGTGCAGAAAAGGCGCGAATCTGTTGATCTTGGTGACGCGAGCCATGACGTAAAGCTGACACTTGTCGGCCGAGGATACGATCGTAAAGTGATCGTGCGCCTGCTTACCCATTATTCACAGAAAAACAAGTTAAAAACATTTTAGAGTAACCTTTTTTAAATTTTCTGTGAAAATGGGAAACCCAACAATTTCTTAAAATTATCACTGAACTATATTTTGGGACAAAATTTAACAGACCGTTACTTTCTATAGGATTTATTATTTGCCATAATATTAGACAAGTTTAGTCACAAAGTAAATAGTTACGCATCTTAGTTTTTTACAGGAAACTATTATTAAGACGTTTGTTCTTGTCACATCACACATAATACCTTTGTTTGAACACTCTGATTATGAACAATTAAGGGTGATGTAACACACTTTTAAAGCCTCACACAAATAAGTTTTGTTGCTCAGCGACTTTGAGTTTGGCACAGTTTTACGCATTTGATTCGCTATTATAAAAAATAATGATAAAAACTAATGTCAATTATAGGTTGCCTTGACCGAAGACCCGAAACATAATGACGATCAAACCAATATGGAACCAATTCTGAGACGCGAAGATTAGGTACCACTAGACTGGTTCCTATCCGGTATTCGAACTTGATGAATAATAATTAATTTTATTAGATTATATCCTTATTGTAACCACAGGGGGTGCTCGTGTCTAGATAAGCAGGGTTCGGTACAAATTGTTTACATGGTCAACAAATTAGTTTCTGGGGCCTCGTATGTGGCGCCCTACAGAGATAATAACTTTACCTATCTAGGTTGCCTGTCTACGTTAATTGAATGATGTAGTGAACCTATACGGGCATAAAATTAATTTACGTAATCGATCTATCGCAACTCATTCTCAACATATGTACTTACGTACATAGAAAAGTAGGTAATCAGTTTTAAATGTTATCCAAACTTGTATAATTAGTAATTACACATTATTTTGCTAAACGAATTGTCATGTCAGATCATTAATTTTCTGTAAATTCATCACGATTCATGATGAAGTTTTATCAAACGCTTGTAAAGAAAATAGGCGAAATATAAAAGTAAAGTGGCTATTAAGTCCACCCATTCATAACGTAGTGATGTGCTCTGTTGTCGCTCGGCAGGGGGCGGTACCTACGCACTGTAATTACCAGTAATTGCAGTCACGCATAACAACAGCGACGGTGAATTACTCAGCCCACGACTATCATTATAACACTAACATTATTGGTTTTAGATTCATATCATAGATGCAGTCTACCTACTCGAAGATGTAGCTTACGGCTACTTAATGGAAACTCGGCCTATTATAAATTCAATAATGTACACTTGATGACTATAATAAAAATATTGGGTTTTATTATGATTCATTAATAAAAGATCGTTTCAATGATTAAGACTGGCTACTTTTAATTTCTAAAGCTTTTTAATAATAGTAAATTTTTACATGCTGTATTCTTAAAATTCGGATGTATTAATAAAATTCAGGTTTTCGCAAAAAAAAACTCGCGCAATTAAACATCGTCTGAGCAACAATTTTCAAGGCAAGTTCTAAGAAAATTATCGCTCTATTAATCCATTTATCGTCTAGGGAAGCACTTAAACCAGCTAAGGCTTGAACAATTGTAGTTTTTACCTTAATTAAATTCATTTATGTATGCCTCGGAAGACTAATAAGGAGTGAGAAAAACACGAGTAGCAAGTAGAACCTGTGTGGCCTTACCAGTCAGCGAGTGTCGAGTGACTAGCGCCGCTCCGTCGCTGACCAAGCACACAGATTTCATGTGAAATCGTTCATATGATGAGCGATAAGTTAGTAATTATGATTATCTATGAAAAATTGAACATATTACCGAGAATTTCGTTGTCTAGGAACGTGTCAGGCTAGCGCGGCACGGGGTTATGTTACGGTCTGGTAACGCCATGCATCATTGTGGGACACATTCTTACTTCACGAATGTCAATCATATTGTATTGGCTATGGAATGTAGTGTTCATTTACAAGTTAATTTCCTAAACGATAAACCTGAAGGAATAATATTACTTCCACGTACCCAAAAATGTTGGACGATTGAAATGAGAGTTACCATCTTCCACAATTATTTCCATTCCTCTCTTATCTTAATTCGAGGTTAGCCCTAAGGTACGCCCTAAAATAAAAACAAAATATTTAATGCATGGAATGTCATCATCATTTATTAGAGGAATGTTGTTGGTGTATAATTAAGGCGTTAATCGTTATGAGTTATAAAAGTACGAGTGCAGTGGCGCCCGTAGATGGCGCCATGTTTAGGACGCAGGCGCAGGGAACCACATTACTTCATAAATACAATGCCATTAAAGCCCTTGGCTCATTCTATTTAAGTGTATTATCTATGGCTCATTCTACGTGAGGAGTTGTTAACGTTCCACTGTCTTTTTATTGTCTTTAAAAAAACCAGGTTCTTTTTTTATATTCATTTAAATAAATAATTTAATAAAATTGGAATTTCATTTGTCATAATTATTCAATACAAAAAAAAGGTTAAATGTCAAGAAACATCCTGTAAATAATAATTAACACATACCTAATTTTATAGCCTCTAAAATAAGATTTGTTGAGAAAATGCTGAGCGAAGAAAAGGTGTCGTATTGCAAGTATGGTACGATTTTTTACTTGCATCAGAGCACGTACGTACGACATTTATTTATTTACTACCGTCAGCAAAGCCGGCAGGTTATTGTCTTACGATTTTGTTTGTTGAATTTCCGCTGTTGCTGGAAAGCACCGTCATTATATCCTCGCGCGCCGAAACAGCAACGCCGTCAATATTATGACTAAAATCTAGGTTATAGCCGTTAGTTTTCAGAATGTATGATGCATTTCGTAGAATTTAGCTCGAAGGTTTAAGTTGTTAATTGACTCATATATAATCTTCCATCGGTTGCATCGATACACAAAACTATAGAGAAAATGAAGACTTCTTCTTTACAGTAGTCCCATTAGCCCGTATCTAAAGGCGTCTTTGTTTGACTGTTACTGATATATATTGTATAAGTCCCTGGTAAAACCCATACGTACTTACTACGAACATTATCACAATAAACACTTTTTATTTACGTGCGTAATAGTGCGTATAACCCTTTCATCGTTAACGCCAACCGTTATTCGAACAGCTATTTTCATCCCGGTGTGTAAGATTTACAAACACAAACAATGCTGTAATAGCTTCAGTACGCATAGGGAGTACATATAGGAGTACATTATCATGACTTTTCTTATTTGAGTGTACTGTTAAAAGTCTATAGCCATCTACTGTTTCTAACAACATTTTAGACTAGACTAGTTGCCATCTGGCTCGAAGGACCAATTTTTTTGTAAAGAAATCTAGACCAGTTCGCCTTTTGGTTTGCCACGTTGCCATTTCTTAATGTCTGGTTTCTATATGATTTTTGTTTCCTACAGGTATCTACTCCCATCGACACCTGGACGCGTCGAAAGTTCAAGTAGTGCACCCAGTGAAGGTGACAAGGCACGGCGAGCTGGTCTCGCACGCCGTCGACCACGCACATGCACATGGACACGCGCGTGCTCGAAGGGATCTTCATCACACAGAGCAGTATCAGCCGCACGTCGTGCATTACAACCTTACCGTAGATGGCCGAGAGCTCAGGCTGGACCTGAGGTAAGCATATTAAGTATATTTGGTTTACTAAACTTTACAAGATTTTATCACAGCATCAACATCATTGTCAGCCTTTAGCAATTACCTGCCTATTGCTGAACATAGGTTTCTTCAATTGCACGTCACTGGGGCTGATTCTCGGCCAGTACCATCCATCTGTTACCAGCAAAGGTGCGGAATCGGATGGAAGAACCAAATTTATTGTTTTCCAGATTCATCTACCCTGAAACCTGTAATTAAGTAGGTTTCTAATGGAATACAGACTGGATAATAAATCAAAATCATTACGAGTAAAGCACCACGATTTATTTACAAGTTGGAAGTTAATATCTAAGTTTGTAATAACCTTTGTATTATTTCCTTAAGAACAAAGAAAAACAGTGATAAACCCCCGAAAGATTAACAAGCTGTCAGTAATAAAAAATACTAAACTGACGTGAAACATTAAAACATTCAATATTTTTGCAAAAATAACAAAATATATCGTTAAACTCGAAGCAGATCAAACAGATGGCAAAAATCAACCTGTTTTTTAACTTGTGTACCTAGTTACTTCTATTACTTAAATAGATAAGATTATGTCTGTGACAGTATTTGGAGTACACACAGATACAGCTGAAGTTCACGGGCATTGGGCAAGTGATATCAAAGAGTACATTAATCGTACAATGTTAACTGCCCCGTGGATTCACTCGGCTGAACGCAAATTGTTTTGGTAGTTGCCTTAAAGTGAGAAGATCATCAAATGGTCCTTTAATCTATTTTGAATTTGCTATGATATCTAATTATTACCGTAAACCTTTTTGTATGCTTGAAAATCAAAGAAGCAGAATTCTGACAGGGGTCTTACTGTTAGTACCTCGAAAAATTTAACAAAAAAATACCCAATGTAATTTTCGTCTTATTCATAATACAAAGCAAGTGCAACGGTGCATAAAAATATACAAAAGGGTGATTGATTAGCCGCTTCTTATAAGAACAAAGTTTTTCAACAAGAGGAAAATCTATTTAATTATCCTAGATGTTTTTGTCTGTAAATATTCCTATATTACAAAAACCTAACCTAACGTTTTTATTTTTATAGTAATGTTACATGAGAACACGATTCTGATTGTCGTATCTCGCAGCGATAACCCGGGCCATGCGAAATTCGGGCATCAGACGTATTACAATAGATAAGAGAGTAAGCGTGCGCCCGCGCCGCGCTGCTCTCTGTTGTCGACTGGACTGACATAGTTTGTTTTTTGCCTATCGCGGATCGACCTTCTCAAATATTTGAACTTGGCTTCGCTATCGTTCTGGGCCACATCGACGTTTATCTGCGAGAACTACCACTAGTATGACACATTATCTCCCTTATCAGTAGAGTATTTCATTATGCTTTCATGTACAGGTAGGTTTAATTATATCACCTGATTGTATTCTTGTTTTTTGTTTTGTACGCCCATCTCAATGGCTGTAAAAAAAAATGAAGTTGAAATAATCAATCAAGTTGAATTATGGTCATCTGTAAGCCGGTATCGTTCCTATTAGGAAGCAAATCTTTATTGTATGAATTTTGATGAGCGCAAAATCTAGTCTGCATACTACAAATATTAGCTTAGGTTAATTTTGTAACATTATCTCTATTAGGAAGTCAAAGGAAAGGGTTCATTTAATGCAATATAATTTTAACACTTTCGACTCCACCGCCATACATATTGGAAGTGAACCCTCCAGGAGGGTTGCCGTGGGTGGCATTACGTTTGCGCTAAAGTTAACCATCGCGGACGGTCAACGGCATTAGGTTTAAAACCGTGTTATAAAACACTGTAAAACGAAGTAAAATTGTGTTTTCAGGGAGTCTTGTCGCTATACGTAGTTTCCAACCATTTAAAATGTTAGTGAATATTTGTAACCGCGAACAATATCGTCAAAAACGATCAATTTTGTTAAAATATACATCAGATTTATTTTCACGGTTTATAATGCTGTATTCGCTAAGAAAAACCTACATTTAAAATAAACCCTCCGCGAGGGCTCCCGGCATCCCATAGACGACTAGGTGAACCCTCCCGGAAGGCTCCCAGCACTGAACATGTTAAGGAATGAATCGTGCCCAAGATGTCTACAGGCTCACAGCCACAATCTACAGGACCAATGTGGACGCGTTTAAATCATAGTAAAGAATGATTAAGAGATGTACAAAATTGCAAAATATTTTGCAGTTCTGTAAAAATATATGACAATATTATCTTCTTCGTCTGGAATTATGTGATTTTAATAAGTATTAACCTTGAGACGGTCTGAGCCCGTTTCCGAGGAGTATGCACATAAATCTTAGTAAATCTGCCCGTTGTTCGTCTGACGTAGCATTAATACTGTTGTTGCTACCGGCAACAGAATCACTAGTAGTTAAACAAATGGCTCTTTGTATATTTTAGTCTTTATTTATTTAATCGCATTAAAAATCTACAGTTATAATAAGACGTTTTTAGTATTTATTTGGCTCGTGTTTTATTTAACTGTCGTAATAGATTTTGTTGTCTTCTGTTCAGTCTTGAGATCAAATGTTTTAGATTAGGTACTATAAATAATTGTAGCAGCTCCTAAACGTCTACCATCGAACATCTGGATCACTGAATCACAATATGTTTTTTGGCACACATTTCTTTTTAATTTTGCTGCTTGTGTTTTGATTTTTTTGACCTTTGAACTCACTCTTTTACCGCCATATAACTGAACAGTCCGTTAATATTATATACCTAGTCATCTAAAACTAAAGAGCCCAAAATTAACTCTACCCTTCCAATCTTTGGACTCACTAGGTCCATTATCTGTACAAAAGGACCAATAATGGAGTATGAAATGAGGTCCGAACGGCCGAAGTCGATCACGGGTGTTGGATACAAGATATTAATTTCGGAGATGTAGTTGGCCCCGCGCCTAACTCACCGCACGCACTACTTACTGGAACTCATAAATTTCGAAGTCTATTTCCGTACATTTTTACAGCAAAACTTGTATCCCCAACACTGACTAATGCTTAACTTTAGCGAGAAAAAATATTTACGAAAGTAGAATGCATCGGATAGTCGGAAATACAAAAATGTTGTAACAGATTGGGCGAAGAATCTAGCCAATGTAGGTCTTTCTGTCACAATATAAATCACAAGACAATTTGTTATCTTAATTTAATTAGTTGTAATAGTTCAATTTATTGGCTTTGTCGGACAGGCTATATAAATCACACAACGTATAATGAAATACGCACCTATTATATTCCGGCCTTTCGGTCGCAGAAATCAACATACGACATTCTGTGTTCCTTGTTCAACAATCGTTTTTTCTAGACTGTTTTTGCTAACTGGTAGTAAATAATATAGTCATTAGAGACTATGATAAATTGAGAGACAACCAAGCAGGTGGCGTGACTACTAAACTCGTACACTTATATTTTAACTAAATAGACGTTTAAGGTAGTAAAGATGTAAAAGACCACGATTTGATCTCAGTTGAGTACTCCTTAAGATAATGTTTCTGTAATAAATCAATAACTACTGTTAGTGTTACCAGCCGCAAAATAATGCTTAGTTTTCCTAATCGAGCTTAAAGCTTGTTTTATCTTAACTTAGATATAATGAATTCCAAATCTGGAAGGCATAACAGCATTCCTGTGCCGAATAGTGTTAATAATTTATGAAACACTAGATAGTTAGTAAAATTAAATTTGTTCGTGAACATTTACTTAGATTATGTAGGTACTTTACCCTTCCCGGGGAATAAGTTTACGATAATAATTAGGTACTTCGTAATGTTATCAAAATACTTATAGAAATAGTATAAAATAATTTTAATTCGCTTATTTGCCTAACCTATTCAAAATAATTTAGTCATGTTAAAAAACGTAAGGAGGAATTCAATTATCCTTTATCCAGACCAGACATCATTGATATACATTCAAAAATCATTTAGTTTTTTGCATTCATTATATTCATACGGAATCAGTATCAATATATAATGTCTGCAATATAATATATTAGTTTGATTAATTGAGGTGGTAGTGCTAACGCAATACACTCATACCAGTAATGTCGCCATCGACTAACGCAATCCTAAACGTAGGCTATGCACACGGGATCAGATACATGAACCACTCATTATTTCTTTCGAAATAGATAAACCCTTGCTCACTTGCAGCGAGACTAAGATTATTATCATTTATTGCTAAACTATTAAATCACACTCTTCGACATCTTCAAGTTTGCAACATCAACCAAAAAGATGCATATTGTTAAAATTGCCATATCCCTAAAAAGAAGACAGACAACCTCTTTTTCTTTTAACCATTTCAAGAAAATTGCATATAATTCGAGTTCTGTGTCCAATTAATTTATAGTTACCGATAAGGAGCAGATAATTATGCTCTTATAGCTATTAAATTTGCGATTTCATAAGTAGCCTGTCGTATTGATTTATGGCCGTACCGAGGTAATGAGACAAATCTAATTACAAAGAGCGGCTTGTGCTTTAAATAGAAGCAGCTAGCAACTGATTGCTATAAAATAAGAATAAGTAATACGTTATCTTGTTGTATATGCAGCGTATGATCTAAGGTGCGCGGACGCATCGTGTCGCGTTTTCGCCGTGCAATAGCTTCGCGGAAGCGTCGCTATCACTCGCACTAGTGTGAACACAACAGTAGCTAGAAGCTGTCCGTGCACTTTTTGTACCTTCGCACGCCGACTTGGTTGCAGCCTACCTTTTTAAATAACTTTCTAAATAAATAATGAAACAATGCCAATAAATACCTAAGGCGGTTTCTTTTCGGTACCGTTCCATTGACAATAAAAAAATACACATGATCACCTTAATGCAGGCAGTTGTCACCAAACTTGACACACTGGGGTGCGGGCCGCGTGACCTCGTCGAATTTCTTCTTATTCAACAACTGGGACGCTGGGCTCATGCATTTTTAATGTGCTGGGGACAAAAACTCGACAGTTTGAAAGTTGCTGTATGGTCTTCGAAGTTCAATTCATACATATTTATGTGGCAATTATTGTAATACAATGAACGATGAATATTGCAAGGACTGCACAACGTGACCCTACGTAGCGGGACCGTGCACCGAATATAGTAATACCCAAATAAATGAAAAACGACTGTTTAATGCAATCTGTCAATTATATTATGTGAACATACGGTGGTACATGGAAGGTGAACTACTTTACCCTTTTCTATAAATGTAATAATTAATCCACTATTAGAATATCAAAAGTATTTTCGGTAAAAATTTCATCCGTTACATATTTTCCTGAAACAGCTAAAGAGATGCCTTACTGAGAACTGTAAACATTACCGTTAACGTATGAAATGACTCTGTAACTCTTGAACTGAATAATTATATGAGTAAGGCCAAGGTTAAACATTGTTTATGTATACAGCGATCAAACGCCTGAACTATTTTTGTATACATAATGTAATGCTTACAGTTAACATATATAGTCTTACGTCGAACACATTTCCAGTATGATTCAGCAGTATGAAGAATTTTTTTTGGCCCGGTGGTATCTACATATTAGGTATTTTTAAGGATAGTCTTCTATTTTGACGTTCTCCTGCCTTAAGTTGAAATAAAAAAAATGAAAATGGCCAAAACAAAAGAACGAGTGCCACAGTGCGACTCAAGCCTGAGTTAATATAATGCAAAATGCAAAAACATGTGCTCAGCGCCTAACAATTGATAACTGCAGCTCAAATATGCATAGAATCAAATGATCAAATCTAATAAACCCCCATGGAGTGCTCAATAATCTAATATTCTTCATTATTTAATAATATCTTTTGTCAGTTTTACATTGCCTATAAAGTTTCAGGATTTTGTAATAGCTATAAACGCGCAATATAAACGATATAGGCTTTGGTCCTTTCACCCTACTAAAATAGTAATAGTTGTCGTAATTTCTAATTTATATGCAGTCTATTAGGTTTATCGAATTATAAGATTTTATAGCTGCGAATTAAGATTGTGAACAGCGAATGCTATTTGCCAAACACTTAACGAGTGATAATCGCTGATAATTTAGTTGTGCCGTTGTTGTCGAGTTGGAGAACAGTTAAGGGTACAAGTGGAAAAATGCCCGAGTAATTCGACCACGTACAAATAAACGCCTTATTGGAACATTTTATGGCTTAGTAGAAACTTGTACCAGTTGCGAGGGTTATTTCGAAAATTGTGCCCGTTATCGCCTGCCGATCTGCGGTTAATATTTTTATCGTGTAAAATTGGACAAGTGATCGCTCCAAAGCGGTCCAATGATTGTTGTAAATTTTACCTGTGTCGGTAAATTGGGGGCATCGTTAATAAATTTTCGCATTGGTAACATCGACACGGCGCGAGATTAGACAGGTTCTCCGTGCCAAGTCGTTAGGTTCAAATGATTTGCATAACAATTTGTAGGTATTTGTGTAATTGCCACGAGATTAAAGCTTTTATAGTGTTCCTTATTAGGAATATCTTTGTGATTTATTTGATGTTTGAATGTTGAGATTAGATAGTTTTGCTATAATTAATTTATATGTTATTGATATGATTTTAATCCTGCCTACATTGGTATAAATGGTAATTTTATCTTATTGAATACATATATGACCCGCCCGGCAGGTGCCGCCTATATCTGCGCAGGTTTCTATTTCGAGAGCTAAAATGAAGTAACAAAATGAGTCGCGGGCCGCAGATATTATTATAGTTTCGCATTGCAAGTTCAAGTGCAAGGAACTCGTAAGAGGCTGTAATAAAATAAAGGTTTCGCACGGCAGGGCGCCGAAACCACAAGGCTCTGAGAGATTTATATCTACACACGCTGTATATATCACCGTGCGATACCCGATACGATGAGAAAGGAACAGCAGAGTCAAAACAATACGCTTTTAGTTTTACTCTTTTATTTCTTTGTCGCTAAGGGAGCGTCGGAACGTTACTCACTTACTCTCAGGAAATACTAAAGGTATTACAAAAGCTAACGCCTACTGCATTGCCTTTAATTTTGTAATGCTTTCGCGTTGACATTTTAAGAATGACCTATGGCACCTGTGAATGTTAAACATCTTGAAATTACACCTATTGCAGCATTTAAAAGGATGATGTTTATCGTGTTAATTTATAATAGACGACGAAAATGTTCGTCAGAATACCTTGTTTTCTGAGAGTCTCCTACCTACACTTTCTTCTGAAAACGCTCGTAAAAGTTCTCTTTGATCGTGTATAGCGTAGGTAGTTAAGTAAAACGTTGTGTACGTACAGTACGTACTACGTACGTATATATCATTTGTGAAAGTTGATAGATAGATAAAAGATAACTATTACATGTAGGTACGTACATGGATGTTGTTAGGGAATAATGTTTCACCAAATATCCCGGTGTTAGGGGTGGTCCTTTTCAATATTTCTCACGATTTACGCTTTGCAACAGAATTCATCATCATCATCATAATCACCATCAGCCTACAGCAGTCCACTGCTGGACTTAGGCCTCTCTAATTGCACGCCATTCTGCTTGGTTCTCGGCAGTTCTCATCCAGCTGCTACCAGCCACCCTGCATGCGAAGTTCGTCGCTCCACCTTGCCTGACCGGTCCTACCAACCGTTTTCCGAAAAAAAAATGCCTTTGCTTTCAAAAGGACTAATAAGCGCTTTTACTTGTACCAAAGAGCACATCTCTTAGTATCCTTTACGATACCAACGGAAAACTGTATATGTGGCCGATTCTATAGTCGGTTACCATACAGTACTATCAATATTAGGTGGTATAATGATAGTATTTCAGAGATATTTGCATATTAATCGCAGCTATTAGGCATCTATAGCACGTTTATCTCGTAAGGTCTCGCTTCGACGCCTGTGTTGCACATATAAGGATACATATATACTTCAAAAACTGGTCTAATCAGCTTAAACCAGCTTTTAAATGTTACGTAAATTAGCCATTTAGCGCCATTTTTTCTAGATATTTGATATGAAATAGACATTAAATTAATTTAATTATATTATTATTTCCTTATATTGAATGAAACACACCTTGTGAATTGAAATACTATTGACAGTGAAGGAAAATAAAGCTCTATTGGAACAGTAGCGATTGTATGAACAACTTATAAACACTTTTGTATGACTGATTCGTTTAGGTGCAAGCAAGTAGCTTCGCACGATAAGTCTTGTGAAGGTATAAACATTATCTTTTATTGAGGACGTCCATTAATTAACAGGTTGGTACCTCTCTAATACAAAACAAACTGAATGTCTGATAAACGATATAGAGCTCAAATATTTGAATGCTATCAGACCGTATCGGACTAAACGATATGACATGCAAATCGAGCATTATAGTCAATCTGTTAACTTTTCAACAATGTTACACTATAATGCACGCAGTCCTTAACCGTTTAAAACAATCAATCGTCAATTATGTCAGGCTAGTATATCTAGTTACGGGGTATGCACAGACAGACACATACAGACATTTGTGTCAACACGTATCTGGGGCGACTGTGTTTACCTCTATTAATTGCCATAATGAGCCTTATCTGTGTGCTTAGTGCCGTACTCGCCACTCAAACTATTTGCTTCTGATCGACAGCCCACGGCCCAAGGCTGATAATGTCCACAACAACTAAACAGCACTTGACCTGTGTTAGCTTAGTGGCGCCGAGTGAACGATACGCGCATGTGTGTTTCCGTGTTTCATTGAAACTTACATTAATTCAGTAATTATTATCAACTGTTACGTAATCTGCAGGTTATTGACCGAATACTACCACCAATAAAATAATTCAACGCCAATTACAGACTCTTAAATTATTGTCGCTTACAGTCGATATAATAGGATATAAAGGTCGGTTAGTTACAAATGCAGTGAGCAGCCGTATATCCTTTCCTTTTTCTGCGCTTAATATATCGTTACATTCCACAATTGCAGCATTCTGCCCGGTATCTAAGGCCGGTCCATACTGTCCGATAAATCTTGACCGTGTGCCAGTGCGAAATCTACTTTTTATGGTCGTCGCGGCCGTCGCCATAGTGGACAGATTCCTTGGACGATATGCGATTAAGCCGCAGTTTGAATTTATAGCTATCGACTGGAGTTCTTCAATGTTAGTTTGTTAGTTGAAGGCAAATAAAAGAAATCGTACCATCGACACGAAAATAACGATAGAACCGGAGCTCTACCGGAATGTTAATCACACTACTTAGTTTCATAGACAATCTAGAATCATTTTTTGTCTAAGTGTACTTTGCGTGTACCTAATTTATTCTTGTTTTATTTACGGAGTAGTCACATAGTTGTGCGGCGCGCGCAAGAATCCGAGGCTCACGGCGTTGAGCCGAGAGCTGCTGGTAATCTGCCTGGACCTCGTCAAATAAGGCGCGCCTTCCGGACGAGAATCCCAATTATGTCGTTATAATACTACAAGGGTAATACACCAGTAAAGTAAAAACGAGGAAACGTTCAAATGTTTTACTGTATTTGAACTATGCGAATTACTGGAATTGTTGAGGTCTAAGGTCTAATTAATGTTCCATTTAACATAACATAGCGCCTGTATTCTCCAAGGGCTTCGGCAGAGGTGTATAGTGCAGTGTACATTCATATTTGGCCAGTTCCTTTTAACTCCCATGCGATAGAGGGCGAGCCTACCCATCTTCTCCATCCAACAGGTGAAATCACACCCTTCATAAGTTTTCTTCCTAAATACTGATTTACATGGTGCAATTTAATTGCCTGTGGAATACTATAAGTTGAAGCAACAATAAAAGTTGCACCGTCTAAACAGTGTTTAGACGATGCAAGTCTTTTTTTTATTTTTTCGTCTTTGGTTATTTGGATTTTATTGAATGCCACAGGCAAGAAACTTGCATCGTGTAAATAGGGGCTTAAATACTCGTGTACAAGTAAGCTAATGAATCCACTTTGTTCCAGGCCATCAGTAACGTTCATAACGCCGGCAATGGTGGTGGAGCGCCACAGTGTGGGCAGTCGGACTCGTGACCGACCACACCCTGACTCGACTTCGTGCCACTACACTGGTTCTGTCAGAGGACAACCCGCGTCAAGTGTGGCACTGTCAGCGTGTGATGGACTTGTGAGTATGGCTCTATTTACTTCTGTGTGCCTTAGGTTTAGTGGTAGCAAATTCAACAGCACTCATCATTCTGTCCGTAACAACAATCCAACTTTAATAAACAGGGTGAAACTTTAAGACACCACGCTTGGTGGGTGTCAATCTGTACCAAACTGTTGCTAGGCGAAAAGGGAATGAAATGTATTTATTTATCGGATTGGCATCTCTGTGGCGAAAGATATCAATCATTTGTGATTGATATCTTAGCACTGGAGAATCTGACTCATCTCCCATGTCTAGGTAGGTATTCTGCCCTTCAAAGCAAAAATCACTACTAATCAGCATTTTACGTTTTGTTTTTTCAAGTTTACTTTTTAAATACCATTTTCGATTTTATCTGCCTACCTAGCGATACCTTGATCCATTTAGAGGAATTTAGGCTTTAAATTGTGCCTAAGTATACAAAAGGTATTGGCCGTTATCAGTGTCCCAAAATAAAACACGACTGCGTTTCGCTGGAAACGAAAACACCCGGCTGGCCTGTTAGCTGTAACTTCGAGTTTGAAAAAAGTGCTGTCTGCCAAAAATGTTTAACATGTATTTAGATGCAGTAAAACAAAACCAAATTTAGCCAAATAATGCGTCAACTAGTCAAATGTCCAAACTTTTTATGTCTACGGCTAAATCGTTAATTTTATCGTCAGATATAAATAAACGGAATGTAAGATAAATCACAAAGTCTGTCGCTCAGCAGCGTGAGGTTGTGCAATAAAATAAATTCGACACAAAACCGATCAGTACCGGGAATTCACCAAATCAATCAGGCAAACAAATGAAATTATGTGGGTACCTACAACCTATACGTAGTTACGTACGTCGTACCTTGGCATGTGTGGACCGCCATCATGGTCTTTTTCCTTTGTGCAAAATTGGAACCTTTGATCCCGGATTTTTTTTGCCATTGGTTCTAAACTGAGCTTCAACAGAGGCCAAGTGTGGGGAGGGGACTTTATTGAGGAGGGTTACGGATTAATAGAGTAGAATAGAATACTTTTACTAGAATACTACTTATGTACACCATACAAATTACAGAATATAAATGTAGAAATTTTACATAGAGTTAAAGAATGGGCGTTCTTGTCGCTAAAAGCTTTTTATATAGATACTTAAGTTTATTTTACAGTTTTTAGTAGCAGTATTTAGTAGTTTTTGTAGAACGCTCTTCTTCTTACTCCTGTTTATTACATTAGGAAAGTTAATGGTTTTTATCCTTATTCGGAAAATTGGAAATATATCATTTGGCACTTATTTTGTTTCTTCTTACTATTATGTATTTTTTAGGGTGGGAAATTATCAAATAACTTCTGCCGCTCTGGGTGGAGCGGAAGGGCGTGTCAGACTCTTACTGACTAAAACAGGTAGGGGTATACTTCTCCCCGAGCCGAACTCTTGCCGAGTTCCGCAACTCCCTTGCGGAGTTGAGAGTCGTCGTCGTCGGGTTCTGTTCCCTTCCCGTGTTCGTCCTCGGGGACTTCAATAGAATAGAATAGAATAGAATAAGTTTTTATTTCTCTCAAAAAGGTACAATTTGGTGTATAGTATATGGGTTGCAAGCAAAATTCAGACCTTTGTGAGAGCTGGAGTCTGTACTGGGTTCAGGACCTGTATTACAGATCTCCAGGCTCACACCATTTAAAATTACACTATTTACTTGCGCTTACGAAACTATAACTATATAATAAAAGCTCCAAGTATTGAGAGGAAGAGGGTTATCTGATAACAAAACAAAAGGAGATAAACTACATGTGTTCTTGGGGAGTGTTGTGTGTCCGTGGGTGCAGTATAGATCCTCACGACCAACAACGAGTGAGGGGCACACCACATCCACTTACCCAAGGGTGTGTGTGTGTGTGTCTGTATGTGGTAAACACAGTGAAACGTGATCTATTTAATAGATAGTTTAAGTAAGTTGGTTTTTCCGATAGGAGAAATTATTTTAAAATACTAAGTATGTTTTCAGTCTCTGAATAATTCAATCCGAGTAGCCAAGTTGTAATCGTTTTTTTACATTTCGATCTGCACATAGAGTATATATTTAAAATACTGTTTGCCTTGTTATAAACGTAGCTACTGAGGAAAGGGAAACTACGTTGGGCCGAACGACAATTTGTGCGCATAGAGGGGCAGACAGTGTGTTTGCGTCGTTGGGTGTTAAATTTGGATGGAGTGTAGGGAGTTTGAGCATGAGTGAATGCCAAGAATGTGGCTTGGGGTTCCCGATATACGGACACACGGGGCAGGATGGTGGAGGACTGGGCTCTGGAGACAGGCCTGGTCGTCCTGAACCGGGGTTCTGTCCCCACGTGTGTGCGGATGTATTAGGTATACCTTACGTTTGCGTAAAGCTTTTTTTTTAGTCACCCAAAACCGGCCTAATAGATACGGCGCCAATTTTAATGATACCGTTTAGTGGGTATTGGGTCAGTAGGGAGGTAACATATGTAGAAGCTATCTCATGAAAGCATGTTAATGTGAACAAATGAGTCGCCAGATGTCAGAGTTCATTCACCGATAAGTACTTTTGGTTTTTCTTTTGTTTAGAATAATTGTTTTAACAAGTTTGCCATTTTATTAATAGGAATAAACAAACGGATAAAGAAGCGATATATTTTAACTCGATAAAATCGTATCTAGAAATCTGATTGGAGATTTATATATATTTTGGATATTGTGCTCCTTATCCAAATTATTCATAAGCAGTCCTTAAATTCAATATTAGATGAAACTCCAATCTGCATTATATATTTTATAGTAGAAATATTTTTTGTGTCCTAAGACTATAATGAGTTAGTAGACAGATGAATGGAATAGTAGGTATCAAGCATTTATATTTTTTATATAATTTATGTAAATAGATCTCTGATAAAATACACTTATTTTATCGTAAAATAAAATTCAGATTTAATTACTTTTTTTCTGCTGTAGATTCTTAGAATGATTTTTTAATTGACATTACATAATGACATTATACTAGCCCCTTGTTTTAACCGGAGCTACAAATACATATTTTAGCTTTTTTTTGTAAAAGTAATAAAAATGTTAACAAGGCCATTTTGGCTATTAAAAAACTTCTAGATTTTTGTGGAAGTTATTTATGGAAATCAGGTAAATTACCTTACACGAAATTCAAGAATATCATGGAGCCTTAAATTAATAATCTCCATTTTCTTTCAAAATTGATTACGATTCTTTATCACATTGTTTTTAATGCCTCATCTGAACCTTCACCTGCCTGGCTTTAAAAAAAAACATAGTTCCTTTAAACTAGCGTAGTCGTTCATTCATTATTTCGTTAATTTCATTCGAATCCATGTAAGAATCAAGGTTTTAAAAGTAAGCTTTCCTCAAGTTCACAATAAAGCTACGTCGTACATTTACTTTCATATCTGACGATGAGCTAATGGAAAGTGAAGCTATGATTTAGTAGCGGGCGGTCAGTGTCGGGTTTCGAAAACTAGTGTTTGGTTAATTGCTTTTCGACGATTACCCGTTTATTGACAAGTATAAAGCATAAATTAGCAATAAAACACGCTTTACTGATTGGCCCGTTTATGTCTTCATATGTTAGATCAATACACTTATGTTAATATGGGTAATTTCATCTAGCCTTGCATTTAACGCAAACCTTTGAATGTATAATGTACTTTAAGTGAAACCAATCATGTTCTGAGAAATTTGGGTGGGACTTCACTATTTTTATCGACCGGCAACTCAAAACAAAATTCAGGGAACAGATCATGCTTCTGAGCTCAAAATTACGATTTCAAATCCCCAAAAATCCTAAATTTCTATTAATTCAACACATGTCAGCTTCTTGTTTACATATTCAGCACGCTTCAGTATGAATTGAGTCCGATGACAAAGAAAAATCCAGGTGCGGAGCTCTATCGTTTGAGATAATTAAAAATATACTTCATCCATTAAAAATAGTCGGTTGATGACACCTAGTCTATTATTATTAGCTAGTGGGTCATCGACAGATGACTTGTAAGCTTTTGATGCCGCGGGGGACAGATCGCCAGCATGGAGGACAGGTGCGCACACGCGTCACACGTCATCTCGAACTAAACGGTTGACAAATAGCCAGCGATTTTAATAAATATTAAATCCCTAATGATACCTCCTTTGAAATATTCAAACGATTTATTGTTAATAGACTACTTATTACGATCTATCGAGGCAAAACATAAAAATTGTTTGTTGCTTAAAATATTAAAATCTGTTTATTTTATGCATAGCAGAAATACTTTATGACCCACCACCCAGCCTTGATTCGAGCCGTGTTGCAAAAAATTAGCATAAATTAGACGAGTTAGTGAAAATTTAACTACCGAATGAAAGTGGGCGTCGTTTTTGGCGCGATTACATTATTTATATATTTTGACATTGTAATTAGTACTAATTGGTATGATTGTAGACACAATACATGTAGGTAGAATTATGTAACTGATTGATCGGTCAGAATGTAAGTGATAAGAGTACCTTGTCATGTTATGTCTGTAAATCAACATCGTCGTATGGCTCCGCTCGGAAATGATGTCAATTTTCCGATTACTATTTTTTCGTAGCACGTAGGCAGTGTCGTAGCACGGCGTAGTACGATTTAGACAAATGCAATATTTGTGATATCTGAGACCAAGAGGACAACAATAAAAAAATAATAATAAGACTGTTTGTAGGTTACGATTTTTATATATATGTTAGTTGTCACATTATGTTTTTTTAAGGTACAAAGTTTGATTTCAACTATTAATCAATATTATAATTAATCCAAATTAAATGGACATGTCGACTTAATGTATAATTTTAGTCATTCTTTATAGTTCACGTGCTACGTAATAAAAAACTAATTGCTTGCTACGCACGTGGGCGGGTAATGTAAATTTATTCTTCTTTGAAACAAACCTTTTTGTAAACGATCGAGTCGATAAGAAACATGAAATTATAGCTCTAAGTGTACGCGATCGAATTAAGATAATATCACGTAAACTTTACTGTGGAGCAATATGTATTAGTGATCGATGTGTAATAAATCTTAAAATACGATAAATGTTAGACCAAAAATATTTCTGCCTACACAAATATTAATTTTGCACCTGACTGTGATTGAAATGCTGTATTTTTAATTCCAGTGTAGAATAAATAAACAACTGTCTAAATCATCAGACTAAACTCATGTAGTTACAGCATAATACTGATTATGTGCCAGTCACCTTGCTTTATCTGATATAAGTACACATATAATGATAATATTAATAGTCTGCGCTTATTTTTTGCAACGACCAACAATAACTGAACAATTACGTCTTCATAATAAGTATCTAATAGAGTATATTTTATATTTTCTTGTTTTACAATTTAATAGCCTCGCAACGGATGTGCTTCATTATATCCAAATAGTTACCAAACAGTTTTTATTTTTGTTCAACCTACACGGTGTAAAAAATTCGCAGTCTTCCTGTACTTGCTAGCTAAGTTGAACTGCTAACAGCTCTACGTGGAGGCATTTTAAGTATTTTATAATATGAACAATCTTCTTGGTTATTATCCCGATTGTAATCGGAATCTGAATTCAGACGAGGGTGTGGCAGTGAGTCGGGTTATGACATCATGACGATCAGTCACCTGAAATATTTTTGAGCCCCTAATTTGGACGACTGACAACCATCTGGACAGTTTAGCTTCTTATTAAAATCAACTGTTACAATTCGGATCGGAGTAGCTACATCACTGCATCGCCAGCGCAACTTTTCTGAAAAGCTCTAATATTGCGATTATGCTGTAGGTATGTATTGCACAATATTTATTCAAGGATACTCTTAAGTTTTTTTGAGAGCTTAAAAATATAGGTATTAAACAGCCAGACAATAAAATAATATAAATAATACTTTGTAATATTATTTTTATTGCCGATTTTGTGCTATATTATTAAAAAGATGCTTATCTTATATTAATTAATGTAATTTTATGCAGAACACCTACACAATGACTATCAGAACGCTTATTAATTAGTCAGAACATGTCCGTAATGTCCAATCATCTTAAAATATCAAGTGTTTGACGTTCGATTTCTATGCAAACTATTAGTAATAATAATAACACAAATGTTTTGATTTGTTCATCTCTTTATTTAACGATTGTATGAAGATTTGTAGTTTGCTCAAATAAATCCCTTGTCAAGGTCTATAACCGATCTAGTACGCAAGATAAGTACTCAAAAAACAAATCAAAGAGCTATCGCGATATTTATAGTTTCCTGTCCGACGAGCATTTTCTATGATAGATGCCTGTTACTAGGAATTAGTTAGATACGATAATACAAACTTATCTATGTACACAGTATGTAGGTTTACGAAACAACATCAATCTTTAAAATCGTTAGGATGAATGAACTGTGACAGGTGAATGAATGCCCAAGTTAAAGGGGTGTCAAACACATGATATATTAAACTCGTTCATTTACAAGCTATCCTTTGTGTTTGTTAAAATACCGGTTAGAAATGCCTGGAACATAAATGAATGTTCGCTTCTTGTGAAATACGAAACTGTTCACAACAAACCCATTTATTTGCGAGAGCAAAAGTTTAATAAATTAATAAACCGTTAATGCTATCATAATTACGATTCTGAAATATGTTTTGTGGTTAAAATGAAGTGTGCAAAAAGAAGCAGACGCAACCCTATGACCCTACAACCGGCGAGGAATTCAACATCTCATTAATCACATCACAGACCATCATTTTGATAATGCCAACTGTGCTTAATTCTGTGATTTTTTATTTTACACTATCAACAAAATTAAGGTTCATTTAATTGAAAAAGGCGGACACTAAAAATAAAATTGACGTTTTTTGAACGAAGAACACGGGATTCAAATTCCGTAGAGACCATTTTTTTATTTATTTAGTTATAATAGTTTGTTGCCTGATTAAAGCGGGTTGGATACCTTCCTAGAACTTTTTAAACGAATACCTTTTTCATAGATGCATGATATAAGTATTTAATGGTGCCTGAAGTGTTTGGTGGAGTGTCAAATGACGTCACATGACGTTTGCTAATTTCAACACTCCAGTGCACGCGCTTTACATTGAATACAAAAACTGTCCCGATTGCAGTGCATAAATTAATACCTACCTCGTATTTGCAACCAACATCCAGTACTTTGCATATACATATGTTTGTTTAATAGCTAATGTATTTATTTAACGGAAAGTTTAACTTAGACAAACAAACACAGGAAATGTATGTCTAAAAAACTGTGCACGAACATCAGTGAGCGCCGGCACATCTGAAGGAGCTTGCGGCCACTTGATCGCGCAGCTGGACACCTCTAGTGCTCACATCCGCATGACCATGTTCACTTTCTACCTACAACCGTATCGCCAACATAATAAAATTGAAAGTGATACCGCTAGAGGCCAAATAAGAGTCCCTCATTGATAGCAGTTATTGCAATGAACAAGTACGATTTCGATTATTGAGATCGACAAAATGAGATTTTAATGTAAACCATGTTTGGTTTTATACGCTACAAAAAGCGCGAGTCACTTAACGATGTATAGGAATTATGTAAAAGCTATTTAATAGCAGTTAAGCAATGTTTCCATAAGTCATACAAGATAGCATCTATAAAGCGATTTGTATGAATATCTTTCGATTTTCCGATAATTTGCTCGGCTCTACTTTATTATAAGCTGGAAAACAGCTTTCCACTAAGAGAGGCGCATAACGGTTTCAGTGACTCATAGTGCATTTAAACATTCAACGTTCCCAAGAATCTTAAACTCAAACCGCAATATAATGTTGCGGCAATAAAATTCAGACTACTCACTATCAAAGTCACACCAGCTAAGTGCTATTAAATAAAAATTGACATCAATCAATTTAATGAGTTAAATTGCGCAGTCGCAGTACTTTCGCGGACGGCCTTCTGGCGGCAAGGCCGGCGACACACAGGCTACGCAGGCCACTCCACAAAGTTATACATTACTATAAGATCTCTTACATAGGTGTCTTAGATGTGCGATTTCGCAAGAAGTCTATGACGTGACTGACTACACGATCATGTGCTTATGCTAACGGTGTAAAATAGATAATTTTATGTTGGAAACTATTAAGTTTAGAAATACATTTATTGCGGCAACGACACAGAATAATTCTAGTTACTGTGAAAGTTTCTTAGTCATTTGATGCAGCGGATACATTAAAAATATTGCTTGAATATTGAGACACATTTCTCAGTTTTACAAATGATTCAAAAATGATTAGCAAACATTTGCGATGTCAATAAAATTCTTGTTTTATACAAGGAAATTCAAGGGTCGTCCAAACTATTTGATGTAAGCAAATCAACGTGGAAGTGATTTACTAAAATGCCGAACAACACCTGTGCAATATTAATTGAGAACACGTACTTATAATTGCGTGCCTAAAAAACTCGTTGTATTTGATTATCAAATAATTTTGAACGTTTACATCCTAATAAGTTCTTAAGCATATATATTTTGACCTTAAAATCAAAGCAAACAATTAATCTGACTTTATAATTGATTATTACTACGACAGGTAAAGTTAAGAGAGACGTGAATATTTTCTTAGGTATACAAAAGCTCATCTTAAAATGAAATTCATTTAGCTGATTATCTATCGAGAATAAATCATTCTACAATCACGCAGACCACTAAGTTGATCAAGATATCCGTTCAGATGGAACAGTTTCCATTAAATTTCGCGCAAAGCCGCCTCTGGTTCGTTATCAATCAATTTATCTAGCTTTACTAGCAAACATGCCAGATTTGTTGACCCACTACTCGCGCGACCGGTTTGAACCTCTCAATGGACTGTAGGCCATTCAATGTTATTTAGATGTAGGTATATTATGCTGATCGTTAACCTCTATCGTTTTTTTAACTATTTAAATAAATTATCTTTTAATAAATTGACTGTACAATATCCGACAACATTAAATATGCAACGTTAATCTCCGGATCATACTTTTCAAAGTAACCTTCGCAAATAAGTTCCCAGTTCTTTGATATTTTGAGAGTATCATCATAATGCTTTATTATCATCACGCCATCGTCATGACGCAAGTTAGATAAGCTGTCATAAGAATACCGAGGTTACCGACAAGAGACTCAGACGTTTGTTACCTTAATCAAGGTGATTAATTTAATAGGTACCCATTTTTGCACGTACAGTGCGGTTGTGTTGTAATTGGTCTTGTGTTATTTATTACACTTTTTATCTGCAGGCGGGTCTCTTGAGAACGGAGCAGGGAGAATATTGGATTGAACCGTCCAAACAAATCCCTAAAGATAATTCAGAACCGAGACCGCATGTTATATTCAGAAGATCTGCCGTTGATAAGGTTGAAGCATGGCATAGAGCTAAGAGAGAAGTAGACAGTAGGACGAGAAGCAAACCTCAAATCAAGAGAGATAATCATAAGAGGAATACACAACAACAATATTATAACAAACGAACACGACCAAACGCAAGACGATATCGCGAAAGTAAAGAAGCAATGGATAAACGTAGAAGGGATTACTTGGAACAGAGGCGGAGGAGAATGGAAATGATGAGGAAGAACCCTACGGAATATAGAAGACATCAAAGTATTCTTCGCATGGAAGAAAGAAGGTTACAGCAGCAGTCAAACTCTAAAAGCAACTCAATGGAGAGTAGTAAATCTGCAAATCAGGCTTCATTGGAAGCGAGAAGAGGGAACCAAAATAGGTTAACCGATGAGCAAAAGTTACGAAGAATTAGGAACAGGCGACGAAGACGAAGATCGAAGAACTGCGCAACGAAGCAGCCGACGTACCTGTGGCGAAAACAGAACATGCTTACAGAAAAAGAAGCAAAACGACACAATAACGAACGTAATAACAAGGTAGGCATAAACTATACATGTATCGAATATTTGATATGTTTGAAAACATTGGTACAAACGCAGTGTCACTAATTGAAGTTCTGATTTCGATCCTCAGATCATCGAATCAAGGCACGCACAGTTTGTTTCGTCTATTTCTTTTGTACGTAAACATCCGCAAGCCCATTAACAACTGTTATATTTAACTTTGTTTACCCTAATATCTAATCTGCACAATATTATAGGTGCAGAGCCACCCTCGTTACGGGCATCATCCCAATCCGGCGCAGGCGCATCACGCACAAGATAGTGCAAGGCGTAGAACGCGCTCCGTAAGCAAGCCGCGCCACGTAGAAGTTTTATTGGTCGCCGACAAATCTATGACCGATTTCCACAACGGTAGTTCGGAAACTTACCTGCTTACTATTATGAATATGGTAAGTGCAAATAAATCTTTTAATTGGTTAAACTTTCGTGTTTTCTCCCGTTTCAGTGCAAGGCCATGCCGTAAAATTAGATATAACAAAGATAGTGAATGTTCAAATAAATGCCTAGAATGACCATAAAATCATGAAGATGTTCTTTGAAGTAACTTTAAATATGTATTTTAGCCAATTAAGTGTCCATAATGTATTTCCAAACCTTTCCAAACAGGTATCCTCACTCTACATGGACCCTTCAATCGGTAACTATATAAAAGTGGTGATCGTGAAGATCATCCTGCTGGAACAGAACGAAGCCGCCCCTGATCTAGAGGTATCGGCGAACGCAGACATAACCCTGGCGTCTTTCTGTCGCTGGCAACATTTGCTGAATCCGGAGGATGACGAGAACCCTCACCACCACGATGTTGCCATCCTCGTGACCAGGCAAGACATCTGCAGTCAACACGATGCCCCTTGTAGGTACGAAGTTTCCTCCAGCATTTTTTTTATTATTATTATTGCCTTTTAAGTAGTAACTAGCTGTGCCCGCGGCTTTGCTAGCTGTTCTTATACAAGCCTATTCGATGACACATTTAGGGAATATTTGTGCAATATTTGAACAGAATCTATTCAGTACTTTTTCCGCCAATCCGGAACATACATCCAGACGAATGGACAAAAATACTAAAAACTATAATTTCGGCATCAGACTCATTCCCATAACGTCCCACAACGACTTCGTTACTATTTTATTATGTGTATATATAACTAAAGATAGCGGTAGGGGAGAAAAACTCGCGAACGTATCGCGGAACGCCATCTGGTCTACCGGTCACAGTGCACGAACGACGCTACGTATAGCACTCAGAACACAGGGGCAACAGCATATTAGCATTTCTTTTTTACTGAACACCGAGACAAGGTCAATGGCAGGAGCAGCCGTCTGTTAGCAAAGTAAACAGAATCGCGATGAGTAACCGACGCACAAATAGAACACTTTCAGATCTCAACGCCGACACCTGGATATAGGTGTCTAACAGTTTCTTAGGCATTTCCACTCATTTACGTCACAAGTAGTGATACTTATTTAATTAAAATAGTGTTACTCGGTCCACGCCTACACCTAAAAAAACTTTATTTAAATTAAACGGAAATGTTCGTGTTTATATAAACGATTTTTTTATATAAAGCCAGTGTTTTGACTCACAGTGATAAATAGCCGACACATTCTAGACTAACTTATTTCTGGATCATGCGTTTTTTGCCGATTCAAAACCACACGATGCATCAATCTCACTGAAAGTGTGAATCTCACAATTTGAATTATAAACATGTTATATTAAATCATGTGTGCAAACGGAGGAGATCCAAACACGACTGGCTTACATTTGAAGGCTTTGTTTATATATTTTGACATACGCGCAAATAACTTTACCTAGTTCCCGGGTGGATAAATGTAAAATTAGTTTGTAATTAAAATAAATCATATTGTGTTGCATTTGGTTCTTGTCGGTAAGAGGCCGCTGGCCTGTATACGCCGCACATGTTGCATAACCGGCCGTGTTTAGTCTGTACACTATTTAGTTTGAACGTTTACTTTGTCGATATAATCCGCAGAACACTCCACGCTCAACACTCGATCAGATCGGCACCGCCATGTCTGACCAAACACACTTGTCATAATATTCAAACATTCGTTCCTTATCAACACTTTCATCGCGCAATATATGTTTCTATTTTTAAACAAGATAAAAAGATTAAGATACGTTTACGCACAACACTCGTTGCAATATTTATTTTATCTTTTACGCAAACCGGGTTTTCTAGAAAGATTTGATAGTGAAAAATTGCCGTTTAAACAGAGATGGTGAGGAGTGACATTGGCCTCTTAAGTGTACTTAAGTGATTTCGCTAGCGGCACTTAAGTTAGATGTGCAAGCAGACTAGTGACAATAATAAAGCTAAGAAAGACAGTAGTACCGCGAAAAGCTTTAACACGGCTTAAATAAATACAGCTGCAAATAAAACGCGTTTAAAGAATGCAAAAATAATCCATCAAGTTCACAGTTACGTACAATGATTGATAAAAAACGTTGCCAAAATACTGGACCTCTCGAAATTAAAATTGCTGTTTACATCATTATCGGTTTTTTGCGTATATTTGCGAATCGCTAACGGCGATGTGCCGGCCCGAGCGGTCACATCAAAAACGCCGACATTAAGGCCAAGGATGTTGGGTGGCTACAAATTGGGTATTCATTATTTTAACAAAAGCCTATAACCATATAGCGTTATATAATTACAAGCACAATTTTTTGGCCATGCGAAGTTTTGTATGTTGCACAAGAAGACTTGTTACAGACGCTTGTATATGGCGTTGATTTCAACTGCAGAGATGAATTAAAAACTAATAACCATCGTATCAATTAGTTTTAAATGCGTAGCGTTGTAGATACCGCCACGCCACAAATGTTTTATCTATACGAATCATAAATGTTCCAAATATTTAACAAAATAATTTAAAGTTGAAATATGTGTTAAAAAAGCATTTTATTTTTTTCCAAATAAATTACGTTTCTTATAGTTATAACCGACACTGAAAAAAAATATTCAAGGAGGCACTTCGATTGGAAAGTAAGACGTTAACAATCCATATTTTATTAACAACGAGACATAATGCGCGTATCCCAGGCCTGGATACTATAAATGAAGTAAAGCAGACCTGTCTTACGTAACTTCTCCCAAAAAGCGTATAATGTAGTGTTGAAAATCGGATGTTTTTCTACATTAATCTTACTAAGTTCATAGAGATTTCTTAGTAGAGCAACTAGTCAATCAAGTATTGTATAAATGATGAGACTGTCTACAGTTTTTCACGTCTCTTAAGTCTTAGCTAAAAGTTTTTATACCTGAAAATCACTTTACTGCTTCTTAGAAACTAAGTGCACGATTTTGTATTGTTCGATTTAACAAAAACCTTTCCATCAAAGAGTGAAAACAGTCATTTACGTAATACCGACAAGGAAAGCGGATGTTGAAAGGAAATTTTATTTACTATTGTTATCTCGGAACATTAGCCAAATAGATAACACTCAAGTAGGCGTACATATAGCTCGATCAAACACTGTTGTTTGCGATTTTACGGAAATTAATTTAGCATGGGCTTAATAATTTTTCTGGGCTTTTCCAGAAAAGGAGTATGATAATCTATTCTGTAATGTTGAAATCTCAAGATTTCAATACTCAATAATTTATTTGAATTCCACAATTTGTACTTATTTAACTTATCGTGATCATTATGGACCCTGTCGGGTACAGCAAAATAGTAGGAGAGAGGAAGCTTTGAAAAACTTAGCTAATCACTAATCAGTCTTCTGATTTTCTTTTGGGTTCTCGAATAATTTCTCACGATTTTAACCCCCCAGTCACCTTAGTGTATACAGGTGCTTTAATAAACGATGTTGTCACACGGCGTTGCAGCGAGGCGACATGCGACAGGTCGACAGCGGCATCGACTTGTTAACTACATTAATTCGTATCCAGAGCACGCATGCCCAAAAACCAGTGTTTAATGAATGCAATGAGGAAGCCTGCTGCGTTCGGTAAACGGTACAAACGAGTAGTCGAATGTTCTGGGAAGGCGGCAATCAAAACACAGTCGTCGTAACGGTGTCGATGCAAGCCCAGGGCGCGGGCGGGCTGAATGCGCCTGCCGCCATGCATTATGCACGCCGCATAAAAATTGCAATCGTCAATATGTTAACATCTATGAATATTATTAACTTTTTACTTAGCTGACAACGTGCTTTTCATTAAAGAACTTTATTATGGGTTATTTAAATTTTACACAGCTATAATTTAAACGTAGGTTTCTATTTGTCTTGACAAACGACTAATTCAAGAAACAGCCATACCTGTAATACAACAAAATAAACTTGGTAATCCAAGTGAATTCTCATAAAAGTACAAACCATTTTAATGATTGCTTTACACTGCAAATAATTAAGAAACAATGTTACCCTCTGCAGCCTAGTAATTGGTAGTTAAATATGCACATATTATTTAATCTTCATTTCGTATTAATACACACGAATCGGCCATAAATTACATATTTTTAACTAAATTACGATCTTAATTGGGGTGTCTAAAGTTGTGACGTTCGGTGGCTGGTGTGCCTATTTAGTAGAATGTGTTTTTCAAATTATCTAAACAAAGTTTATAGTTCAGTTAACTGCAGTTTAACCTCTGGGTGCTCTCATTACGCATAAAAACTTCCTCAAACTTATCATCTAATCTCTTCAGGAATTAATCTCCTGCATATTCGAAGTCGCATTTCTGAGTAGCGGCTGTTGGACAAAGGGCGCTCGTTAAAAATAATGATGTCGGTTAATTTTAATTCGTAGTTGTGTCTTGTCGACGCCACGCCGTCTCGGGTGTCCGCACAGACCGCCGCAGGACCGCCGGACCTGCCCGCGCTTATCTCTTCCGCTACACGATCACTAATCTTATATAATATGCACACTTTAGATTAGACCACCTATTGATCGGCGTATTATTGAAATTGCCTTTTTTATGACACATTTGGATCGATAAAGCAATAAATTATGAAAGATGGATGGATTAAACATCCTTGAAGCGAGATAATAAATACATTTTTTTTTGTGCATTTGTGGCACTAAACATAAATCCGTCTGATAAACACGAAATAACTATATCTTGACCCTATTCCATGAAATTATTGGCCAAAAATGGTATTGTGGCCGAAAAATTTATGAATTCACAATGCGACTTTCTCCGCTTGTTTGATCGTGCCGCCTGAAGCGAATTCTCCGACGATGTCATGTTCGCGTTCAATTAGCATTTTTTACTTGCGATGGCTCATTGCCCTAGTGGTTGTAGTATTTGGAAAATGAGGGCCTGGGATCAATTCCTTGGTTAGTCAAAAGGTAGATGGAAATTTTAACTTGCAGCTCTATCCCCTGAAGGTAATTACGGAATTAGGTTCAGATTTTGCTCGGAAAATGGTAATAGCCATTTTCTCTCACAAAAATCCTATAACTAGCTCTGCCTGTTACCCACCCTAAGAAAATTCTTTGTTAGGTACCTACTAGAGGTTGTAAGTAGCTCCCTCTGGGGGCGAATGTCGAATCTTTACCAAACTGCTAGACAGAATGGCGCGTTGCCAATGTTACGCATACATTAAAACAGATATTTAGCACCTACATGCTACACGCCAGCTTTGTGTGACATAACAAAGAAAAAGGTCGTGTTATCGGAAAATTGCACACCCACAGGCGGACTTTAATCGTAGGAAATTATGAGATGTCATAAATTGACTACTGTTAGTATTTCAACAAATATCCTATTAATATCGTATAAATAAATCCAGGAACCAGGTAAATAAACAAACTCAAAGTCTTAGATCCGGCCTGGGTACCAATGTTAGGCCTCATCTTGTACTTTATTTTCATTACCGCAGTAAATTTCTGTAAAAAGTGCTAAACAGTTTCATTGATATTTCATACAATATCAGAATAACACGACTTGAATTCCATGTCACTATATACAGCCATACCCCATACATACGTCGAGCGAGGCGCCTTTTGACTGAAATCAACGGTCATTTAATTTCTCGTCAATTTCACACCCGCTTTAAAACAAGTGAACGATTAACGAAGCGGCTTGATTTATGAGCGTTCACGTAAAAGGATAATATTCATCGAAGCTTTAAAGTCATTAAAATGTGATTACATGTTATTGCGAATTGTATTACAACCGCGATAAAACGTTCGGTAATTTTATCGTTGTAAAGCTGTTAGTTAACTATACGGTTCCAATATAAATTAATTACTAGCCTTGCCCTTGGCTGTAACTGTTACTGCGGAAACAAGCTTTGCTTTTTGGAAATATATCTTTTGGAATAGATTCTACAATTCTAGTATCAAAATCCGTTCAACTGTCAGCGTCGCTGCGTTAATTATAAATTATACAAACAATTACAACATAGCAGTATTTTCAACTGAAAAATAACACACAATGATAACAAAAATACATATACCCAAAGATTCATATTTCATAATTATTATCAAACCTCTTTTCTTTAATGGATTTTTTTTTTTTCAAAATTTTAATGCGCTGGTAATGATCCAAATTGTGCGTAAATGTGGGCAGTTGTTGCCCAGAGACCGACAACCAACAACACTGAGCTGACCTAAATCTCAAATTGGACTTTTATAGCACGCACTGAAACGTTAATTAAAGATAGCTCAACATTTTACAATCTACGCTGTAATTGGAGAACTCATTTCTGTTTATGATTTTCTTACTATTTTCCTATAGAATTTTAATTGGAAATGTTTGTTATTATTGGTAGCTGTAGCAGACTTAAGACCACCAGTCTTAAGTCCACCAGTCTTAAGTCTGTCCGATACAAAAGACATCAACGCGTTACATTAAATTTTGTAATAATTATTTACTCAATTATTTGGTAAAAACATTAAATTGGGAACACATGTCAAATAAATTTTATCGACTTTTAAAGTAATTGTGGTTAGAGCGAAGATTTATACTGTTTGATAAATCTTCGCTCTAATCACAATTACTTTAATGTCTGGATAATAAATATCGATGTGTAAAATATTTTGATTAATCGAGTCTCTTAAAGTGGATATGCCTTTATAAATAAACGAATTATTGTTAAAAACGTAGTGTATTAATATATTGAATTTATTAGAAGGAATTTATAGAGCTTTTCATCGGCTTCCGCGTGAGTCAGCGACGCACTCGTATTATTAGCAGACTATTCCCGTACGCGCCGACATCAAAGAATAAATAGACTCGTAGATATGACAACGTTCCCTTTCTAACTATTGTAACGTAAATTGAATTTCGACTTTCATCACTATTCATAAATTTTATTGTAACGCAACGATCACTTTTCTTTGAAGACTTTCCGAATTTTGAATGAAGTCTGAAATCGATTTATATTATTCACGTAACCGGAACAAAATGACAATGAATGACAAATGACTTTTACTTTTTGGTGATATGATGAATCAATAATTATAACTTGTCACGACTCACAACTTCGATAGATTTGCGCTCGCGCCATCTAGCGCTAGTTTTAATGAAGTCTCGCCCCCTGTGTATCTGTATAATTAGCAAGCGATTAGGAGTCGCGACTCGCATTCTTTATAAGTCGCCTAGTCGCTAATTCATATGTAAAACAGTAATTATTTCCTAGTTTCCCGTGTGATAACTTTACGTGACAATTATTTAAGTACATACAGTTAAATACTTTCGTAATTACAACTCTCAGGAATGAGACAAACAATGTTGTTTAAAATATGGTTATGAATATTTAACTGTAAATACTAAATAGACAGTTATAACATTAACTATTATTAGGGACGGACAAAGAGATACACAGATAGTATGTCATAGAAAATAATACATATTTATGACATTTACATTATGCAAATTATAATTTACGAATTCATATTTTTTACGGAATTAGTAAAGTTGAATGAAATTCGATAGATATTCCGTTTAATATTTTCAATCGAGACGATAGTTTACAGTTCCATTCGTATATGAACTGGGACAAGGTCTTTCAATTCGTTTGTGTTAATACAAACAAAAAAATATTAGAGCCTCTGTGATAATCGTCTTTACGTAAAAACAATGTAATGTATTGGTAATCGCCTCAAATGAATAACAAATATATACGGGGATCTCAACCTATTAATTTTGTAGTCTCGATATTTATACTCGATTGTATATCTAGATATGTATAACATCTGTAGCATTTAAACCGATTTGAATTTATTTTTGTTTAGGATTCTATTTCTTAATGGAATACAGTTATTTATTTATCGGTTTCCCCTTGCCCCGTATGACACAAACAATACTAGCGTGTGCTAGCTGACATATGGCAAATAATTTAATATTGTGTTTTGTGTTTCTGTGTTTTGTTGTGTTAATTACTTTGCATCGAGTTCTTCTAATTTATCAGACACTGTTGTACTGCTGGGTAGTTTGCTGCGCCACTTTTTCTTACCAGCTAAAGCACTACAAACTGGTGAAGGTCGGGCGTTTCGGGAGACTGACTGTCTTATGTTATTTTCATGTTAAAAAACGACGATTCTCAACCTTACTTGAACAAATTCTTTTTTTTTTTTAATTTTGATTACTTGCCTCGTTACTAGTCTACTTCTATTGCATCGTTAACAGCTAATGATTTAACAGAACTTTGAATGGCTTTTGTATTTTATTTGCATTTAGGATATTCTCTCGTAATACGGTATCTAGATTGCAAGATCAATATTGACTAATGAGATACGCCTAATTAACGCAGGTTTCTTTTATCTATAACTTTTATTTGATTAAGAGAAATCATCGTCAGCCATTAAGAAAAGCTATGCTAACAAAGGGGGATTGGTAGGCCGGTGATCAAACATTACAGAAAGCAGAGAAATTAGAAGCAATTATTATCATCATCTGCCTAGACTTTTCCCAACAATATTGCGGTCAGCTTCCAGTCTAACCCGATGCAGCTGTATATCTGTATTTTGCATGGAGCGACCTCCACAACCTAATTACTAGGTAACACGATATCCATTGATAAGACTGGTTGTCAGACTTTCCGGCTTCTGACTACCCTGTCAAAGATCTATGAATGACAGCCGGGACCAACAGCTCAACGTGCTTTCCGAGGCACGGAGGAGTCTCGAATGTTAATTAACATCTATTTGCTAGTATTTAAAGATTCACAGCTGCATACATATTCCCGTCTGCAAGTTAAAATAATGTGTGTACCTACTTTATTGTATGTATACCTACTTTACATTTATATAACTTCAACTTTAGTTGTATATTAATTATTAGCTGTGCCCTGACATATAAAAACCTGCACATATAACAAATATCTTTGAATTAAAACAAAAATCACGTAAATCGGATCCGCAGTTCCCAAGTAACGGAGAGATTTGTACACCTATATGTAATGTTTGTTTTACTTCATATGAACGAAGATTTATGCGAGACGCAATACAAATATTACAACTATATTTACGGCATTCATTCAAGTGGCTTATTAATAAAAGCTACATCTATAATCTATACATGTTATAAAACAAAGTCACTTTTCGCGTTTGTCTGTATGTCCGCGTTGTTCTTCAAAACAACGCAACAGATATTGATGAGGTTTTGATTGTCGTTTAGAGAATTTATTCCGGAAGGTTTATGTGTATAATACGTCAATATTAAAGTTACGTTTATCTAAGAAATCTCGAAGTTTTGTCAAGTCGTAAAAACCGTGCGAAGCAGCAGCGGGCCGCTAGTAAATATTATAAATTAAAGTCGTTTTCCGTGTCCGTCTGTATGTCCGCGTTGTTCTTCGATTGTGTGTTGTGCGATTTTTACCATAGTTTAGAGCATTTTTTCCAGAAGGTTTACGTGTATAATAAACATAAATATCAAACTTACATATAATAAAGAAACAATGATTTGTGAAGTCGTAAAAACCGTGTGAAGCTGGGGCGGGTCGCTAGTTAAGTATAAATGAGTAGTTGGATGGTACAGTTAACCGGATGATTTTGCAGCACGCTGGGAGTCGCGCACGTGGCCGGGATGTGCAAGCCGGACCGCAGCTGTTCCGTCAACGAGGACAACGGCATCATGCTGGCGCACACCATCACACACGAGTTGGGACACAAGTGAGTTTATTCTTTGTATTTTAATCTACACTATTGTTTAAGGTCTATTCAAATCCTTGTTTCCAATTGATGTTATTCCCACTTAAACAAACAGCAACCTTATGCAATTGTGAATAAATTTATTTTTAGACTGACTAGTACTGTTGAAAAAGTCATAAATAATATGAAGTTGTAGCGTAAACTGAACCTTATGTTTAGGCATTACAGTTATTTTTCCTAAAACTCGTGTTTGTTTACATGTTTGTTAGCAACTAGATTGCGAACGCAGATTAGGAAGTGATAAGTATGGATGTGGTTATGAGAAAAGAGGAAGACCAAAATTTAAATGGATATAAAGGGTCAAATGAAATTAGCTAGGCAAACTCCGCAGAGATGATGGGTATTGATATCTAAACAAGGCAAAATAAAAAATATTTGATGTTTTTTTCGGAGTTTACGACCGTGTTGATACTTGAAGTATGACTTGATAAATCGTTTTTGATGTGTAACATCTTTCCTCTCGCTTTCATGCAATCTGAGGGAGTGATTTCGTGACAAGGGACGGAAGTGTGTAACAGGAAGCTGGGGAAGCGCGCGCTATTTGATTTGACCAATGAGCGCGCGTGGTGCTAGAATTGGCAGTCAGACGGTACCAACCCATTTTCCGAGCCAAGATGTCAGATGTTACACATCATATACGACTATTGTAAGGCTCGCCCGTTTTTTAAAAATTCCTTTTAGACATGGATACACATCACATCTGCGGAGTTTCACTAGATAATTTAATTTGACCCTGTATTGTATAAAAAAAATGTTTTATTGTTAAGATCTAGTTTTCAGTTTAAAAAAGGACGTAATTCTGGGATCTCCATTGGTTAACATAAATTGGGATATTCTTAATTACTTATAGCATGAGAAACAAAGTTTTACCGAAGCAATTATGAGTAACCGCAACAACATTTATTTTCTATCTAAATGGATTAAGTGCGCGAGTACTTATTTAATACGATAAACAGACATACCTAATTAAGTATATAAAATGCTAACAAAACCACTATGTAATAAACTAATAAGACATAGATAAAGGATAAACGCAATTGCGTGTAAATTACTTCACGATTATTTTTGTAACTGGTTATACGCAATGGAAAACCCTAAGATCTGAATTAAGGCTGCCACAGACAGGCGCGACGCGACTGTAGTAGACCCATTTCTATGAAAACGCCATGGAAATTGTTCTACCAGAATAGCATCGCGCCTATCTGGTGAGCCTTTAGAAACACAACAATGGAGTCTGTCCAGGAAATTAAATATCATTGACACATGTTAAAATATCAGTCATAATAAAGAATATCCTTTATAAAATACGTCAATGATAAAAAACCGTAACGACACTCTTATCTTAGTGAATTGCTTGGGATCGTAAATACCTGGGTAAATCTTTTAAAATAATTATAACGAAGAAAGATAAAGTGAAAATAACAAGTTCACAAGTACTAGAACGCACTCATATTTTTTTATTAAACGACTCTATAAATCAACTTTAATTTGCGAATGCATACATTTTTTCTGCATTTTTCCGAGAATCGCAATTCTTAGGCAATTGGCCAGAAGGTATTATAGGTACACTAACTGGCCACTATTTGGCTGGGACATTTGGTTACATATATTTTTCTTTATTTATTAGATTATTTACGAAAAACACAACACAGCTTCTTTTCTTTTTTAATCTCGAAAACCTTCTAAATAAACAATAATATTGAGAACATTCTTATTTCATAGTTTGGTGGTATCTAATTACCTATGGCATTCGATTAAAAAATAACGTGGAAGGTGTCTAAAGATTATGTGGTAGCTAGCCAGTATCCATAAGAAAACTTCATGAATATTGTAAGGCGTGTTCGTTCAAAAGTCGTCGGAAGGCAGTTTTCCAGCGCAGCATTGGATACAAGATTGATTATGCCCTTGAATTACAGACTCAACTTATTTATAGATTACAATGTGATTAATTTCCTGAAAATCTTTTCGATTAGATGACTCACCGACCATCGCACTATTCAACTAGAAATATTAATCGCAATGTAAACATACGGCTTACATAACGCGTAATGTACGGCTTGAGTAGTTACCACTGTTTGGATAGCCCCACACAGTACACACCCGAAATAGATGTCTTCAGTCCTCCATAAATTCGCCATAGATCTACTGAACGTTTTATATGCCATAAAGATTTTAATGTCGGGTTAGATATGAAAAATGATTTAAACCATAAGTAAGATTTATGTTAACAGCATGACATTATCATATCTGTAGTAGTCCCTACTGAATCGATGCACAGTACCCAGGAATCATAAAATACTAATAGGCACTAATATTTATCTTCTCATATATTTCGTAGGTTTACGTCGCACAGAAATTTTTATTGTGATTTATCGATTCATCGCTCTGGCTTAGTGCTAAAAACATTTTTATAACCCATTACTGTTTCTGCATAAACAGTTTGGAAATTGTGAATATTTGCCGCAATGTACGCCACAAACGAGGTGATTAATTCGCACTGCAGTGCATATCAGTTCTAGATAAATAGGTTACACAAACATCGCCTCAATGATCACTTCAGCCGGTCCAAGTTCATGCGAGGTACAGTCAGCTTGTTTTTTCGTTCGTTGATTTTTCGTCCATGTTACCACGCCAGGTTTGATTCTTAATAACTTGGTCTGTCCTTGGCTATAGTCGTCTAAACCGCAGATGGCATAGCACGTTCATACATCTACGCAACTTTATGTAAATTCGTTTAAGTTAATATAATTAATAGCGTTTAGGTACACCGCGAATCGTCTTTTCATAATACATAGGTACCACATCAAACGTTCGACTCTTTCTTAAATAAACAATCTTTCAATACGACCGTATCATCTGATTCCCGGGCGACCACACGCTCTTATGTATATTTTAAATTTATTTTAAAACAAGTATGCGTAATATTGTTAGTATTATTTTGGAAATAAGTGCTAGTTTTATTTGGCAACGGTTGCCGAGTGCTTCGGTTATCGGCACTGAGTCATGTTTCTGTGCCGAGATTACCGCAAGGACGTTGCTTTCAAGATAGAAAATTATGAAACACTTACCTACTTGCATTGCTTCCGAGGATACCGAGTCCGTTGGTATTATTTAGTACAAACAAGGCGTTGTCACTGGCATTAGACAACGCCCACAATCATAATACAAACACAGGTTATGTAATGTGCAAACAGCGCGACTCAGCCATTGACCTTCTTGTAGACATGAATGCATCATTCGCTGCGTACAATGCACCCGGTGCATTGTCGCCGCACTATCGGCCCACACAAGTTCATTATTTTTTCACGGCGTTATCTTGAATAAAGAATAAGGAGTTTAACGATAAATTAAACAATTTGCAAACGACAGACGTGTATACGGGTCGCGAAGCGTGACTCTTGACATTTGCGTATTCATGTCGTATGCAACAAATACGATGGGATGGGGGTAAAATCGGATTTTATTGCTGAATGTAATGTAATTTTACTTTAACAAATATAAATTTAGAGAAACATAAGCTCTAACATTTCTTTAAACTAAACCCGTTGCGGCGCATCTTGATAAAATTAATTGCGACGATATTTTTCCTCCTACCAAAATACCGAATTAACAAGTTTGTAACCTCGCGTGCCGACACTTCCGGAGTTCATTCGTCTGGCTGCGAGAAGCAATTAAATTGATATTTTTACACACGATAGATCCGTTTCGATTTATTTAATCTCTACAGATTTATTTGTAATTGAAATATTGATATGGACCAAGGTCTCGTAATCACATTTTTTGCAATTGTGATTAGAAGGGATGAAAAATCCAGTGCTTGACGCTATCCGCACGCCAAACGTCCATTGATTCGATATTGGACGTTTGCCAATATTTTTTCATAGACATTCGCGATAAACTAAGCGTATAACGCCCTGTGTATTGTCACAGGCTCACAGGTGGCGGTACGACAACATAACATAGATAATAGTGATGGGATCCAGTGCCAAATATCACGGAGACTGACTGACTGACCCAGTTTTATTTTATATGTCTGGTCGTACCGTGTCTGGGCTGTAAATAGCCTGGGCCTATCACTTCCTATAAATGTCAAACTATTAAACGTTACTTCGTTAAAAATATGTAGGTATAAGGGAAAACATACCAAGATTTGGGGATCTACTCAGTTCTGCGTAACCATGGCAACACGCAGCTGTTATCATTGGATTAGAAGTTATTTATTAGGAAACCATCGGGCTGTACACATCAATTGTTTCAGTATTTAATTATCTGAATAGGTATTAAAGTTATTTATTAATAACATTGGAAACATACTCAACTTTACAATCAAGCTTCCAAGAATAAACTAGATAGACCTAACAGATTATTAATTAAGATAATTTATTTATTATCGCACGTCTACTCGTCATTGACGAGTATACATTATAATAATTATACAACATTATTTATAACGAGAGAGATAACTTTTGACTTTAAACCGTAACCTGAGAACTTGAATGAATTTGCTGACAGCAATTACAATTAACTGTTTCCGCTTTTCCGAGACTGAACACTGAACACGCATGCATCATGAAACAAATTGTACAAAAATCTTTTTAAGCTAAAAACTAAAGAACAACCAACTCTATCCATGGTAGACTTTCTAAGGGGATTATTTTCCTGGGAAATTCTTCGTGTAGATACCTAAGCTTGGGTGCAAATATGCGTATTGCGTTTCAAAGAGTTAGAGAGAAAGGTTTCTGACAGGCGTTTTGTTAATAGTTTCCTGGTGATGTGCTTTTGTTAACAGACTAGGTTCTGCCCGTGACTTCGTCCGCGTTAAATTTCTACCCTGACCCACCGCGTAGCATCTCTCGCATCGCATCGCCCGCACGTGCTATTACTTCGTATTCGCTTAGCATTATTTCTAACTTTTTGCTCGGCTCCTAAATATCGTAGCGTGATAGCGTGAACCTGGTTATTCAATGCAATAAAAAAAATCTAACCGACTAGTAGTTCCGGAGATTACCCCCTACATACAAACTTACAAACAAACAAATTTATCTCTTTAGAATATTATTATTATATTATATTATAATATTATTATGATTATATTATTAAGTATAGATAAGGCAGGCTTTCACGAATCTACCATGACAAACATTTGTCCTGTTTTGTTGAACCTCTCATTCGTGAAGCCTGTCACTGTGCTGTGTGCACTGTGTGTGTGTGTGTGTGTGTGTGTGTGTGTGTGTGTGTGTGTGTGTACTGTGCTGTGTGTCTGCATCAGTTTGTAATAATGACTTTACGATCAGCTGTTGTGGCCATGCCTTTACAGGAACGCCACCGTTCATAAGATATTACGAACGATGCTAATAGAGCTATTAAGATTAACATGTTGCTACACTGCCGATAAACGTCATTATCGTTGCATTAATAACGCCTCATGAATGATATATCATGCATAGATGATCCATCTGGGCCGTATCGATAATAACTACTAATTATTAAATTATTAGAAATATCGATGGCTCTTTACAATGTAAGAAAGGCTATGGCTATTTCATAACTCGATTGTGATGCAATATCTCGATTTTTTAATTTTATAATGTTCTGTGTTATTTACATAATTATACAAGTATTGACAGCTTCGGTCACAACATTTTAAAGCCATAATATTTTATTAAAATTAAATTAAAAATATCTGATCTTCGAATGTCAAAATACCAATAAACCACCGGTCTTACGCTAATCATGTTTTTGAGGTAACGACCTACCTTCCTACGTATAAATAAAATACCTACATAAGTAAATCTTTATTGGACATTGAAGGTAACATCATTAGATCTTGGAAAAGTCTAGATACGGTTATTGTTGTTAGTATCCATTTATAATACGTCTCTTAGTAGAATTCAAATGGACTGCATATACCACTCATACTTTTAAAACTTAACGGAGTAGGCAAAACTGCAAGAGATACCAACCTCCTACAATCTAAGTGGGCACTTCTTGAAGACTTGTAATGAGCATATTGTAGGATAACTTTATCGTTGTACCGTACGATACTTCACCTCCTAACATGAAACGAAACAGACGGTCAGGCTTGAAAACTTGTAAGTTTTCAGGATTGACAGTATTCTGGCAAAAAAACAATAGTCTAACTGAGAAAAGACAGCCTAAATCACTGTGAACACTTACATGATGAATGTTTTTTAGTACGTATGATAAATGATATTTGTTGAACCTCGACTCTTGAGCTGGTTTATGACGACAACAGGTTGAAGTTTGAATCAAAACGAAGTCGATGAAGTGGTGCCAGCTAACATACCTACTTATTAAAACCTTGTCCCAATTTACCAGCTAAGAGTACAGTTAAAAAGCTTGTTTCTTTTGTCCTCAGCTTTGGACTCTACCACGATACAGAGAAGATAGGGTGCCATCGTCGTGAAGGATCGACGCTGCACATCATGACGCCGATCTTCGAATCGGACACGGTTCAGGTCGCCTGGTCTAGATGCAGCAAACGAGACGTCACCAACTTTTTGGAGTAAGTGACCGTTTCCTTCATTCATTCAAGATCTTAGATCCATTCTCTTATCGCCTTTTTCCGCTAATAAAATGCGTCCAGTAGGTATTTATCTACCTGCTTATTGATTGATCCAAAATAATTATTGTAAATTAAAGAACCGGAGCAACAAGTCAGTTTATTACCATTGAATATGTTACAATTATCGAAAATTTAGTAGTTTTTATATTAATGAACGTAAAACTACGAGTTTTATACCGTTTAATTTTTATCCTCCGTTCATCCTTTAAATCGTTGACTCATTTAATAATGTCTGCAGCGTAAATTGCGAAATGCTTTTAAGTTTTTCGTTTATTTTACTTTACTCAGTAAAACTTAAATAGCAGCTGATCATAATACATGCGTATACGGCATTCGCTGCATATTGAATGCTTACCTACCTAATTTAATGAATGGTCAAGCCTCTTCCGTAGCGGTTTCATTAAGGATTTTATAGTTGTTGTGTCCACTCCGTTACTGCAACAGTTTAATTTATTTCCGACATCATTTGCACATGAAAGTGGACTCGTCTTTTCATAAAACTGTCATTACTAGCAAACTACATAAAATGGTTTATAGTGCCAATAAAATTGAAAGCAGAAATCCTACGCACACAATAAATAAAGATTCTGAATCGAAACCTAATACCGGATGTCGTTTTATTCAATCTCGAAAAATGTATTATTAAATGTCGCAACAGAATCTGTATTTTACAGCCACACACGCGCCCAACCTATTTGTCACCATCAAGCATGCAGGCTAATCATCATAAAGTATCGAATTATGGCGCTTCTTTAATGAATTAAATTTAAAGCATTCCGTGATGAATAGAAATATAAACGGAGGCTGTTAAAAAATTGATGGATCTAAATGTGACATGTTTATTGCACGTCTACGCTGGCCAAGGACTGAGTGGTTGTGAAACCGCGCGTTTATAGAGGCGTATGCGCTATTCGCAGTTTCGTACGCACAAATCATTGTAAAGTGTGTAAACGCGCTCGTAATTGTGTGAAATGTGCTGAAATGGATCCAGTAGGCGCGCCCGATGTTCTGCTTCAGCTGTTATTTGCTCGGCTACGTAGAAAACGTATTGTGCTACAATTTTATGGTCGACTATTTCCTAATCCAGCTGGAATGAATTTAACGCTGAATAACTTTGAACGACTTCATACATCTCTACATTTAATAAACGGAACGTTTGTTTGTTTGCATATGACTAAGTTTCTCTAAACGACACTATAATCCGTTTAGCAGAATTTGTGCTATATGGATTATATTGTCGTTTATTGTTATGTACTCGTAGGCGTTAAATATAGGATTTAACTAGACTTATCAATTAACTTTGATATCTTCTCTTTTAGTGCGGGATTGGGCGAGTGCTTAAGCGATCGACCATCTCAAGAGCCGCTGTATGTCTATCCTAAAGTTCCTGCTGGTATGTTTAATAATTCATAGCCTTCTGAACTTGTTCCTGAAACTTCAAAATACATAGATATTAACCTAGTTTTTTTTTTCAGGTGTAACGTTCGATGCTGCGTACCAATGCCACTTGCAGTTCGGTGCGGAGGCGGTCGTGTGTTCTAAGCCAACAGAGCTGTGTGAACATCTGTGGTGCCAAGTCAACAACGTGTGCAAGACGATGCTGCGCCCCGCCGCACCCGGAACCACTTGCGGACTCGATATGGTGAGACATGCAGGAAACTCATTGAGCTTTTTGTATAGACGACCATTCTAACATGTGTTTTTGCTATTGCTTCATGGGATGATATGTTGTGGTCTGTGGATCGAATGATGATTTACTCGGAATGCAAATACATTCCGAGTATATCCACAGATTCGTTATTGGAAGTTCGCTTTTATAAAAACCAGTGTTAGGTATATCTTATTCCCCAAACTTCAACTAGGTACCAGCTGCTGGCTCCAAAAGTCATATTAATTTATAATGTTTGTGGTGGATGAGTTACAGTGTATATATTAGTATCTATATTTGCTGAAGCCGGGCGCTCCAGAGGAGTTTCCTCTTTTCTTTTCCCTTCAGAGGTTAAACAAATCATTAACTTCCACAGTGGTGTCAGAACCAGACCTGCGTCCCTCGCACGCCTTCTCCAAAGCCTCGAAACGGCGAATGGGGCCCGTGGTCAGAGTGGAGCGAATGTTCTCGAACGTGTGGAGCCGGCGTCTCTACACAGTCGCGCGAGTGTAACAACCCAGAACCCAACAACAATGGCAACTACTGTATTGGTGATAGAAGCCGGTAAGCACTTACACTATTCACTCGGATTTCGGTTTTACCGTTTTTTAACGACTTCATTTCTGAGCCTTTGTGTTGCTAAGCGAAGTCTGGATGCTGCTGAATTTGTTGTATGTTGCGAGTGTGTCAGAATAATTACCTTTATGAAACACACATACCGTTATTGAACATTTAGTCTGATTGCGACTCTTTAAACTCTCCATGACTTGCAGATTAGTGAAATTTATGTAACATTTTCTAGCTACAAGGTCTGCAACACCGACCCATGCCCTATCAACGAGCCAACATTCCGAGAAGTGCAGTGTTCCAAACATAACAATATGACGTATAGGAACGAAACTATATCGGAGTGGATACCTTACTTCGATCAAGGTAAGTTTAGGAAGAAATTATTTTAAAATTTAATTTTAATACCTACAACAAGTTCCAATTTAATTTATCAATCAATTCAGTTCTTTTAATCAAAAATTATTATCTAGATCAATAAAAACAAAATAAATACTATAAAAAACTCCCGATATAAAATGCTAAGGCAAAGTAGGTACTCTGTACTTCTTTCTGTTTAGATTATTAGACAACTTTAACATCTGTATGTAAGTACTTTCGTGGCTGTCCGTACCAACAACATTTAGGTCCAGGTTTTCCGAGAAGAGTAAAATAATTTTAAAAGAATTCGAAATTTTATGCATCTGAAACCAACCATAATCAAAATGTTGATGCGGTCATAAAACGATGTGCGTTGTTACAGACAAACCTTGCGAGTTACAATGCGTGGCGCGCGACGGCAGCGATGTGGAAATGCTGGGCGGGTTCGTCGCCGACGGCACTCCCTGCAGGCAGAGCGTGGGGGCTCGGGACATGTGCATCGCTGGTAAGAATATCACCAGCATTATCACTGTATACCTAGGTAAACACGCATTATAGGATATTGGTCATCCTATAATGCATGAAGTTGATCTAAAGGAAGGAATGTCAGTAGGTTGGTCCTTTCGGTCTCTTTGAGCTGATGATATAGAAAAATAGGACATAGATACTATAGGTAGGCACTATATTACTGTATGTAGTGTATTGCACATTGCCAAGGAGTAGATCTTGATAATAACAAAATAAAAAATATACATAGGTAGTCCTTATCATGCTGAGCTACCTTTTGCATTTCTTGATTTATGTTCTAACATGATTTTCACCGTACATTTGTATTAAAAGCCAATCAGGCACTAGTAGGTACTTACCTTGAGTATCGTATAAAAGCGTCACAAAAGAGCAATTAGGGCGCTGAACCGATTAAGTTTCTTAATCGCTCAAACGTGCCCAACGTTGACTCTATAAACCTATACTAATCCAACCGTTTCCAAAATAAAATAATGATGTCTGTTACGGTTTTCAGTAAGATGGTAATAAGTACTTACTTACAGAAAATCAACCTTTATAAACCACCGGGTATAAAGGTCCTAGATATCCTTAACAGTTAACCGAAGTAGTACCTAATCCTTTTGGCAGCAGCAGTTTTTAAAGATAAGGTGATTTTTCGCAGGCGTATGCTACAAAGTCGGATGTGACTGGATAGTGGGTTCAGAAACAGAGGAAGACAAGTGTGGTGTATGTGGCGGCAACGGATCGGCTTGCAAGACGGTGCAGGGTATCTACAGCAAACCAACCACTAAGCAATCAGGATTTAGTGAGGTAATTATACCTACTCTGCAAAGAGTTTACTACCACAGTGGTCGACGGAACCGACCCTTTGACCCTTTTTACTGGTCCACAATATGAGCTAATCAACAAGGTGGTAGGTACAGTGGGCTCCAGAGAGAACTCACCCCCTTACATCGTTGTTTACATTGCTAGGGGGTGAGGTTTCTCTGGAGCCCACTGTACAAAGGCTGACCTGACTGCCCCTGGAGGCTATTCTAAAGAACCCCTTTCCATCTCACAATCAGCAGATCTTTGGACTAAGCCGTAGCGTATCCTAGTTTTAAACAAGTTCTTCAATTAGATAGTACATAACCATAAAGCTGTCATACGAATCCTAATCAAATCTACATCAACAGGTTGCAGTCATACCTGCTGGGTCAAGGAATGTGAAAATAGAAGAGAAAGTTAATCCAGGCAATTACATCACTATTAAAAGCGCCAAGTCTAACAAAATATACCTGAATGGAACACGGTAAGCCAAGCAAGAAAATTATTTTGTCGAGAAAATGTTTCTTTGTAATCCGCCATTTTTTTACCTATTACAAATTCCATTACAGAAATGCTACTTTGACGGAATACTTTGTAGCGGGAACTCCAGCTATTTACGAACGAGACCGTGATTGGGAGAAAGTACGAATTGTGGGACCGCTCGCAGAAGACATCAAAGTTTATGTAAGTGAAACAGTACAATAGTATCCAGTACAACTATTGTCTTACTCTTAATGTTCCTCGGCAAACTTCGTGTTTCGTCAGTTATCAGTTGGCCTTTGCACTTGGTGCAGACCGGACGCTCTCAATCGACTTGGAAGTATATAGAGTTGTTAATACTCTTAATGTAAATTATTTTTAAAATAGGAGGCTAGCTGTTTGTATTCGGAAATGCGATGATTCCCGAGGGAAATTAAGAAAATAGTTGTACTGTACCTAAATATTTGATGTTAATTTATATAGTAGGTGGTACCTACCTAAATAGGTAATGGAGGTACCATCGTATTGTGATATTCACAAGAAGCACTTAGGCTTACGAATTCGTAATCCTTTGGTTATGATCCCTAGTTACCTATGTTGGAGATGTCATTTCCGGCCCTAAAACTTATAATGTTTCAGTGGCATTTATTTCATAAAACATATACTTACTTAATTCCTTCCATTTTAACATTCTAAAAACCTCAAACGATCCTCTAATAAACTGACTCGAGCCTCTTAGGCTCTAGACAGGCGGAATGCGTTTCAACTGCAAATTTCAGCTTGAATGCAGTCCGTCTAAAGTAACTACGTAAGTACCTTCCAGATCTTCAGGGTTTCTTTTTCATCGTTTTTTTTTTTAAACTAGCAAATGATCTACCGTGGCCGACACCGGAACCCTGGCGTGACGTACCAGTACACTGTGGATAGACAGCGCATGAAGCATCGATTCAAGTACCGCGTGTCCGAGTGGTCGGCTTGCTCCGTGTCCTGCGGCCTCGGCTACATGCGAAGATATTTCGAATGCGTCGATGAACATAATCGTAAGTTGATGTACACATTCCAATCTATATAAATAAAAATAGGAAATTACGGAATTCGTGGACAAGCTGCTGACCTTGTTCTTGCCTATCTATCAAACAGGCAACAAAAAGTAAATGTTAATGGGGCGACGTCCTCGGGGTCTCTAGTTAAAATGGGCGTGCCTCAAGGTTCAATTCTTGGCCCTTTCTTATTTCTAGTCTATATAAATGACCTACCTTACATGATGGCTAACTTATCGGATATAATTCTATTTGCTGACGACACTTCTCTAATTTTTAAAATAGATAGAAAAGATACAGATGTCTTACATGTCAACGATAGTCTAGCTGTTCTTTCGAAATGGTTCGCAGCTAATAATCTTTTACTAAATGCGAACAAAACTAAATGTATTAGGTTCTCATTACCAAATGTACCTCAAGTCGGTCTAAATCTAAAACTTGATGGCAAAAAATTAGATGCAATAACAGAAACTATATTTTTAGGTATTACTTTAGATTCAAAATTGCAATGGGGCGCCCACATTAGAACTCTTTCAGGTAGATTAAGTTCAGCTGCATATGCAGTAAGAAAAATAAGACAGTTGACTGATATAGCCACAGCTAGGTTAGTTTACTTTGGTTATTTCCACAGTATTATGTCTTATGGAGTTTTGCTGTGGGGATCGGCAGCTGATGTATATTCAGTTTTCATTTTACAAAAGAGGGCTATCCGCGCTATATATAAAATGGGTCCTCGCGAGTCCCTTAGAAACAAATTCAAAGAAGTTGATATACTGACTCTGCCTTCTCTTTATATCTTAGAAAGTATTTTGTATGTTCGCAAAAACTTAGGACTTTTCAAAATAAGAAGCGATTTTCATAATATAAATACACGTAATAGACATGAAATTGTGATACCCAAATTTAGATTAACTAAAACAAGCAAGTCATTTCTTATAAACAGTATCCGCTTTTATAACAAGTTGCCTAAGTCGGTTACAGAACTTAGCGATGGGAAGTTCAAAACCCACATCAAACGCGTCCTTATTAAGAAACAGGGACCGTGCAACCCCGGTTAAGAGTTAAGCTTTTCGAAAGGGTAAGCCGTTTATGAGGTTACCTTTATCTGATGTAACCCCTTGAATGGGTTCTGTGCTCAAAACCCATTAAAAGGGTTATCTCTTCAATATGGATAACCCATTGAATGGGTTCTATACCTAAAACCCAGTGAAAGGGTTACATGATAACCCATTGAATGGGTTCTATACTTGAAACCCAGTGAAAGGGTTACATGATAACCCATTGAATGGGTTCTATACTCGAACCGCAGTGAAAGGGTTAACCCTTCATTATGATAACCCATATAATATAAGGGTTTTGTTCGGGTTATCATATGGTTTTTCAATAAAATTGTGCTAAATAGGTGATGGTGGGGTGGGGCGAGCACCACGCGCATTGCTTTTATTTCACTAGATATCGTAGGCTTGTAGACGAAACACACGGAGTAAGGTGATGTGTCCTACAAAGGGTGACATTACAATTTTTTTTTTTAAAGTCTTTTCTTTAATTTTCTATGGTATAGTTACTTAGGTAATTTAACAATCTAAACTCTTAAGGACGCGTTTGCAAATTTGATAGACCGGTATAGAATCGAACTACTACATTGACAAAGGTCACACACACAAGTGTACGCACGGTTAGTTGCGGGAATAGTAGTCAAGTGAACTAATTTTGGTACTTTGAAAGTTTTTGTTTCTCTATATTCTTTATAATACATAGGCATCTACAAAAAATATTTCGTATTGTTGTTTGTATTTTTACTAAATAATACTTAGATACAAATACCTACTTCAGTTATTGCTAGGAGGTACTGGAAGCCCTCTTCTGGTAGAAAGATGTGGGCTGTGGACTTTGGGCTAGTTTTGTTAGTTATGATGTGACTTTACCTCCAAACTTGATGGAGTGACCTGAAGGTGTACTTCGGTGACTGCTACTGGTACTCCTCGACGAGTAGAATTAGATGTGCCGAGTTTGGGCTCGTTTTGTTAGTTATGACGAGACCTTACCTTTGGACGAGATGGAGTGACCTGTAGGTGTACTTCGGTGACTGTCACTGGAACTCCTCACGAGTAGAACTAGGTGCGCCGAGTTTGGGCTCGTTTTGTTAGTTATGACGAGACCTTACCTCCGGAATTGATGGAGTGACCAGAAGGTGTACTTCGGTGACGGCTACTGGTACTCTACGACGAGTAGAACTAGGTGTGCAGAGTTTGGGCTCGTTTCGTTAGTTATGATGAGACCTTACCTACGGACTGAAAGGAGTGACCTGAAGATGTACTTCGGTGACTGCTACGGGTACTCTACGATGAGTAGAACTGGGTGTGCCGAGTTTGGGCTCGTTTTGTTAGTTGTGATGAGACCTCACCACCGGACTTGATGGACTGACCTGAAGGTGTACTTTGGTGACTGCTACTGGTACTCTACGACGAGTAGAACTAGGTGTGCCGAGTTTGGGCTCGTTTTGTTAGTTAGGATGAGACCTTCAGTCCGACAGCATCTCGTCTTGGTTTTGGCATTATAGCGATTGTTCAAAATTCACAAATACGCACTGACTAATAAATACCTAATAATATCGCAAAAGACGCCCGGGTTCAAAAAATCAAACAGCAAGAATGACAATTGTACGGTCCCAGCAAATGCCTGCAATAAAGTAAGTAACAAGTCCAGACATGAAAAAATCATAATATTATGTAATTTCGATATCCAGGCAGCAAAGCTAAAATAAACACTATATTACATGCAATAATGATCATAGATCCCTGTTTAGAAGCCGCTCGGTAAGTAGGCACAAAGGCGCCGCCGCGGCCGCTTAACGCGTGCTATTCCATTTTGCAACCTATGCCCATCATAGAGAGATCATATTAAATTGCTCCGTCAGTCGGAATGTTACGCTGTTATCGTTTTAGGAGAGTTGAAAGTGTAACCCTTTTGAATGGCTTAAATTAAGCCATTCAAATGGGTTACCCACATCGTATGGGTTTTTAAATAACGGCTTAGAAAAACCCTATCGAAAACCCTTTCAATGGGTAACGGATATTTGAATGGCTTAAATTAAGCCGTTCAAATGGGTTACCCACATCGTATGGGTTTTTAAATAACGGCTTAGAAAAACCCTATCGGCTTAAATTAAGCCGTTCAAATGGGTTACCCACATCGTATGGGTTTTTAAATAACTGCTTAGAAAAACCCAATCGAAAACCCTTTCAATGGGTAACCCAAATGGTCCCTGTTAAGAAAGCATATTATAAAATTAAAGACTATGTTGAAGACAAGGAAGCTTGGCAATAATTCCTTCTGCACATGTGGCTTCCCTGGTACCTGATTAACGGCAAATTATGTAAGAATCTATTAACTGCTCCCAAATTACCATGTATACATTTTTTATTTTTATTTTTACATTCTTCTTTGACATAATCACCCTATTATTTGACATTATATACCTAAAATTTTATTTCAACTCTTTATTAGTGACTTTTGTGGACATGATAATTATTGAGATTTGATACAGCCGTAATAGCAATCACGTCATTTCGTTTAAAATACGTTTTTATTTTTATTAATTTATTTATCTTTATATAGATTCTTCTCAATTTTGTGAATGTGAGAACGCTGTAGGCCTAGTGGACTGTAGATTTGTTCACCATCATTATTCTGTTAAGTACCTGGTACTTGTTGAAAGACCTACACTGTCCTCCCATACCTAATAACACTGTTATTTGTAAATATTGTAAAAGCCCATTATTTTTAAAAGAGTAACCGTGGAGTTTCTTGCCGGCTCTTCTCCATAGGAAACAACCAATTGGAACCGTGCACCTAGCTTCTGACGTTTCATAAGTGCCCATGTAGGTTTATATGAAATAAAAATATTTTGATTTTTTTTTTTAATAGAATGCCGTTCGTTAGCAAGCCCAACCCTTGAGAACGGTTGGGACCGATGTTTTTTTTTTCTTTTTTTAATTTTCCTAATAGTCCGAATAAGGTATTTAGGAAAAGACAAATTGCCTGGAAAATTGGATAATTTAGGAAAAAACTGAAGATGTTTTTTTTTTCTAAAAGAGCTTCAGTTTTTCCGAAAAAAAAACTGAAAATAAATTGAAAATTTCAAAAAAATTGGGAAAATCTGGAGGGGTTGTATGAATTATTGCAATTTGGATAGGACCACGTCTGTCGGGTCAGTTAGTGCATAATAAATGCCAGTGTACGTGTTATTAGTGTGGCATCATCATTATCAACCGGTGAGAAGCCCATTGCTGCACAAAAGCCTCCCTAAATGTAAGTCATTTAACTTAATCCGCGGCTACCCTCATCCAGCTACTACCAGCCACCCGGCGAATAAGCCTTGATAAATTCTACGGCATCGGCATGATTTCATTTATAAGAAGGCACATGCAAGAGAGCAGTGGTGGCCAAGTGGAAACGGCCGCGACATACAAGTTGTAGGTCGTAGGTTCGAACCCAGACGGGCGCTTTACTTTGTGTAAATTATTTCATCACCACAGCTCTCAAAACGGTGAAGGAAAACTAAAACCAAAAACTCTAAGACATGTGACATCTACCAACCCGCACTGGGCCTGCGTGGTGGATAAGGCCCACTCCCTCTTATCGATTGAAGGCCTGTGTCTGTTACTGACAGCGCTCCCTTGTTAACTTCATTCGAGCGCTAAGAGATCCTTGTAGCAGTGTATAATGTTCGTATATCGCTCCACAGGTGCAGTAGAACAGTCGCAGTGCTACCACATCGAGTCGCCGCGACACGAGGCTCTGATGCAGCAGTGCAAGCAGCCAGCCTGTCCGCCGCACACTCTGCGCACACACTGGTGGGTCGGCGCATGGAACCCTTGCTCCAAGCCATGTCACATGCCGGTACGTACCATGTGATAGTAGCTACATTCAGCGACAACATTTTAAAGTATTAATAATTATTTATATGATAAATGATTTTATTTCTGTAAGTAGGTTTGTACTAACACTTTTACACGTCAATAATATTTTAAAAACTAGATGAAGTTGCAGCTTCCTATCCTACTACTCTGAGAAGAAGCACCGAAACAAAGTGAGAGGGCACAGTCAAATGCCGTGTGTACACTCGCCATCAGGTCAACTTACCCGAAACTGACAAATTTTCGCAATCATCTTTGAACCTTATACTTTAGTGATAAAGTTGAAAATCTATTAAAGAAATTAGACAGATTGTAGTAGGATGACGTGCTGGCGTCTGTACAATAGAAATATCGAATAATTTTATGATGATGTGTAAAAGTAGCAGTGTTACTCGACTTTGTCGCTGACCGTACTATATCTGCTCTCACGTAGCACTGAAAATAGCAAGTACCTTCCTTTGATACTGTTACCACTCAAAAACATACAGTGTTACAGTACAGTTACATGCTTGTACAAACCTAAATCTTGTTACAGGGCGAGGAAGCCACGAAGCAACGTGGCGTATACTGCGTGGACAAAATATCGAACAAAGTGATAGACGACTCCGAATGCAACGTACTTATTAAACCGATCAGCACCATCAAATGTGCAGACGTACCAGCATGTTAACGGGACTACATCACACGCCATGGAAATGAATCCATACGGTCATCAATCAACGCGGTTTTATGATACAGAATAGTATCACACAGCGACTTTCAAACATAAGTGTTCGGACACCCCGGGCGACGGCTCATACCTATAACCAGGTACAGCAGATAATACGCATCTGCACCTCATTGAGCGAAAAAGGGTTCAGAAAGGAACGCAGAAATATGGAATCGAGACAAATGCATTTGAATAGGCAATGGTTGAAGTGAAATGTGAAGTGATAAAAGTTAGTGTAGGACTCTATAGAGCAACACTTGAATCGCGGAGTTATGAGTGACTATGAGCGCCAGTGTATTGTACTTGTTACGTATTCTTTGCAATATGAAATAACCCATCGAATAGACATAAATCAGTTACGTGTAAGTACTCGAATAGTATCCCTACGTGGTGACGTGCGAATCTCGCGAGTACATTCAACAATGCTCTGCAATTACCACTTACTGCCATATTATAAGTAACTAGTTATAACATAGTCTTCGCTTAGTTATTAACTACTAATAAATAATATTTTATATTCTGTAACATCAGTATTAAAGTGGTGTATGTATTTCTATAAAATAATTCAAATTAAAGTAATGTGAACGAGTTTAAGGGCTGATTTCACCAATGAAACTGAACGCGATCAGCATTTCTAAAACGCGTTCAAGAGCTGTCAGTGTCAAAATTTTTATGGAATATTCATAGACGTATAAAAAAGGTTTTAACCTTTTGTATACGTAATACTGGAAATGTATAGCTTGATGTGTACCCTGACAGCTCTTGAACGCTTTTATATGTGCTGAACGCGTTCAATTTCATTGGTGAAATCCGCACTAAGTATAATATAAATTTTTTGGACCAAAAATATTTTAGAAATCAAATTCACGTTGCCATAATCACTGTTACTGCCAATATGACACTTGTATGATATAAGTAGGTATTTACTTAAGTTCTTATCATGAATGATTCATATTTTTGTACAAATGAATTATGAGTATTGTGTAATATTTAAGTGGTTTAAAGGAACACACATTGTCACACTGGGTATCCATTATGTTAGAGCTGAAATCTGTTTAATCGCTTGTATTGCATACCTATAGACAATAAATAAATCAGCTAGTCAACAACTTAGGCATTTGTACACCAGGCTACACACAGTTGTATTGTGTTGAAATCCATATGTAATTCGAATAACATAGAGTAGTATTAGAATGTAGAACCTCTTACACTATACAGTAAGTACCCATATATAATATTAGAAATGTTCGTAAGGTTAACTTGTAAACATGTCTCCTTTCGATTAATCATTTGTGTGTATGAAAATATGGACTATATACAATTGTGCCTAATTCTGGAACAAATGAGCCGATAATATTTATGAATATTATTTTAAGAAGCCTTGTTTGTGTCCTCCTTTATGTGACTATGCATAATTATAAACATAAGTAATACTTTTATTTATCACCTATCTATTGTAAAGATAATAATATCAATGTAAATGAGTTTCCAGTTTTCTGATGTTTCGGTTCTAAGATACATCAGAGAGGCGTCGATCAATTGATACACAATTTTAATTCTAAAATAGAACTGCTTTAGAAACTAACCCTTAATTGTGCACGGATTACGTAATACATCAACTGGTTACATTTCTATTACTTGTAGTGACATTTATTATACTGTTGTATCAATTATAATTGTGTATGTAATAGATATGGCAATAAAATCGTGCATTGTTTTAAAAAATGTTTTTATTTTTGTCCATACAAAAATTATAAAGTCCTAAGTAAACCCATTTACTAAGAATATAAATCACAGTGAAAAATATTGGTGAAATTAACAGGGTTTATCCTAAAAGTTGACAACGTCGCAAATAGCTGAATATTTACCTGTTTTAATTAATTTGGCAATATTATGTATGTAAATGTGAAATGTGGCTAGCTATTGTTTACGTTTTATATATATATGTAAAAAAAAGTATTTGGAAACTTTACAAATGCTTTTTTTACACCTAAAACGGTTCCAACTTGACTACACTTCTTCAAATACAATTTTATAATTGCAATTCATTATTAATATTCTAGTTCGCTAGTTAGCCACATTTCTTATTTCCATACAGTAATATTGCCAAAATAATCGAAACAGTGAAATATTTGACATCTATTTGCGACGTTGCCAACTTTCAGAATAAACGCTCTTAACACAGTTTATGCACCAAATAAAAAAACATCTTACAATCTGGACAGTAATCACAAAGTATTCATATGTAATCTCATAATCAAATACAGTACAAAAAAATATATCAAGAGAATCCCATTTTAAACAAGAATACTGAAATAAATGGTTGTTGTTCAACCTGACACCAGTTTTTTATAAGGATATTAAAATAAATAGCAAACTAGGTTGCAACTGAAATATTTGTTTATATCAAACTAATGATGTGGCATAATAACATGAAAATAATCATTTTCAATTATTTTGTGCTTGGTTCTACAAAAAAAAGGCTAAGCAAAGTATGGGCAGCATCTAATTTACATTACACCTAGAGCTTAGTCTCTGGCTCTACATTATATATTTGTAACATAATGACATCAAATTATTCTGACAACAATCTGAGTATGATACGTGAATAAAATAATGTTATAGGCAAGTGCATAAATAATATGTGTATCAGAATT